>CM040923.1:11898553-12363553 GCA_023029165.1 Gobiocypris rarus
AGAGTCACAAAGACGTGACCCAGGGTCTGAGACACAGCAAAACAAATAAGGAGGCAGAACGAGTGAACATCTCTTTCTGCTCCTCATCTCTCTCCCTCTATCTGCCGGGTTGTCCTCAGACCTCTGTGAAATCCCAGACGATTCTTTTTGGCTTTGGCTTTTCCTGTAGTGTGACCTGGATAACGGCTCCTCAGAGAATACGGCATCTCACTGAACTAGATTCAAAGCGCTCCGACAGAGAGAGGTGCCTTCACACTCACAACACAAGCACTTCATTCCAGCAGCTCAGCACATGACTCGAGTGCCTCAAATTGGAAAGACTCCTCAATTATTGATGCAAGAAAAAAAAATTCACAAACACGGAAGCTTCCAGGGATGAGACGCAGAATATGCAAATCCGAACGCAACATTTGAACTGTTAGTTCGCATTATACTTTGAGAAGAAATTCAGAGCTCTGCGGCTTGGTAAACATGACAAGTGCTCAGATATTTAATGATCGGTGTGGTAAAGGTGGTACACACACACACACATTGTCTGCCCCTAAACATATCCATCACAGGAAACATTCTGCATATTTACTTTCTAAAAAAAACTTGAGTGATTTATAAGCCTTTTGAAAAGTTTGGACCGCTGGCTGGTCCCCACAATGTAGGTGATCTCAGGTTTTACTATACTTATGGGTCACACACACACACACACACACACACACACACACACACACACACACACACACACACACACACACAGGGAACACGGATGACCATCTGCAGTGCTATTGCTTGAATATTCTCAGTGCCTTTTTCAAGAAACCTGCCCTAATTTCATCTGACAGGGGCTGTGAGAGCCTGGAACCTGTTTGCATACGTGCTCTCTTTTGCAGACTATACAAGAGACCAACACACACACACACACACACAAACATGCTTTTATGTTTAATGGGGACTTTTCGAAGACATAATGATTTTTATACTGTACAAACTGTATAATTCCTTACACTTACCCTAGTAATAATAGTATAAATAGTTGTTCCGTTGCTGTGAGAACAAACAAAACGAGGTTCTTTAAAAATATATTATTCGATGTTTCCAAA
The DNA here is from genome assembly GCA_023029165.1 of Gobiocypris rarus. Taxonomy (NCBI): domain Eukaryota; kingdom Metazoa; phylum Chordata; class Actinopteri; order Cypriniformes; family Gobionidae; genus Gobiocypris; species Gobiocypris rarus. The sequence continues at coordinate 11,899,645 of CM040923.1, forward strand.
GCAACAAAAAGACCTCAAATGTTATGTATTTGTTTTAATAATGGAATTAAACTGGCACATCCATATGATAATGATTTGATATTCTGTCTCAGTCTTAAAGTGCTTAGTAAAATAAACAGCACCCTAATAGCTATGTAAAAAAATATTACTAGATGTAATAAAACAAAAAGTCAAATGAAGAAATATTGCACATATATTAGAACATATTATAAATATGATAAATACAGATTAACGTCAATGGTGGTTTAAAACATTTTTGAATTAGATCAATCTATTTATTTTGAGAGCAGATTAAATTTCAATTAAATTTCAAATCCTTTCTTATCCTGTATCTCTGAATTGAATTGCATTAAATGAATTACAGAAGCTACAGAAGACATTTGGTTGCTGTGTTAATATGACTCTTCTTAATATTGTACACATAATGAGTCCCAGTTCTGACTTCTGATTGGTTGATACAACGTTCTGTCCATGCTAAAATCCATGCATAAAATCAAAGTATACACTGCATTGAATGAATACTTCTTGAAAAAAATAAAAAATAATAATTATATATATATATATATATATATATATATATATATATATATATATATATATATATATATATATATATATATATATATATATATATATATATATACGTTCTATAAGTATGCTTATGAATAAAATCCAGCCTAAAATATACCATAATATTTTCAAAATATTATATTTTATTTAATTGACAAATTCCAAGTGATGAACACAGTAGTAGCCAGAAATATACCGTAAATGACATTTAAATTGTACACATAATAGCAAATTATACCTCAAACTGCCAGAGACTTGCAACTATAAATGCATGAGTTTGTGCAATCAGTTCGTTTCTGTCCATGACAGCCCAATTACTGGGGGAAAAAGTTTCTTCCAACAGTAACAATGATTGTACACAAACAGTCAATTAATTACATACTAACAGAAGGCCATGATTAATAAGAAACAATTAAAATCTTCAGAATTATTAATACAGTCCTGAATATGTTAAAGAAGCTGAGAGCAAGTGGACAAAAATGAAAGGCTGTGTTTCAATTAACTTTTTCAAGCCCTTCCCTCACTAACTTCCTTCTGTGCTGTTGACTCAGATGTCCATCATTGCATGATTGCCCTTAATCAAGAAGTTGAGGGTCTGTCCATGTAAACCTCCCTTGTCCACTAGTGGAACACTTCAAACTGGCAACATGAATAACCCGAGGGGAAGTGCTTAGGGAGGTTTGTAAGTGTGTGGCTAAATGTGGAACTACATTTTGTAAAAGTAGTAATGCAAGTTACTGTTTCAGCATATCTATAAGCAAAGTGGAACGCACCAAACATTTCCTTTGGGCAAGCTCCAGTAGCAAACCTGAGTATGAACCTTTTTATTAGTCTTCAATATGACAAATCTGACTAATTGAAATCAAGAAACATCACATGCATATAATTGTGAGAACTCATCAGAATCTTCTGGTAGCTCTCATTTGGGCAAGTCTGGAGACCAGCGGGCTCAACAGCCAGCTCAACAAGAAGCTAGTCAACAGTTTCCTCAGCAGGTTCAACAGCAAGCTAGTCAACAGGTTCAACGGCAAGCTAGTCAACAGTTTCCTCAACAGGTTCAACGGCAAGCTAGTCAACAGTTTCCTCAGCAGTTTCAACAGCAAGCTAGTCAACAGTTGCCTCAGCAGTTTCAACAGCAAGCTAGTCAACAGTTGCCTCAGCAGTTTCAACAGCAAGCTAGTCAACAGTTGCCTCAGCAGTTTCAACAGCAAGCTAGTCAACAGTTGCCTCAGCAGTTTCAACAGCAAGCTAGTCAACAGTTTCCTCAGCAGTTTCAACAGCAAGCTAGTCAACAGTTTCCTCAGCAGTTTCAACAGCAAGCTAGTCAACAGTTGCCTCAGCAGGTTCAACAGCAAGCTAGTCAACCGTTTCCTCCGCAGGTTCAACGGCAAGCTAGTCAACAGTTTCCTCAAAAGGTTCAACAGTTTCCTCAGCAGTTTCAACAGCAAGCTAGTCAACAGTTTCCTCAACAGCAAGCTAGTCAACAGTTTCCTCCGCAGGTTCAATGGCAAGCTAGTCAACAGTTTCCTCAAAAGGTTCAACAGTTTCCTCAGCAGTTTCAACAGCAAGCTAGTCAACAGTTTCCTCAAAAGGTTCAACAGTTTCCTCAGCAGTTTCAACAGCAAGCTAGTCAACAGTTTCCTCAAAAGGTTCAACAGCAAGCTAGTCAACAGTTTCCTCCGCAGGTTCAATGGCAAGCTAGTCAACAGTTTCCTCAAAAGGTTCAACAGTTTTCTCAGCAGTTTCAACAGCAAGCTAGTCAACAGTTTCCTCAAAAGGTTCAACAGCAAGCTAGGCAGAAGTTTCCTCAAAAGGTTCAACAGTTTCCTCAGCAGTTTCAACAGCAAGCTAGTCAACAGCTTCCTCAAAAGGTTCAACAGTTTCCTCAAAAGTTTCAACGGCAAGCTAGTCAACAGTTTCCTCAACAGCAAGCTAGTCAACAGTTTCCTCAGCAGGTTCAATGGCAAGCTAGTCAACAGTTTCCTCAAAAGGTTCAACAGTTTTCTCAGCAGTTTCAACAGCAAGCTAGTCAACAGTTTCCTCAAAAGGTTCAACAGCAAGCTAGTCAACAGTTTCCTCAAAAGGTTCAACAGCAAGCTAGGCAGAAGTTTCCTCCGCAGGTTCAATGGCAAGCTAGTCAACAGTTTCCTCAAAAGGTTCAACAGTTTCCTCAGCAGTTTCAACAGCAAGCTAGTCAACAGCTTCCTCAAAAGGTTCAACAGTTTCCTCAAAAGTTTCAACGGCAAGCTAGTCAACAGTTTCCTCAACAGCAAGCTAGTCAACAGTTTCCTCAGCAGTTTCAACAGCAAGCTAGTCAACAGCTTCCTCAAAAGGTTCAACAGTTTCCTCAAAAGGTTCAACAGCAAGCTAGTCAACAGTTTCCTCAACAGCAAGCTAGTCAACAGTTTCCTCAAAAGGTTCAACAGCAAGCTAGTCAACAGTTTCCTCAGCAGTTTCAGCCTAAGCAGGCAGAACCCCTTGACAAATGTGTTGTAGCTGAAAATGAGCAGATCCAATGTGGCCCACCTGGTATCAGTGGTGCTGAGTGATGCTATCAACTGCTGCTTTAATGGACAGCAGTGTTACTATGGGAAGGCAGGTAAGAGTGAGTCAATGTTAAGGTCTTTGTTAAACTGCTCCTCAACAATAACCTGCTCTTTTGACTTGTTTCAGTGACTGTCCAGTGTATAAGAGATGGTCAGTTTGTGGTAGTGGTGGCTAGAGATGTTGCGCTACCTCGCTTGAGCCTGGATTCAGTCCGTCTCCAGGGTGGAAATGACCCACCTTGTAGTCCTATGGGATCCACATCTTCCTTTGCTATATATCAGTCCCTGTCACCGCATGTGGCACGAGCATGATGGTGAGTAGCTGCTTGTGGTTCTATTCTGCATGGCTTAGCGTGGACTGGATGCCAACAGTTACTATTTGCAGGAGGACAGTGGATATGTGGTGTATGAAAACAGAATGACCTCCTTGTATGAAGTTGGTGTTGGACCACTTGGTTCCATCACAAGGGACAGCCATTTTGAGTAGGTGACTTTATATGCTGTAGCATAAATGTTACTCCTTGACACATGCTACAAGCTCACTGTTTGTTGCCCAGGCTTCTCTTCCAGTGTAGGTACTCTGCTACTTCTGTGGAAGCTCTGGTTGTGGAGGTCAACACTGTTCCTGCACCTCCACCAGTAGCTGCTCCTGGACCTCTCAGGGTAGAGCTTAGATTGGCAAATGGTCAATGTGTCAGCAAAGGCTGTGCAGAAGGTAAGTGTCTTAAGTATGCATAAGTATTTTCTAAAACTTTTGCAGCAGTTTTTGGTTAAACGCTGGTCTTCCTTAGGGGATGAGGCGTACACGTCCTACTACAATGATGATGATTATCCTCATGGGAGCCTGTGTATGTTGAGGTGCGCATTTTGGAGAGGACCGACCCCAACATTGTCCTAATGTTGGGACATTGTTGGGCGACATCAACCCCCAGTCCACTCAGTCTACCCCAGTGGGACCTCCTGGTCGATGGGTGAGTAAGGCCAGTCTTTATCCCTCTAGTGTGCTGTAAGTCATTTCTGACTGCCTCTTTGCTTTTTCAGATGCCCTTACCAGGATGATCGTTACCTGACCACATTGGTTCCGGTAACTGAATCATCTGGTCTTCAGTTCCCAACCCACTACAAGCGCTTTGTCGTGAAGATGTTCACATTTGTGGATCCAGTGTCACTGGCTCCTCTGCAGGAAACCGTATGCTCTGCCGCCTTACCTAAACCATAAATATTTACCTTTTTATAGCTATTTCTGTGGCTCAACCCATTTTCCTCGTCCGTTAGATCTTCATCCACTGTAGTACAGCTGTGTGCCATCCCTCTTCTGGCTCCTGTGAGCAAAGCTGCACTAGGAAAAGTGAGTGCTAACTGTAAACGGACTTTGAGAAACCATCAGAAACCATGAGAATTTGGTTTTTAAATGCCCCTCACAATTCTACCTTTCTTTTCCAGGAAGAGATGCTAACGTCAAGACCAAGTCTAGTGGGCAAACTGTGGTGTCTAGTGGAGAAGTTAACTTGGTCATGTGAATTTAGTGGTTTTAATAAACCCCTTGAAACTCAACAGTCTCTTTGGTATTGCTTTCTGAGTCAGCTCTTTATGGGTGCCAACCTGGGCCCCTGTTCTTAAAGTTATCAAATTAGTGTACTCTTTACTGTGTTTCGTTTAGTGGGGGTTTAAGTGTACTCTTTACTGTGGAAAAGAAATCTCTAAGTGCAAAGTTCACTGCAAGGTGCATTAAATCACATTTAAGCACAATGCTATCCTACTGTACCTTTACTAGCAATATAACCAAAGGTATTTGTCTTAAAGAGTGCATCAACTTTAATGATGTCAAGGCACATGTGATCCAAATCAGCTGTTAAGATTTTTCCAATGGTAGAAAAAATCTTTTAATTTTTAATGGATGTCAATGGAGAAGATTCACTACATTAAATAAACCACTTTTGTGAGAACAGCTTATTTAAGCAATTGACTGCCTGTCCACTATTCTTGTTTTATGCTAAATATGTTTGCTGGGAATATGTAGATTTTACTATGATAAAAAGGCTATTTTATAAGAGAAGGGAATGTCATGACAGGTAGGAATCATTTACATCATTACCATAGTATTTAATAGTAATACAGTGATTTTGTACACTGGTCAAAAGTAGAAAATACCAATGTTTTCTTTCTTTGGCTTTCAGGTTTTAGCAGTTATGATAAGACTTTATGACTATTTTAACTGCATGTATGCACATGATGTTGATATTATACATTTTAATGAATGAAGAGAAAATTAATAATTGAATTACTGTAACTTTACTAGCAATATAACCAAGGGTGCACACAACTGGTACGCAGGTATGCAGGTAAGAATGCACAACGAAAATTTTGCCACTTACAAAGAAACACCAACTGGAGCCAGAGCTGAAGAAAATACTTTTTTAGGAAAAGTGGCTCCAAGATGTGCAGTGGCTTGAAGCTAACAATGAGCAAAACAGAAATCTGGTGCAAGATTTGCCACTAAAATACAAATCTAGCAGACAAAAACAAATGTTATAAAGGCTCAAAGAATTTCAACCATCCTTTATTTGAAAAACATGAAAAGATTAAGTAGAACTTGAATGTGGTGGAAACCATTGCTAATAAACAAGCTAGTCGAAAAGAAATGTCCAGTCTCCCACTTGCCAGATGGCAAGATAAGCTGAATGAAGAAAGGCAGCAAGCTCTGTTTAATATTTTTCTCCTCGCCATAAAACTAAACACGCACGTCCCATGTCTTCCTATTCTGAGGATGTTCCTTTACTGAAGCGGCAGGTGTAAATGCCGGAGGTCCATATCATTCACGTGAAGGGGGCACACAGATCATGAAGAGCATCGCTCACACCATCAGCGAGGAGTTACAAGACAAGTTGCAGTCTGCTGAATTTTTGAGGCTGCTTTTTGATGGATCTGAGGACATCACAAAAACTGGAAATCGTTTATATTATGTCTGTGTCCAGCAATGGAGAGTTTACCTCTGACTTTATTGGACTGATTAAGTTGAGTGCTGACCGAACCGCAGGCTATAACAGACAGATTTGTGAGACTTTTCCAGGACACAGGCTTGGATGACTGGACAACAAAGTTGGCCGCTGTGTGCACAGACGGGGCTTCTGTCTACGTTGGTATGTACAACGCCGTTGTCAAGTCACCTTTATTTATATAACGCTTTTTACAATGCCCATTGTTTCAAAGCAGCTTCACAGTGTCGAACAGGAAAATAATGCAACAGAATTTGATTCGGCTGTACAGCCGCTCTGGAGAAAACGGTGATGTCATCCAGCTCATTTCAGTTATCATATAGTGACAATGCGGGCAGATCAGTAATTTAGTTGAATATTTAGTTGAAAATTGAGTGTCCCCAACTGAGCAATCCAAGCCAAGGAACAGTGGCAAGGAACCAAAACTTCATCAGGTGGCATAATGGAGAAAAATAAACCTTGGGAGAAACCAGGCTCAGTCAGGGTGCCAGTTCTCCTTTGGCCATCATGCCGAGTCGGTTAGGCAATTATTAGACAGGAATATTCGAAAGATTTGAGTAATCACGCCGGAGACCAGTTTATAGAGGTTATCGTGTCAGCGAGGCAATTATTAGATAGGAATATTAGAAAATTTGAAGTCATCACGCCTTCGACAGGTTTATTGAGGATGCCATATTCAATGAGGCATTTTCAGGGGGAGTCTAATTGACGTCATTTCAGGGATGCGTTGGTCATGTCTGGGCGCAGGTCCAAGATCTGATCTGGATACAGCTCGGATCCGGCAGACTGCAGTAAACCTTGGGATAAACGGAGAGACTAACATTAGCGTAGATGCCATTCTTTTTATGATGTGACGAGTACATCAGGTGTTATGGGAAGTGTTGTGCCTAATCTCTGGCGACTTGCTACGGTTGGAGACTCCCTTGTGCACATTCTGTGCACCACACACACACACTGGAGAATTACACAAAATCAGCTGATCGCAACGTTCCTTACTGTGAGACATTTAATCGCTCTGTGGTCAAGCTGCTGCCGTTTAATTTACAAAAAGTGATTTATTAAATAAAAAATAAAAAATGCAGCACTGAAGAAGCTGTGTGAAGAAAATGGGAACTCCTTTGTGAAACTGCGTAAGTTTCATAATATCAGATTGTCTGCACTGTTAAAAATATCAAGACTATTGCCAGCCATTAAAATGCAACTGGCTATGAGTGATAACAGCAACTTTTTTCCCAATCAAACATGATTGACTTTGCCATCATTTTAAAAACCACATCCATTAGCTTTCAGAAGGAAAAGCTGACCATTGGAGAATGTAAGGATGCTCTCATGTTGGTCATTGGACAGTTTACACTTATGCTTGATGGTGAAGGCCACAGGACACACACTGTTAATAATACTGATGCTGACAGAGACAAGACAAACTTTCTCAGGGGGTTAATTGAAAAGTTTGAAATCAGATATGACTCTCTCAAGTCAGGTGATCATTTCTTTAGTATTTGATCCTTCAACATGGCCTCAGGAAATGCAAGACCTCCACAGTTTTGGAAACAGCAGTTTTCAGCATTCTCAAGAAATATGAGGCCACCTTGCAACTTGACAAAGACACCACTGTGACAGAATGGATGCACTTAAAGCAGGCAGGAAAACGCCTGGGAGCCTCTTCTGTGTCTGACTTGGTCCAAATAGTAAATACAAGTAACCCAGATGCTTACTCCAGCATCAACATGTGGTTAAGCTGTCTCTTACACTGCCTTTAAGCAGTGCAGCTTGTGAGAGGGGATTCTCACATCTCAACATAATACAAACCACATCCTCGTCTCTCAGCCCTGATGCCCATTCACCTGTCAAAGCAGACCACAGAGACATTTGACCCAAAGCAAGCTGTTGACCTGGATGGAGACAGCTAATCGGAGGCTCAACCAAGGACAGGGAGGTGCATCTGTAGCATCTTCATCATCTATCATGAAGGAAGCTGAAGCAGAGGACAGTGGGGCGACACTGAAGAGGACAGTGAGGAAGGCTGCACTTATTAAGATCGAGCTACATATGGGATGAGTACCAAACACCATCTCCTGGTACTCACCAGAGTAACTCACTGAAAAAGTGATGTGCACCCCTGGATATAAAGCCAAATATAAAACATTTATTCCGAAGTCCAACTTGCTAATCCACAAGAAACGAATTAACATAAACTGTAACTGTCTGTCATAAAACTTTGAACGGTGTGCACTATAGGCGATAGGCTGAGGTGCTGCACGTGAACCGCATTTCCCCTCGGGGGAATCCCTGCCGCCATTTTGAAATGCGCTCCACTTCGTGAAGTGAATGAGGGAAGTTTATATGGACAGACCCACGCTCCCTCGACACTTCAGGTAGCTTTGTATACCACAATGCAACACGATTGTGATGACACCGCATAACAAGCATAACAAAGTATTGAGATGAAATTTTGTTATTGACCAAATACTTATTTTCCACCAAAATTTCCAAATTAATTCTTTAAAATATATATTTTTTTCTTATTCTGTCTCTCATAGTTGAAGTGTACCTATGATGAAAATTACAGGTCTCTCTCATCTTTTTAAGTGGGAGAACTTGCACAATTGCTTGCTGACTAAATACTTTTTTGCCCCACTGTATACTTTGATGGTCATGTTCTGCCCTTCTGAGTGAGTAGGGCATAGGGATGCTCACTTCCGATTGGGATTCGCTATCAGTTTCTATGAGCTTGATTAGCTTGTTCAGGTGTGTTTAATTCGAGTTGGTGCTAAACTCAGCAGGTGTCACGCTTATGTTCAATTTGTTTTTATGGACATTCAGTTTGCTTTCATTAGTCACATGCCTTCTTTGTTTGATTTTCCCGCCACTACTTTGTTACCATGTTCACGTCATTATGAGTTTCTTCTGTTCAGCTGTGTTTGATAAATTGCCTCATTTGAGTTCCTATTTATATTGTACCTTCTCAGTCACTCTTTGTCTGGTCACCATCACGTTTAGTGTGTTTTGCTTCTGCTGGTTCGTCTGACTAGTGGAATGTTGTTATTAAACATTGAGCTTTGGAATTCTACTCTCCATCTGCCTTTCTGCAAACTCATGTGAAAGCAGGACAGTGGTTCTACAGGAACTGAGTTTGACACCCCTGCTCAAACCCCATTCCACTCATGTGTATGTGTTCAAGAATGTCTCGTTGCATTCCTGTAACGTGAGATTATAATCTATCTTGTGTAATGAGCAAAGGTACAGAACAACAGTGTCTCTGCTAAATGAAATGCTCGAGGTAATTACACTGTTTGTTCCAACGCACATTAGCAAATGCGCTGTTTAATATTCATGAGGAGAGATGGTGACTTAAATGTATTCGTAGTGTGTACTCCAATCGCTTCTAATCACTGGCAATGATTCAGAGAAAACAACAGATGAAAAAAAATATTTGTTTTATCTCTTTTTTGATGAGGATTGCCTGTTCAGTACCTATTAAGCTTATACTTCAATCTAACTAAATATGTTTTGTAAAACATGTTTTGAAGAGTATAAAGAAAATCTTTTGCCTTATGGTAAACTATATATCAAGGATTTTGCTCTGATTAAGTGCAAAGTTTTTCCATACACATTATTATTTATAAATTGATTATAAAGAAATGGCTTGATTATATACAAATTAGCCATTACTCTATAACTATTTAAGCAATGCAGCCTTTCCATATTTTTATCCAAAATGTATACAAATGCATCAACTTGATGTTAAACACTTTGCAACACTTCAATGTTAAATGTACATTACATATATACTGTATAGTTTAATAGTGTTGGTTACCTGTAGTAGATAGTCTCAATTATAAGTTGATTGTGTAAATATATTCCATATGCCTGGAAACATTAAACTAAAATTAAAGATTGGACTAAAAAAATAGAATGAAATGTTAATTTGTCCTTTTGCAGTATGCATCACATTCCACATGTGCTATAGGTCTTGCTTATTTATGAGCACAAACAAACCTAAACTGAAATGAACAAATTTTATGAACAGACATCAGGCTGTACTTTGCTAAACAGTAGTACACAGAGAGAGAGGGAGAGAGGGAGGAAAGAAAAACAGGCCCACGCCCCTCCACTTTGCCAGCTTTCCTACATGCCAATCAAAAGAAGTTTGTGGCAGCGTGGGAGAGAATCCCTGGGGAGGGGGCTGAACACAAGTCGGGAGATTCCTGCACTCTGGAAGGTCGTGAGCATGCTCATGAAACACTGAGGATTGCAGGTATGTGACCAGAGTAAGGATGACTTCATCAGACCCTGGTTCTCTCTCTCTCGACAATTCTCACTTCACTTATCCTTGCTCTGGTGGCATAAGGCAAGGCCGATGGAGAATGAGCACCAGATGATACTAAGAGCCACATTTTATGCATTTGTATACTTTGATGTTCGATTGCTTTTTTGTTATTGCTTTGTCCAAATTCATGGTTAAACGGCAGCATCACATATCCTCATCGGTTGAGAATTAATAAAGAAGGCAATCCTAAAATGCATTACAGTAATGGTGGACATGTTGAAAAAAATGCTTATTATAAATATATTCTATAAAGAGTATAGATATGAAAAGCATATCACAACTATGTAAATAATAGTATGAATTTCTAAACAAAACTGCATTATGCTTTTTTTAATCTATGCAACACATTGTAAATATCATGAGGTGTGATAACCACCTTATTAAACTAAAACCACTGCGTTATAATCTACAATATTATGCAAAACTTTATTAGAGTTTTTGTTTATGAAATTCAAGATGGTTTTTGTTCTTTAAGATACCAGGACCTTTTCGACTTTATATCCCCCCACCCCCCAAAAATAGAATAAAATAAAAATAAATTTTAATGCAAAAATAAAATAATAATAATAATAAATTAAAAACACTTCCATCGTAGGTGTCAATGTCAAATATCATGTCACTGACATAGTATTAAATGGCAATAATATGGTACTGATATATACCATGGTACTCAATTATAAGTTTAATTTTTCTAGAATTAGTATCATTCTCACCATTAACTAGTTGCTTATTAGCATGCATATTACTAGGATATTTTCAGTTTATTAGTACTTATAAAACACATAATAATGCCTTATTTGACATGATCATATTCGACATCCTTTATACCCAATACCTTAACTTAACAACTAACTTACTAACTATTAATAAGCAGTAATTAAGTTTATTAAGGCAAAAATCATAGTTAATAGTTAGTTAATAGTGAGAATTGGATGCTAATCGAAAGTTTGACCGTATATATTAATTTACAATGTTAAAATAATTGTTATTACCACGATACATATCCTTTTAAAAAATGCTATCATGTCCAAAAACATTTTTTCTCTGTGCATAAAGTGACATCACCATGGGGCACCGACTCCGTCACCAAAACCAGACTGATTTGTTGAAGAAAATCGTGCAATAAATCTTGCATGTGGCAGAAAAATGCCTTGTCACGTGGCATGTTCTATTTATAGTGACATTTTAATTTTGCCTACATGCAAATGTCAGAATATCACACTAAACGGCAACTTCAAAATCATTTGAGAGAGATCTTGTCACTGTGATAGAATACAGAAGATGAAATCAATACTGTAGTGGCTCTTTGAGAACAGAGAGCTCTTTGTAGTAAGTGCAGCTGACGCGGGCAGTTGAAGAGACTGTAATTAGCTTTATGAGAGCGCTCCGGGACTGCATTCGCTGTTGTGTTTCTCTGCGTGCTAAAGGAGGCCTTTTGATTTGATAACCCTAAAACGTTTGCAGCTTTAAAACACAGCTCCCTCAATATTCTTTAGAAAAGGTCAACTACTTTTTCTGTTACGGGTTTATGCCAGCGCAACATCTGTGCTTCCCCTGAGGGCAACTCGTTCACCTTCAAGGTTAAAGTGAGTGTTATTGAGAACCAATTAGAGGTTTCAAGTGCGATGCTCTGCCTTCAAAAGAGGGGTTGGCATCCTAATAGACTGCACTATAGAGTTAGGATTGCATGGCATACTGGCAGAAAACAAAGGTGTCAATGTACTGCAATATTAAAACCATTATTTTTCATAACTTTGATACCAGACAATAATGTGTTTCTATTCAGCACAGTTCTGCAGTTAAGGATAAAAACAAAATGAATGTTTAGGGGTGCTTAAATGACCTAAAAAAATGTGGGGCATCGATTCCAGAATTTTTAGTAAGTGAATGTTATTACTATATAATTACTATATAATAATCAGTGTATTACATGTGAAATAAATTGTAACGCTCAATATAGCAAATTTAGTCCCGCCTTAGAGTTCGCACGAGCTAATTGGCTTTTTTTTATAAGGTTAATATGGTTTGTTTACTATGCAACTTGCATATTCGTTAGCTGAACCACCCTGAAAAATGCTTTATTTTGTGTGTGATTTGAGTTTATGAAGCATTATTGCTACTACATTTGCCATATTTAGCATTACAATTTATTTCACATGTAATACACTGGGTATTATATAGTAATTATAGTTAGTAATAATAATCACTTACTAAAAAATCTGCAATTGATACCATTTTTTTCTCTTTTTATTCCTGATTATGTTTTTTAAAATATACATATTTTTGAAATACTTTAAATACTTTAAAAAATATTTTAAAGTATGCAGTATTTAAACAAAAAAAGGTGTAAAAACACATTTCACTTAGAAATTGCTAATAAATGTCACAAAGAATCACAAAGAAAAGGCAAGTAACACATTGAATTAACCATTCTTTTAAGTACATTTTTAAGTAAAAAGTAGTATTTTATTATAAAATAAACCAATAGACTAATAACCTTGTTTTATATTAAAAATATTGTTTTACAATGTATGCACTGTCTGCAAACAGAATACCTAAATGTACAGTACTGTATGACGTACTGCATCCCATTATGCAATGCAATTAACTTTCCATTTTATCAAAGGAGTCAAATATCTACAACCCCAAAAAGCATGGCTTTTTTTTCTCATTTCTAATTTTTTTCTCATTAACTGGGACTGTCAAAAGACATTTGAGCAAATAAAGTTAAATGTTGTTAGGGTTTTTCCTGATATTAGTTTTGCAGAATGATATATGTTTTGCTTATATTATGCGACTGGCAATGGAAGTACATTTGGAAAATATGCAGAGACATGAAACTAATTTGCTAAGTGCAATACGGCATTCTGTGAACCTGCTTTATTTACAGATGGATTATAACTGCCTATAAAAGACAGATTTCATATCTTTCATAAAACGAATGATTTCTGTGTGATGTTTGAGTCATATGTGCCATCTGTGTGTCATAATTGGTTTCTGTGCTCATTGATTTTTCCTTCTGAGGACGTTGTCTGCTAGCTCATAACACTGCCAGTGTATTTCTAGTGACTGGAAACAACAGGAAGCTTCCAGGAAGGTGTCGGACGTTCACATCAAGGGGCAGAAATGTGTGATCAAGCACAGCTACGGCATGTAGTCTTTCTTAGATGTTTTGACCGTCTAGTTTTTTTTATATAGTTCATGCTCTGACATTGTTGCCAAAGCTCTCAGCATCATATTTTCTCTGAAATCTCAAGACAAGTAAAAGTCAGGTGTTATGAGAAAGCAAAGCGCTCTGTGGAAGTATGTTGCTTTCAACGTGAGCTTACCAATTCACACCAACCACGAAAACTATTACTAAAACAAAGCTTGAGCTTTTAAAGCATTCATTCTTCATGTGAAATACTTTTCGAAAGTGCACTTTTTAAATAAGCACAAGGTCATTAGGCATTTATGTAGCAATGCTTGATCATTACAATTGCTGTTATTAATGGTTATGTTGATCAATAATGCACTCCAATCATGCAAAGTTGCTAACCTTTTTTTTTTTGGCTTCAAAGATGCAAGTCTTGCTGTTCAAGTAAACTGTAGGTTGCCTTCCAAAAGCTCTTGGCTGGTAACCAATGTGGAAAATGTACATTGATTAAATACTGTCAGTCGTTGGGACTGCAGTGTTCTGTTCGCTGCTGTACTGCCTGCCTGAGTCTTCCTTATAGAGCGTATTGAGCTTTAGCTCAGCGGGTTTCTTGTCACTGCTCAATACACTCAGACACACTTTTCATTTTCCTCAATACAACCCATTATGTGATCTTTATGGCCTTAAAGGTCAATGGAGCGGCTTCCTGCTGTCGTGACAGATCGTGGTGCCAAAAATATCACTGTTAGATCAGTTCAGAGCAGCCTGGTCCATATGCAATTCAGACGCCATTGTTTCACACTCAAAAACATGTTAGCATTTCAGCAAAAGACAAGGAAGCATTTTAAATGCTTTCACTGACTAAATGAACACATACCCTTTATTACTTCATTTTAAAACCTTTTTACTAGAACAAACTCCACTGACAGGAATTACTGTAAAGTTTCTTAACTACTTCATGTAAAAACACTTTACTGGAACAAACTCCACCAACAGGAATTACGGTAAAGTTTCTTAACTACTTCATGTTAAAACACTTTTTACTGGAACAACCACCAACAGGAATTATGGTAAAGTTACTTAACTTCTTTATTTTAAAGCACTTTTTACTGGAACAAAATTCAACAACAGGAATTACGGTAAAGTTTCTTAACTACTTCATGTTAAAACACTTTTTACTGGAACAAACTCCACCAACAGAAATTACGGTAAAGTTTCTTAACTACTTCATGTTAAAACACTTTACTGGAACAAACTCCACCAACAGAAATTACAGTAAAGTTTCTTAACTACTTCATGTTAAAATACTTTACTGGAACAAACTCCACCAACAGAAATTACGGTAAAGTTTCTTAACTACTTCATGTAAAAACACTTTACTGGAACAAACTCCACCAACAGAAATTACGGTAAAGTTTCTTAACTACTTCATGTTAAAACACTTTACTGGAACAAACTCCACCAACAGAAATTACGGTTAAGTTTCTTAACTACTTCATGTTAAAACACTTTACTGGATCAAACTCCACCAACAGAAATTACAGTAAAGTTTCTTAACTACTTCATGTTAAAATACTTTACTGGAACAAACTCCACCAACAGAAATTACGGTAAAGTTTCTTAACTAATTCATGTTAAAACACTTTACTGGATCAAACTCCACCAACAGAAATTATGGTAAAGTTTCTTAACTACTTCATGTTAAAATACTTTACTGGAACAAACTCCACCAACAGGAATTACGGTAAAGTTTCTTAACTACTTTATTTTAAAGCACTTTTTACTGGAACAAAATTCAACAATAGGAATTACGGTAAAGTTTTTTTTTAATTACTTCACTTTTTACTGGAACAAACTCCACCAACAGGAATTAATTTAAAGTTCCTTGAAAAACTTGTTTGACACTACTGGAAAATAGTAGATTTGGCTAGCTCTTTTCAAATTTATTGCTAACAGAAACTGTTGGAATGAACCTCTCTATACAAAACCTGTTTCATAATAAATCTACTTCCTTCTAAAAGAAACATCTCAAGACAACTGCTTTCATGCTTCTAATATTTTAGGCTAATTGTTGGTCTATTTGCACATACAAAGGGACAGACTTTGCCTGCTGCAGCTAGCAAGTCTAACCATTAAAATAATAACAATAAATAATATGTTACATTCATATAGTGCTTTTCTGGGTACTTCACATATGGAAGGGGGGGAATTTCCTCAACCGCCACCGATGTGCAGCATCCAACTGGATGCGACGGCAGCCATAGTGTGCCAGATAGCCCACCACACACCAGCTGATTGGTGGAGAGGAGACAGAGTGATGAAGCCAATCAGTATTTGGGGATTATTAGAAGGACATGATGGATAGAGGCCAATGGGCAAATTTGGCCAGGATGCCAGGGTTAAACACATACTCTTTTATGAAGGACATCCTGGGATTATTAATGACCACAGAGAGTCAGGACCTCGGTTTAATGTCTCATCAGAAGGACGGTGCTCTTTGACAGTGTCCCCATCACTATACTGGGGCGTTAGGACCCACACAGACCACAGGGTGAGCACCTCCTGTAGGCTTCCCTAACACCTCTACCAGCAGCAACCTAATTTTCAAGTGAACATTTTCAAGATCAACCCTAACCTAACCCTTCAGTGGGCAACCAGTCTTAGGCTACAGGGTGATATGGCTGCCTGCAAGACTTATCCATTCTGTTATACTCTGTTCTGCTCCATCTTAAACACAACGATGTTTCTTGTGTTAGCACCCCTTAAGAAATATGTCTGAATGCTGTACGGTGGATCCAAAAACAAAAATGATTATAAAGGGTTTGAATAAATTAGTTAGTCAATTTTGAAAAAGTACATTTGACATACCAAGTCGTCACACATAAAAAAAGAAAAAGATAAAGCACAGAATAAAGCACTTTAACAAAAACCGAAGCATCGAATTCCTGCACTTAAACCTATCGCTACACTTGCCCTATAGACTTTCACTGTAGGCCTAGGTGTTTTACTGTAAATGCCAAAGTCAAACTTTTTGTGGTAATTGACACATGTCACAGATTCCTCATAGAGCTTAAATTGTATTTAACCCACAATATTCTTAAAAATGTAATGTGCCTCTTGCTCAAGGTTCGACTTTTTCATTTAAAGGGTGACCTCTGGATTAAAGCGGGCGGCTTGCAAGGAAGAGCAAAGCAGCACAGTAATGTGTCATCCAGTGCAGTATAAATCTCCCATCAAGCCTGGGGAGCAGCAGACCAACAGAGGTTCACCAACGCAATGAGTCACATAGCAACCAGAATTTACCGCTTCGACAGACTGCTGGAAACCCAGCGAGCATTTGAGAGGGGGCCAATCACATAGTCCGCCTGGGCAGGTCATCATCAGCTGCTTCAGAGAAAACAATGTTTGTTCTACAGAACAAATAAACAGCCTTGTTACAGATATACACACAAAAACCACACACAAACACCTAAATTCACGCTCAGGGACAGGAAAGCATGCCAATTTGCAGAGATTCCAACATTACAGCAGCACCTGGATCTACTTCCAGACTGCCCTCAAGCAACTTTTTCAATTCTACTCTCATTTCATTCTGCATGGTTTAATGCATTCTGCTACTGATAAGTCCAGCAGACACTTCTGGACTGAAAGCAAGCCTACTTCCGGTTCTGACCTCTGAGTGAGACCTTGCTTCTATAAACAGAAAGCAAATTATTTTTCACACAGTTCCAAGAAGTGTGATTTCTCTCATCATTGTCTGGGGACAAATATCGGGTGATGTCACAGCGCAGCTACTAAAGCTATTAACCGCCTTTTAAAAGTGCCTGTAGAGTTCAAGAAACTCATTTCTTAAAGGGATACTGTAGTCGCCTAAAAAAAAAAAAAATCTGTTAGTAGCTGCATTTACATGACCCTAAAAATCTGGTTGTAATCGGACTAGAAGCATAATCGGAATAAAAAAGTCACTTGTAACCACGTCAATCAGGATTTATTGGCCTTGGGGCCGTATTCACAAAACATCTTAAGGCTAGAAGTGGCTCCTAACTTGCCAATTTAGGAGAAACTCTTAAAAATAAAAGGCGTGTCAGACCTAATTTAAGGACTTCTAGATTTTTGTATTTTAACAGTATTTTACAAAGCATTTTAGCACTTAAACTAGCTCCTAAATCCATGAAACGCTAGGAGTAGTAAAGAGGACTCCTAAGTCACTTAGACCAAATCCCTAAACAATCCTAATGGATGTTGCCGCAATCCATTACTATACGACATTGAAGTAATAGTGATAATAAGTTTATATTTAATAAAAAAAATAATAATAATGTCAGATTACCTGTGGCAGTTGTTTTTACGATTTCACACTTACAAATGATCGAGTAAAAACATATAAGCATATTAGGCGCACTGTCCAAGGGGATCGAGGGCTCAGAGCTTGGAATTTAGCCCAAACCCAGAGTTCTGCCCTGTATCGCAGACCGAGAGTGAGGAACGGGGTGGCGGAGGGATGCAGAAAACTGTGGAGGTAACTCGGTGAGTCGGCCCTCGGCGGTGTATATTCCTCCTCTCGCGGTGTTTAGATAGACAGTTTGAACATGCTCCTCACAAACTTTGTTTATAAATATATAATTCTGCAATCTCTCGAGATGCAGAAATAAAACAGGGCTGACAATTAGCTGAACATATACTAGTTTCATTTGTGACACTTGGCCTACTTCTTTATTTGAAATTTTTTTGGCAACATTTTTATTTGAAAATCTTTATTTGAATATGGCAACATTCTAATTTTAAACATTTTATTTGAATATAGCAACATGAAACCTTGTTTCTATAGTTTTCTATAGTTAAATCACTGACAGAGACCCCTCTTCATCAGCCAATCACTGTGGTCATAGTTAGTAAGGGAAATGACATCATCCATAGCAATGCGGTCAACTCCGTCCTTACTCTTAACTTAAAACTAGTCTCTATTTCTTAGTAAGAGTTGCTCTCAGCAGCTTTGGGAATAGGTTTTCAGAAAAAAACTCGTAACTAAGAATTTTGACTGGCATTTAGGAGAACTCTAAGTGGTTTTGTGAATACGGCCCCTGATCTGATTAAAATTTAATTCGGTTTGTAAGGGGTTTATTGCTTTTGTAATCCGATCGAGAGAACATGTAAACAGTTAAAAACTGAAACTGGGGAGTGCTAATGATGTAGAAATAGTGTAATGACGTATGACGCACTAAACGAGCTGTTCTTTCTGTTGAGTAAAGTGAGTGTCCTGTCATTCTGAAATTCTCTTTCTACTCATCGTCTGAGAAGTGGAGCAGGACAACGTCCCACCATTCCTTGTTTCGAACTCTCATCCACAGACGACTTGTTTTGGGCATGAGAATGGACGTTTTTACTGTTTAATGTAGCACGGCGTAACGTTTCATGTGCTCGCCGTCGCCTAATTAGGACCCGAAATGAAAATATTAAATCTGCTTTTTAAAACAAAGAAAAGGAGGATGGTTAGTGTGCAACAAAAGCTGGAAACTATTCGTGTGTAAGACTGTCAGGAATATACTCCTTGAGAAAACAAAGGAAATTAGCATCTGAACTCACTCTTGAGCATTTAGCGTCTCCACTGAGTGACGTCACACTGAGTGCATCATCTACAAATGACACTAATTTACATGCCTCTCCTTTCACATGAAGCTTCCCCCAAACTCCTGCTTCCTCTCATGTTGAGATCACCTGAAATACACCCAAAATCTATTTGATTCAATGTCAATCCTCACGATACAGTATGTGTTTGATATCGTTTGAAATGTCTGGTGTCTGGTCGAAGCACAACTGGTACAAATATCTCATCACCATAGAAGTAAATAAGAAGATAATACGAGTTGTGGCAGAATGATCAAGATTCCCAGCGTTACGTAATATTCAGAAAGTCAGGAATACATCTCTCACTCTTCACTTCACAGAGTATTTGATGTTTTGTATGGATTATCTTTGAATTGATTACGTAATTGGCAATATAAATTTACCTGACTGTTAATAAATTGTTACACTTTGATTTATTCTGACTTGCTCTTGAATTATTCAGGTTATGAACGGAAAAAATTTCTAACAAAGGGTTAAACAGAATAATTAAATGTGTGGTTAACTATTAAATATAAATGACCAAATAACCAACTGGCATTCTAATCTAAATTCGAAATTATGATTAAATGGAGTCAGATAGAATTGGAATTAATTCCTTTTTGCCCAACTGAAAACACCAAACGCGCAAAACCTTCACCCGCCACCGTTAGCCTCCATTGGGATGTTTTGGCCGGGCCTTTAGGTGTATGCATGTCAAAAGATTAAATCCGAACAGAAGCTTGTGACATATATATGCACACGACAACCCGATCACTCGGATACATCAAACGGAATGAATTCATTCAAATTGAGGAAAAAAGTTACCATGTAAACTTGCCCTCATGTCAGTCCAAACACTCCGTTGTCTTCTGGACATTTGTTTTCTTCAATATAATTAAAGAGCACCTACTATGGCATTTAAAATGTTCCAAATATTGTTTTAGAAGTTCCCAACAACAATTTTGCATGCATGCAATGACAAAAAATATAATATGCATTTATTTTTACCTGTTTTGACAGCGATTCTCAAATGATTCGTTTAGTGATTCACTTTTCAAAACCCCGCCTTTACGTGACGCTAATCTGCGGTGATTGGTCCGATGACCCAGTCAGTTGTGTTTGGTATAGTCTGTGCAGATATTTTCGGAAACGGAACACCCATCACCATAAATGTTTTTTGGTTTAACAAGTTTAAACGCGTATAAAGTGTATGAACAAACATGGCATCAATTTGACCCTATCAATTCGAGCCTGAATATGAAGGGCAAACGTCTGGAGATGCGAATGATCAACAAACTCAATCGCAAACACCACGACTGGAGCAGGATATTTCTCAATGGTAAGCATCAATGTAACGTTAGTTGTCACTTCAGGCCAATGGAGCATTAACTCGATGCATAAACATAAAGTTTTTACCAAAAAATAAATAATAATGCAGTAACGTTACGTTGCTACGAGGATTCTATTCTTAAAGAAAACTCCGAAAACAACAACAAACAATTCACATATCTCAATACAATTATCATTGAGGACCTAGAAGCTAAACGGTGCTTACACAACAAACCAAACAATTATTAAGCATGCTACATAAAACATAAAAGCAACAATTATTAATAACACTTACAGTTTGTGATACGGAGGAGGAAGCTGATGCAAATACACTTGGAACTGAACCTTCCTTCAATATCAGCCGGCTCGTGAATCCAAGTTTAATTGCATTTAAGTTGGTAAAGCAATCGTCTTCAAAATGGCGTGAACAAAGCACAAGGCTCGGACTATAATCCTGTGGTTCAGTTGTATATATGAATTGTAGCCACTTAGACTTCAAATGCTCAGATGAAAAAAGTTTGCTTTTGAGTCGCACTTGAGAACACAGCGTCTCGTTGCCATGATGTTTTCTAGTTTTCACTGGCGTGCGCAATAAGTGGGCATATCGTATTCAAATAACTTGACAAGTTGACCTCATCTAGTCAGAGAAAAAGCTTCGGTCTGCTAACGATTCATAAAAATGACTCAGAGTCAACTTTTACTTTTGAAAGACAATAACTTTATATACGGTGCACTGTCATATTTCAAACTTTGCGGAATGTTTTTGTTCACTTAGATCAGGGGTAGGCAAGTTCGGTCCTAGAGAGCCGCTGTCCTGCAGAGTTTGACTCCAACCCTAAAAAACCCTCACCTGCCTGTAGCTTTAGTAATCCTGAAGACAATGATGAGCTTTTTCAGGTGTGTTTGATTAGGGTTGGATCTAAACTCTGCAGGACAGTGGCTCTCTAGGACCGAACTTGCCTACCCCTGACTTAGATCTATGTTACACACTACATGAAAGGTACATTTCAAAATTCCATGATAGGTGCTCTTTAAAAGTGAATGGGGTTGTCAAACTCCATGAAAGTATCATACATGTAGTCCACATGACTTGTGTGCAATATTGTCTTTTTTTTTTGACAACAGGCCAAATTTGTAATTGTTCACAGAAATTCCTCACACAAAATCTGTGATGCTTTTGTGAAAACTCATGAGAGAAGTAGCATTGATTTGTGAAAGAATCATCTTTTCAGTGAATCAGTTGAGCCGGTTCATAAAATCAATCAGTTGGGTATTTCCTGTAACTTCTTAACTAGCAGAATTTAACTGGTTAGTCACAATTGTTTCCCACATTCGCAGTTACTTTATCGCACATCTGTTATACAATATCACAACAATATAGAAATTTTGTTTATGGCGTTGACAGATGGTGGAGTAATAACTCGGTTCGAGATTTAATTAATATCAGATTATTGCTGTAAATAACCAACCCAATGGGAATACGTCATATTTTGTTCTCTGCTCTTTTGATTTACTTTCAGACATTTGATTTAGTCATAGGTTCCCTTTTACATCGTTCTCTTGGGTTCCCTGAGCACATTTGCAGATGCCCATGCTTCAAAAATGACTTTCCTTCTCTTGACAAACTAAAAGACATAGAATGAAGTTTGATATAGAACATACTGCAAGATAGCTTGCTTGTTTTGCTTCATGTTTGTGAATGTTCACTGGAACTGTGGTTTTCAGTAAACAGACTCGTTGAACTATGTTGGTAATGACAGAGCTCGCGAACAAAGTTTTTCACCAATGCTTTCGGGAAATGCGCCCCTGAATGATTCATGATTAGTTCATCACAATCGCTATTGTGTGGCTTTAGAAGACATAAAGTACAGAGTCATATGGACTTCTTTTAAGTGTCCTTTTTGAAGCTTAAAAGCTCCAGGCATCGTTCATTGTATAGTTGCATGCAAAATGAGATCGATACATTATTCAAAATGTATCCTTTTATGTCCCACAGAAGCAAGCAAGTCATATGTTTGGAAAAGCATGAGGGCG
Organism: Gobiocypris rarus; assembly: GCA_023029165.1. Lineage (NCBI taxonomy): Eukaryota > Metazoa > Chordata > Actinopteri > Cypriniformes > Gobionidae > Gobiocypris > Gobiocypris rarus. Next base: position 11,922,190 of record CM040923.1, read on the forward strand.
AGTAAATAAATAATTCCTTTAATGCCACTGTACACCTTTCAAGCTCCCAGGTTCCAACAAATACGTGAATAAATATGTAAAGCAGCAAAGCAAAATTAGGACGGACCGGATAAAATCAATTCATCACAGAGGATCAAACACATCTCCTGGCCGGAAACCGTGTAAATTACACCCCCACACTCTCAGATTCTCACGCATTTGCACACACACACCCCGAACCACCTGCAGCTTGTGTTGTTGTGATTATTTAAAGGATTTGCTCAGCCAAATATTAAAATTATGTCATAATTTACTCCTTCGTATGTGATTCCAAACCATTATTGTGGGGGTTTTTTTGTGTGTGTGTGTGAAAAAATTAGATGTTAAGAATATCCAAATGAGCTTGAGTGTATCATTCCCATTTATTAAACAAACAATTAAAAGTCCAAATGAACCCACAGCCTCTCTGATGTGAGGTTATTCCCTGAATAAATTTAGCATGAAATTAAGGATGCGTTTTTAATCGAGGTTATCTAAGGATACTGGTTTGTGGAGCAGGAATGCTGAGAAATCCACCTTGAGAGAAACTTAGCTGGGTCTAAGCCGCTCTTTTGACCCTTCAGATCGGTTACAGAGTAAATGAGACCCCCAGCACCTCCACCTGAGCAAGAGCTTATTAAAAACATCCCTAAAAAGCATCTTCTAATAAAGTCGGATGTGAGAATCATAATATTGGCAAGCTGGATCTCAGTGGATCTTCAATGTTTTAAGACTGAGATTATGATTCTTTAAGAACAGTCCTGGCTAAACAAGTGGTGTTTCAGGATGGCACAGTCCTCCCTGAATGTGAAACTATTCAAACGAGAAACTCCGAAAGTGCTCCTAAAGGAATACTCAAGGTTCAGTACATGTTAAGCTTTTACCACAGGAACTCAGTGTGTAAAAACAAACAGATTGCATTGGGGTATTAATAGTGTTGTCAACTTTGATGCCTTGAAGTTAAATCTTAAATGTTAAATACATATTCTTTCTGTCACGGTTGTATTCAGGCAGGAAGGCAAAGACAGGCAAATACAAATCATATATGAATACAAATTAATAAGAATTCTCAGGTGAGTCAATACAGATACGTACACAACACACTCTATACAAAGACGAGACCGAACACGAACTGAAGGAAACAAGAGAAATAAATATCTAACAGAAACGAGTTAATTGACAAAACACAGCTGAACAGAACTAAACTAACCAGGGTAACCATAGGGACAGATGAGCGGCAGGAAACTGAACAAAGGAACATGTGACAAATGAAAACAGGAAGTCCATAGAACAAAACAGATCATAACTGTGACAAGTAATGAGTAATGGGTCCATATGTGAGTAGTTGAAGTAAAAAGCAACAAAGGTTTCTTTTTACACTGTGTTTATGGCAACCTGTCCTCCAAAAAAAACGACTCTATATGTCATTTTTCAAGCACCTTTTTACGACTAATATTCACGTTTTAAAGTCAAGCGCCCTCTAGCTGGCATAAAAATAATGTCGTTTTACGTCTGACGTCATGAAATGAAGTATAACTGTCATTACCAATCAAAATGCGTGTTCATTTTAATGCAATGTGTGGACTTTTTACTACCATTTGTCATATTTCCATTTAGCAAAAATATTTGTATTTATTTATAACTACACCCACCCCATCCCTAAACCTACCCAGTGATTTATAGTGCATACACACTTTATGAGCACATGTGTTCCCTGGGATCGAACTCACGATTGCATGAGCACATGTTGTTGTACTATATTGCAATGCTTTACCAATTGAGCTATGCAAAACCTGAAATATTATGCAGATAAAAGGGAATAATGATTTAAAATGAAAGAGTCCTGTTGTCAATAGGAGACCAACTTTAGGAAACGCTATATTGTGTCGTATTTCATGAATTAAAATATCGTTGATAGGGGCGCGACTTTAGTAAATGCTCCTATGGGTCGTATTTCACGGAAGTGACAAACGACCTATATAGGCGTTACTGGTTGGAGGACATGTTGGTTTTTGGATGTTATGCATTGCAGCCAATCACAGACGTTTATGTTGAGCATGTGAACCCAATGGCCAATCAGAGGTGTTAAAGTGGATCAGAATCCACTCAAAATGTTAGTTTTTGTGATGCTTATGTTTGAATGTGTTACTTACTTATAATTCTTATTAGCATTAATAACTAACTCTTTTATTTTATTTTGTATTTATTTTTATTTTTTATTCAGTTAAATCATTAGTTAATTTAGATGTTCATTTTGTTCAAATTAGTGGACAATATTAGTTGACATATACTAACAGTGAAAAAAAAAGTTTTTATAGTTGTATTAGTTTTATAAAGCATTTATTAGTTAATGTCAGTTTCAACATTTTATAACATTACTAAATTCAAAAGGTGTATCTGTTAATATTTGTTAATGGATCTGAGTTAATATAAACTATATTGTCAACAAAGATTGACTAATGGGACATAAAATAATTCCAATCGTTTTTGCTATGGTACCAAAATTTGTATCGAGAACCATAATATTTTACTGGTATTGGTATTTATATTGTAACAGTTAGTTTAGCCTTTTTGTAAGACAATATGACTTGCATAACATGCTCCTTCTGCTGTTAAAAAGATACATAAACTTACATTTAAAAAAAATATCCATTTGACACAATGTATATACATGCATTCAAATGTACTATAGTTACAACATCTAATATTAAAATACAATTAACCTTTTTGGTCCTGTAGAAAAAATATTATTGCTTCTTGTACAATTTACTTAATTAAAGTAAAAAAAATAAAATAAATAAAAAAATAAATAATAAAAAAAAATATATATATATATATATATATATATATATATTCCTGAACATTTGTCACTACCTAATGTTATTGTGTTCAATCCACTTTGAAGTGTATTTCTGTTGGCACTACCTGAATTATATGTGTTGCAACTAAAACTGGCCAGTGATCTTTTTTTTAGTTATCAGCATGCTTTGCATAAGGCTGGATCAACACTGCAAAAAATGCTCTTCTTACTTAGTAATTTTACTTGTTTCCAGTCCAAATATCTATAAATTCTTCCGGTGAATTCTTCAGATGAAATTCTTGTTTTCTGGGGAAAAATGTAAGTGAGTTTTTGCTTAAAACAAGCAAAATTATCTGCCAATGGGGTGAGAAAAGTAATCTTATTTCTGTTTGGGACAGGAGCAAGAAACAAGATTTCAATCAGAAACAAGATTATTTTTCTCACCGCATTGGCAGATAATTTTGCTTGTTTTAAGCAAAAACTCACTTCATTTTGATTTTATTTTCAAGAAAACAAGAAACAATATCTTATGTCACTTTACTTGTCTAGTAAATGCATCTTGATTTAAGAATGTTTAGATATTTGGACTAGAAATATGAAAAAATTACTAAGTAAGAAGAGCATTTTTTGCAGTGAAGAGAGTAAATGCTGAAATTAAGTGTTATTTTATGAGTTTTATGACACCTGCTAGTGTTTAATGTTCAGTTACGTTTGACATTTAAAAGAGTTTCTGTCATGTTGAAGGTGAAGTAATTACTTTTATAAGATATGGCCACAAGCCATATCTACAGATCAGAATATTATAAAGACCAGTAAAAGCACCATATCAACACCCTAGCAACCATCCAGAGTAGCCTAGCAACTGCATAACAAAGCCGTAAACATTTGTCAATCATCCAAAACATGCAGACAAACAACACTTAACTAATGCATTACTGTTTTACTACTTTTATAATATTCTTCTGCATGGAATACACAAGACCTGTCTGAATGACTTGCCATCAAATAACACACTTTAAGAACAACCTAAAAAAAAATGAATGCATTTATAGGTTAAACTGAAATTTCTGTGAATGAAACAAGCAATTGTGTCAAGCAAAGTTGTTTACCAATCATTTGAATCAGAGTCCAAAGGGGATTCTTATCTAACTGTGACAGCCACCCCGGATTTAATAGAGCCGTAAACAGAGGCAAAAAAAGTTTATAGGTTCTGGAGTGGAACATTTCAATTGAATTACGTTGTGTTACTGATTATTCAAAACGAGAGGAAAGAGCTTGTAACACTGACTCAGTTTCCCAAAGCGCAAGTACAATGTAAAACCCAACAAGTTCAGCTAACTCATTTTATTTAAGGACACCGATTACCTCAAACCATTTAAGTTAAGAAAAAACAATACTTATGACTACTCTGAACTTATTTTAATTAAGTCCATTAAAACAAGGATATTTCTTAATATACAATTAAACTATATTGAGGAAAGCAGCTGAAATTACAAAGTTTAAATGAACTCAGAGTGCTTTCAGTTACTGCTAGCTCACAATAACACAAACAAAGTCAAACCCAATAAGTTAAGCTAACTCATTACATTTGTGGACACCGATTACCTTAATTCTTTTGTATTTTTAGAAACCAATAGTTATGAGTACTCTGAACTTATTTCAATTGAGTTAAAAGAAGACACATTGCAGTCAAGAAATGAAGAGATTAATTAAGTGATGATTGAGCATTAATGATGAACACCTGATGATAATTAGCAGAATCACTGAAGGAAAGAGAAACACAAGAACTACAACTGATTTCAGCCACAGCTTTAGATGAAATCAACTGAAGATAAAAGAAGAAATTAAATATCTGAAGATCTCAGCAGAGGATTAAACAACTCCACAAACAGCATTACCAGCTTCACACATTACTAACCAGACTGACTTTATTTCTGTAATTTCTGTTTTAATGAAAATAATAGTTTTGTTTAAAGTCACCATGATGGTTATCAGTGTTTGCTTTAGTTGGGCTCTTGACCCTTTACTCTATAATTTTATAGGTTTTTCTCTGGCTACTTTACCTGTGTGTTTATAACACACATTTGTTGTGGTAAGGAATGCCAAGAGAGTATGTGATTAAGGGATGGTGGTGATAATATTATCATAAAGTGGCCTAAATCACTGCTCTCAGGTGTTATGTTGTAAAATTTTGTATTATTCAAAATGGTTGATCTCGACAATGGGGACAATCAATGAAAAGCTTCATGCTGCAGTGCATGCTGGGTACCACCAATCTAAACTCCCCCATATGTCCCAGCATGCATTGCGGCATGAATAAATTATGCATCTGAATTGTGACAAATTTTCTTTGATTCTTACTATTTGCTTTTACTTTTGCTGTTTTTGTTGTGACTTTTTTGTTGCTTGTTTTATGTTCAAAGTTGAGCTGTTTATCAAATTTTTTTGTCACCATTGTAGAGATGTATACGCTCATTTTTATGGCTGTGTGTGCCTAAGTATTGCTGTAGATTAAAACCTTTTGTGCACTAATTTTTTTTTTTTTTTTACTCTGCATATTCGATTTCCACAACCGACCTGGATTTTTTTCTGCAGAATCTCATGGCTTCTATTATAAATATTCAAAGAAAATGCACATTACCTATAACCAGAGCATTAGACTCTGAATGAGATCAGCGATTCAGCCACTAAATGACGATCATATCATAAGCAATAAACTGCAAACTTCACCTGATCACATTTTCACATGGCTTTTCTTGCCATAATAATTGTGCTTTATAAACACACAATTAAAGCTAAAAAGAAAAGGGTTAAGAGCCCAACTAAAGCAAACACTGATCTCCATCATGGTGACTTCAAATTAAACTATTATTTTCATTAAAACAGAAATTACAGAAATAAAGTCAGTCTGGTTAGTAATGTGTGAAGCTGGAAATGCTGTTTGTGGAGATGTTTAATCCTCCTCTGCTGAGATCTTCAGAGATTGAATGTCTTTGTTTATCTTTTATTGATTTCAGTGGCTGAAGTCAGTTGTGGCTCTTGTGGCTCTTGTGTTTCTCTTTCCTTTAGTGATTCTGCTCATTATCATCAGGTGTTCATCACTAATTCCCAATTATCACTTAATTACTCATTTAATAATACAATTATAATCCAATTATCATGCTGGGAGCTAGAAATGTTCTATAACTCATTCAGTTTGAGTTCTGTTTCAGTCATTGAGTCCACATAACATTCAGTAATATTTGAGTTCAGTGAACTCATTTTTATTTAGTACATATAACAGTTATTGCTCATAATGCTTCATCTCTAAGTCATGTTTCCCAAAAGTATAATTCTCTATGTAAGTAAAAAATGTTGGCAGCTTTGGCTCGCTTTTACGGTTTATAAGAAAAGGAGGAACAGAAGTTAATTTATATTAATTCATTTTGATTATTACAAAGCCATCATCAACAACATTTGAGAATGCTTATTGTTCACAGAAGGAATCTGCATGATTTTACATTATAGACAAGGGGTCTTGACTCTACCAATTATTGTTTGATCTCAAACTCTAATATTTATGATAAAAAAGTAACAGTAAAAATGTACAGCAAAATACACACAACAGGTAACTTAGTCCCTGCTCCACCTCTGAAGAACCCGTAGACATACATTCATAATAAGCATAACTAACAGAGATATAAAATAATAATAATAATTTCATAAGAAACATCCTACAAGTTTTTACACTTAATAATCAAATCAATCAATCAATCAGTCAGTCAGTCAGTCAGTCAGTTTTATTTTTGACTATTTTGTTTAGTCATCTGTTCAGAATCTTGTAAAAATGTGATCTGTATTTGAAACAAAAAAGTGTTCTCAATTTAATCAGAATTGTGAGGCTCTAATATATATTTTACCCAACATACATGTCTGTTATCTGTTACCCACATGCAGTGTTGGGGAAAGTTACTTTTAAAAGTAATGCATTACAATATTGCGTTACTTAATAGGCAAATGAAAATTCACGCATGTACAGTAGAGGACGGCGCTCAAACAAAACTTTCAGCTGCCATTCTGGATAGAGGAAGAATACGATTCAGGAGATTAAAGTTTAACACATACTTCTCCAATAAAAACAAACAAAAAATGTTTTTGCTTATGGTTTAACTGAATCAAAGGTGGGCAGTAAATTGGTCAATAAAGTGAGATTACATTAAATGCATAACATTTTTTTGCTTTATTTACCAATATAATTTTTTGGAGGTTTCCAAAGTCTTCTGAGTTTTTAACATGAGGCTTAATGAGATTCTGTTCCCTTCTGGAGCCTGTCCCTAGTGGCCAGTCAGTGAATTGTAGTTTAAGTCACTTCCGTATTGAGGTAAAACACACACACAAATAAAACACTGCAATTAAATCATCTTTATAAAGCCCTTTAAATCAGACTATATTTAACTAGCATAAACCAGTCAGTTCGGATGTTCTCTAGTCATCCACCAATTTGTATGTGATTATACAGTGACCTAACACCCTCATGCGCTTCTAGTTCAGATAATTACACAGTCAAGAAACCGCTCACGTTGAAAATTGAACTCTGGTCACTCTGAAACATAATTAACAGCTAAAAAAAACACAAGCTAACTTCCTCAACATGCAAACTTCAGGACACCTAGGCCCTAAATGTATTATGCATCTAGTTTTGCATTTTATTTTACAGGTTTTACTGTGATCTTATGAATACAGACGTTATCCTCTATCTGCTCATCTGCCATGATAACCATGGTGACAGTGGTAAAGTGGCCCTACAGTACAGGAATGTACCTGATCGTAACCATGGCACCACTACTGTTCCCTTCCCACCAGGTGCAGTGTTGCAAAAGAGCTTCTAGATTGTGCGCACCTATGTGTGTGTGTGTTCCCTGTTGCACAAGCCTCCCCAAGGGGACACGGAGCATAGTAATTCACCGTCAACATCTCCTCACAATGGCTGAGCGGACAGCTCCTGCCCACTCGCATTTGTTTACGCAAGGGAGGCCAGAAGCATCACAAACTTATACACTTAAATTATTAATTTCAACAATCTTAATGCACAACGATCAATAATGTTCCCAAGCATTTTTGCTGCTTTATTAAAGTCATCACTTCCCAGCTAAACCAAAAACAAAACGCTGTTGAGAAATATGAAATAATGATTATCCAAATGACTCGCTTCTGGTGGGAGAGTGAGTTCAAAAGCTAAGTCACCAGTAATCCTGATGATATAGGCCTATTAATAAAATATGAATCATAACAGTATTTTAAAAGATGGCAAGTGTGTGTAGTATAAGGAATGTGTAAAGAAGTGTTAAATGTTTGTGTTAAAATGGGATGTCTCCTAAATTCACCATAAACTACTCATAAACAACATGAATATCATCAAGGAAACGTTTGATTCAAACGGTCACAAATTTGTGTTTGTGTGTGGTTTTGTAGTCGTTTGTAGTTGAAAGTAAGAAATAATAAAATGTACTAAATATAACTTAATCTAAAAAATGCTTCTTCTTTTTTTGGAAGCACTGTGTGTAACAATTAATTAAATAATTTAATACAAAGAACAACAGAAATCAACCGAGAGACAACAAGTGTGTTCCGGGGTTTCTCTACATTGTGGAGAACCTGAATGAGACCATATGAGAACGCTTCAATAAACATAAGAAACCAAATTATGACTTAAAGTTTAAGGATAGTGATATCAGTTGTTTGATGTAAAACAATACGTCGATAGACAGTCCATATCATGCTAGAAAAACAAAAGTGCGACTGAGGGTTTTCGGTTTAACGTACGACTAGACCCAAAAGCAAAATCATAATAATTGCAAAGTCCACCTTTAAATCAAACTATAAAACAATTTATGTCACTTCTGAAGTTATAATCCATTTCAGAAAAGCACCACATAGTTATTCCAAAACAAAACGAAACTCATGTTAGGCATTTGTCTTGCAGCTGGTAGAAGAAGCGGTGTAAATGTTTGTTATGGTGCGAAAGAAAGTGACAAAAACTCCGGGAGTAAAAGTAAAGTGGAAACACGTTTCTTCTATTATGATATCCACAGATACAACACGTTTACATACGCATTACATTTTGGAGATATGCGAGGTTATAACCTGGTGTTGTGCCAAAATGTCATGCGTAATTGTGTCGTCTCCAAATGTAGTATTAAAAACATCACGCGGAATGTCAATACAAGTCAGAAGTGCGTGAAGGTGTGAGCGGTACGTAAACGTTCTTTACCTGCACGAGACCGTGATCTCAACTTTTGTGGCAGGAATAGTGGCGTTGAGCGGGTCAAAATCTCCTGTCGTCGCCATATTCAGGAAGCCGCAACTGCTCATGCTGTTCATGCTGAGGTTTCCTTTATTTAACCCCCTTGGACGGAAGAGTGTAGAGACTCACGCCTCTTTACGCGATTGAATTCATGGGTCTCGAAAGAATGCGAGGAGGAAAGCAGAGCTCCCGTCAGTCCATAACAGAGACGGCGTCCCTTCTGCTCGCCATGAGAGAGTGTGAGTGTGTTAGAGAGAGTGTGTGGTGCTGCATGGGCGAAGGAATGGTGCCACACTTGGAGAATTCTTCGCTGTGAATTCATGCGAGACTCAAAACAGATTTAACACTGACAATGCCGTCGTGACAGATACAACAACAGTTCCATTTTTGCCATTCTACTTGTTGTTGTTGTTGTTGTTTTTCTTCTTCTTCTTAGTTTTATTATTACCACGTAATAATAATGATAATAATAATAGCCTAATACTGTTATAGAACACAATCATAAATAATAAATGTGTGTGTGTGTGTGTGTGTGTGTGTGTGTGTGTGTGTGTGTGTGTGTGTGTGTGTGTGTGTGTGTGTTCAACGTAACATTCTTTTTTACTACACTATACTACACATTTGTCTGTGGTTATGTTAATCTTGATTATAATAATGTTAATTGTATGTTTATAATAATATATACTAGTGTTATAATAATGTTAAATGCACTATTTTATTGTAGACTGAGTAACAGTAAAAACACAATACATGTTTATATAATTATGGCTGTTACTTAGCTCTAATTTTTAATCTTCATGTGTAAATGTATTAAGCTATGGAAATACAAATTTAATGTTGATCTCACGATCAGTTGATTGTCTTTATTTCCATAATGTTCTTCTCCAGACTGTTCTCCAGACTGACACAATACAAACACTTAAACATTTCAAGAGGAAAAAAAACCATAATGTATAAAAGAACTACTTGCATCCTTTCAGACTCAACGCACAAACACAGATGAGTACAGTATGTTGCATTGTTCTCAGATGAGGCATGTTGAATTGACTCTCTTTACAGTTATTACACATGGCAGTCATGACGAGTCATTGAATTTATTAGGATATGGCAATGCTGTCTCTGGTGACTGGTGGAAAAACTCCCATTTCAGGGATCAACAACAGTGATTACTGACATTTGCAGTATTTATGCTAACAGGCAAACAACTGGTCAAATCAATACAATGATTAAAACCATACAGGGACAGCTGTCGATGACTCAACAGATAACAAATAAATGCATACGAAATGAATCCAGTTTTTAATAATAGTGAATGTTATTGTAGCTGCTGCTAGAGTCTTTATGTGAATGGCAGAATTGAATGCATAACATAAATGGCTCTTGTTGAAATACAGATTAGGCATTAAATATTCAAGTGGAATCAATCAAAAAAAGATCTTTTGTGTGAGGTCTCATACGCTTAAACATATGTTATGTGCCACAGTTTGTTATAGAAGTTTGACTAATAATAGTAATGCTTTTAGGAAACCTGTTAGTTACCATGTATTGTCTGTGTTTTAGGGCTGCAGTTGCGGGAAGGTTACTTTGGAAATGTAACAGATTACAGGTTACAGATTACAAGTTATTTAAAATGTAATAAGTAGTGTAATTTCAATTACTTTTTTAAAGTATTGTAACTGATTACTTTGTAACTGAATGTAACTGATTACATCCCGGGCCTCTCGCAGTTCAAAATGCTTACGCTACGTCTGAAGACATTGCACAACAGTTACGCTCGTCTCGTTTGAACTGCAAGAGGCGCGGGCGCTACACTTGTTACATAAATTAAATACGGAAGGCGATTCACCGTAGATAATTTATTTTATAATCATGGGGTCATTTTTTTCACCTAATTTTTGGGTGAACTAACCCTTTAAAGCTTTCATGGTGCGCTGTGCAAATTCAAACACGAGAACCAATCAAAAGTATCAGAATAGCATTTTTTTCTAAACAGCCTATAAATGGTTGAAAAAATCATGCACATCAGCTTTGAACAGAAAATATTAAGATGTAACCCCCTTTGTAATCATTAACATTTTCATAAGTAACTGTAATTTAATTTTAAAAAAATTACAGTAACTGTACTGATTACAGTTACATTTATTTTGTAATTAAATTATGTAATCTAGTTACATGTAACAAGTTACTCCCCAACACTGAGGGGCTGTTTACACAAGACCATTTTTCAAATGATTAGGTTTAGACTTTTGAAAAGGGGATTCATAGTGCAAGTTTTTGAAAACAATACCGTTATCGTCTCGATGTAAACTACAAAAATGTCGTCATGCGCATGCATGTTCAGTCTTTAGGCGCGTAGTGTTTCTTTACAAAGTGATATCGCCAACTACTGGCCTGGCATGAATAATACAGCGTTTCCAGTCGTTTTTGCAGATCCATGTGAACTAGGATTGTTTTGACAATGTTGTCGTCTGTACGCAAAAAAAAACGCAAAGGAAAACGTTTCCACTTTTAATACATCGATGTCGAGTAAACCTATCATTAGTTCTTTGAATTTAGTTTCTTTACCTGTGTTGGCTATTTAATAGTTAATGTTAATGTAGGCTATTTGGTCTTGCTTGGCTAGAAGTGCTACACTGCTGCTTTTGATTATTGCTGCTACAGAGTATGGAGTTGCTACTGCTAATATATACATACACACGCTGCTGTGAATGTAAGAAATGCTGCTGCTGTATAGACATACATTAATGCTGTAGCAGATCTAGACATGTGGAGTTAGGGAGGTGGAGGGGTTCAGAGGAACTGCTGCAGGACTAAAGGGGCCATTTACACGACACCGTTTTAAACTTTGTATGCGCTTTTGCCATTCATTTACACGACAACATCGTTTTGGGGGCCAAAACGCAAACTTTTGAAAACGGTTCTAAAGTGCAGTTCTTTGAAAACAAGACCGTTATCGTCTCTGTGTAAACCAAATGGCAACCTCCCGCGGTCTCTCTTGAAGCCAGTACGAAAGTGACTTAAACTGCAGTTCATCGACTGACCACTAGGGACAGGCTCCAGAAGGGAGCAGAATCTCATTGAGCTCCATGTTAAAATGCCCAACTTTACAGCAGAATAAAAAATGTTTACAGCCTGGTACAATTTCTCGTTTTGGTCTAAACAGCTAACTTTGCCCTTCATGACAACTGAGAGGGGGTACATTTTTTTATAACTCATTCGTTTACATTATATAAAGCCTTAAATTTCTGCATAATTAAGGGTGTGGCCACTTTGAGTGGCAGCTGGGTAGCCATTGATCTGCTGTCTGTTAGTCAAAGCGTCACCTCAGCTCCACCCACTTCCCGCCTCTTTGCCCATTTTCTGTTATCCGTGAGTGACGCGTGATGACGCACTGCTAAGATGGCAACGGCCAGCAAGTCCTTATTTTATGCTTCAAAACTGCTCTTCAGAATCCTATGGGTGACATCACGGACACGTCCATATTTTTTTACAGTCTATGGTGTAAACAACAAAAATGCAAATCTGTGAAAACAGTTACGGCATGTGCATGTATTATTCTTTAGCGTGAATATGCGTGTTTATTCTATAGTATGGACATGCATGTTTGGTCTGCTAATGTGCGCATACACAGTCTGCTCCGGTCCAGAGACACGATAGCAAAAAGCGACGCAGAACACAAAACGTATTGGGCCCTTTTGAATCAACAACAAGGTTTATTTAAAAAAACATCTGGCATTATGGTCACTTTTAAACTGACGTAGAAAGCACAAATCATTCTTTAGAATTAACGGTGCATATCAATATTAAGTGACATTGCTAATGGCTCGTCTGGCATGCATAATACAGCGTTTTTAGTCGTTTCTGCGGATTGGTATGAACGGGGATCTTATTGATAACATTGTCATCTGTACAAAGATTTTTTTTTTTTTCATTTTTAGTATATCGTTGTCATGTCAACGTAGACCTAAATTACAGCAAACACTAAACCAGACTATTTGAATGCTGAGCAAGCAATCTCATTGGCTGCAGGATCAGCAGAAACCAATCAGCTTGTACCATGCAGTAATTATGTGATTGCTTGCAGGTATATCAGCCTGCGTCTGTTTCATGATCAGTTTTAGTATTTTTTTTTTGTATTGTTTTATTTCAGTTTAAATTTCACAAAATCTTATGTTTAAGTTTTTCTTCCAATACTTATATTTTATTGCAGCATTATTAAATAATACTTTTTTTTTTGGTTTTAGTTAAAAATAACAACATGATTGTGATTGACCATGTGTAACGGAGGCCAGCTAGTAGTTGCTGTGTGAGTAAACCTCACTCCTCTGATCTCAAGAGACGCTCTAGCGACTGACGCTATAGGTTGCAGCCTTTAGCCTCTTTGTAAGAGCGTCTGACTGTCGCACTGGCGGACCTGGGTTTGAGTCCCGCTTGAAGCGGGCGGTTCGAACAGAAGGGGTTACACATACAGTGTTATAATACTGTTGATATTTTGTACATTTTTGTACATCTTTTTCACCCGCTTCATTTTATTTATTTATTTTTTGCAGGAAATGAAAAACACGGAGTGGAGCTGGAAAAACAGGAGCGCTCACAGAAGTGGTGTTTCATGGTTACACACAAACCTTGTTGCTTTGAGGGGAAAATACACAAACAAACGGACTCATATTTATATATACTATATAATTTATATATAATTTTAAAAAACAATAACCACCTCCTTAAGGATAATCTTTCTGCAAAAAAAGACTTAATTTCTAACATTCAGGCTAATCTCATATTGATTACCGTGTTATAATAATTATAAATACATAAAAAAATATTTTAAAAAATGTGTATGTGTATTGGCAAATCATCCATCTTTCTTTTTTTTTATCTTAATGTCACCACCACCAAAAAAACAAAAAAAAAAGCCATGATGCAATATTAGACCGCCTCCTGTCAGCAGGTTATTTTCATTATCTTTCCATCCGTAAACCTCAGAGAGAGGATGGCTTCATTAGGAATAGACTTTAAATCAATCAGCATGTCTCACCAGGAAGAACAAAGACCTTTGATTTATTAGACACACTCTCATCCAGCGATAATCAGGGGATTTATTTAGAGAACGTATGAATATTGAGTTTCTGAATTTGCACCTGCCTTGCTCAAACCCAATCCTGTATCCTTTCGTACTATTTCCAGCAAGAAGCAGATGAATGACTGACATTACAGCAGAGTACGTTAGGATGACGTGAGGGTGTTTGTGCTTGAGCTGAGAGATTCCTTACAGCTGAGTGAATTCCCTCTTATTCTATATTTAGATGAGTGCCTTGCGAGATGGAGACAGCTGCTGGGCGTTGAGGTGCCGTATGTAAAGAGAAGGACTTGCACCATGTCCGTACCGCAAGCCGGCCACGGCATTACAGTTATTTCCGAGTGCAGCAGGAATGAATCCAAAAACACAGAAATGAGTTAGCGTTTTGCACTTCTAGTTCCATTGCGCCAAATTAAGCCAATGGGTTTTTTGGTGAAATGCCTGAAATCTACTTTGTTTTGGGCAACGGGCCACAGGTTTTGAAGTGTAGGGCAAATAAAACATAAAAAAGAAAAGGATATAAAATGCCACGGCAACAGTGTTTGCCCTGTTTCCCATTAGCATAAAATATAGCGTGTCAAACAAACAGACTGGCTCAGCTAAATCTGATACTCACTTGCATAAGGTTTCATTAGTTCACTAACAGAATGAGTGCTGCTTCATGTCAGGTTATTTCAAACTTCATCATGAAACTAATGAGAACATATTTTAAATATCATTTTAAATTATATTTAAAATGATAAATATCATTTAAAGGTCAAAGGCCAAAGGTCATTTTAAAGTTACATTAAGGGGCCTGGCTCAAATGCATAGTACACCATATTTGTAACGTTTTTTTCTTATTTATTTATTTTGTTTTTTAAATAAGTGTACATCTATTTTGTGCTTTGATCAATATTTTAAATGGCAGATATTTCATTAGGAAGACTTTTCTGTCTCCAAGAATAATTTTAAAGGGAACATTTTTTAACCAATTATTATAGTTTTGAAGGACCTAGATGATAATACTTAAGTTATTGTGTCACTTTAATTACATTTTC
Source organism: Gobiocypris rarus (assembly GCA_023029165.1). Classification (NCBI taxonomy): domain Eukaryota; kingdom Metazoa; phylum Chordata; class Actinopteri; order Cypriniformes; family Gobionidae; genus Gobiocypris; species Gobiocypris rarus. The sequence goes on from CM040923.1 coordinate 11,937,408, forward strand.
CTAATTTGTTAAAATGTAAAAATTTCCCAAGATTTTCATTACTCTACAATAAATTAAATATAATATACTTTTCACTTTTCTAAGAAGCCAAAAAATACTTGTAATAATTACAAATCTTTATATTAATATTTGTATATATTTGTAACCATTTGCATTAGTGCACAATTTTTGATATTACTTTTAAATTAATTGCTTTCTCCAATATTGCTGTGATTACTGTGCATTATATATGCTATCTATCTATCTACTTAAAAAAAATCCAACTTATGTTTTGTATGACAAACTCAGCTTTTAAAGTTTATACAACTATTTAACATGAAAAAGTTGAGATAACTCAAACAAATAAGTTGAGAAAACACAAATTTTCTGCAGCTGGTTGCCTTAAACTTTTAAGTTTTCTCAACTTTTTTTTACAGTGTATATATATATATATACGTACGTCGGACGTCACCGACGAATTGGGATCACTTCAGGGAGCCCCTATCAGCTTCGAGATAAAGAGAACTGGCCAATGGCCATTGGCGTGCGTGCTTTCCAGATCGCACCCTGCCCCGCGGCGTGGGTATAAAGTGGACGTGATCGCCACGCAACATTGTCATTCACTTCGGAGCCGAACGGCGTTCCGGTCGAAGACAAACCTGCTATTCAGCAAGAGAGAGAGAGAGAGGACGCTCGTGTTGGCGTTACAGCACACAACAGCACGACCGCGGGCTCACTGCTGCAGCAAAACAACTGCTGTTTTCACAGCACTTTTTTCAGTGAGTGCATTTAAGAGAGCGTTTCCTCACAAAAAGAGCAACAAGGGTGTGACACTGCATCTTTTTCAAGATGTCATTCCACCCGTGTGTTTCTGGATGCGGTCGTTCCCTCTCACCCTCTGACGTTTACAATCGCTGCCTCACGTGTTTGGGCGTGCAGCACACTGAGGTAGCTATTCCTGCCCAACAGCAGGATAGACCCTCTTCGACGGATACCCGGGGTGATCTGAGGATTACGGTCAGGGCAAACCCGCCGAGTGAGCCTCCGCGGGCCCATGATCCCTCACAAGCTCTGCAGCTGGTGGTGCTTCCGAGAGAAGCTGCTGGCCCCTCTCATGGGCAGCCAGTGGTGACTTTTGGGGCACCCGCAGATGTCGATCACTGCATCGGAGGGGAAGTTTCAGTCCTCAGAGGATGAAGACTCAGCTGTTCTGCCTCCCTCTGGGAGAGTGGCAACTGTTGAGTCGGACCCCGAGTTGACGGCTATGCTTTCCTGGGCCGCTGAGAAGGTCGGGCTTGACTGGAACCCTCCACCACGTCGCGAACCTTCAAGGTTGGATGATTGGTTTCTCTGAGCGTCCCGCCCTGGTGCCATTCTTCCAGGAGGTGCATGATGAGCTGACTAGGTCGTGGACGGCACCTTTCAGTGCCAGAAACAGACCTAGCGGCTCCTCCCTCCTCACTACCCTCGACGGCGGACAGGCCAAGGGTTATGAGGGGATCGCAATGCAATTGTGTCTGGCGACCGCTTCCAATTGGCGTGGTGACCCGCGTCTCCCGTCCAAGGCCTGTAAGTTCTCTTCCAACCTTGTTTGCGAAGGCTTACAGGTCTTGTGGACAGGCCGCGTCCGCTTTGCATGTCATGAGTTTGCTCCTGGTGCACCAGGCCCAGGCACTCAGGGACCTGCACGAGGGTAGGCCTGACCCAGAGCTCCTCCGTGAGCTCCAGACGGCGACAGACCTCGCCCTCCGGGCGACGAAAGTCACCGCCCGTTCCATTGGTCAGGCGATGTCCACCTTAGTGGTCCAGGAACAGCATCTCTGGCTCAACCTGGCCGACGTGAGGGAGACCGACAAGTACCGGTTCCTGGACTCCCCCATTTCGCCGGCTGGGTTGTTCGAGGACGTCCACCTGCCGTCGCCTCCACTCCCGCCCCGGCCCAGCAGCAGTCTACATCGCGCCGTGGGCGTGGAGCCAGCCGCGGGAAGGACGTCCAGACCGCTCAGGCCGCTGCCAAGCCAGGTGGCAAGCGCCGTCTTAAGAGACCCTGAGACGGGCCGCCCAGAGATGGAGGAAACTGCTCTTCAGGAGATGGCTGCAGCACCACTCCTTCCCCCGGAGGAGGGCCGGGGGAGAATCCTTTGTTCAGTTTTTTTCTGTTTTTCTGGTACCCAAATTGTCCATAAGAGAGCAGTTTCCAATATCTGTCGGTGTTCGACGCTCCCATGCCTTGTCACCCTCAGACGCATCTCTGTTCGCCAGCAGGGGATGCCGGCTGCCGGGACGCACTCAAGAGACCTTCCTGCACTCGCACACCCCCTCAGCGGAAGCAGGTGAGTGTTGCACAGCACACACAGATTCCACTGCGAGCCGCCACCAGGCCGTTCGAGTCGGATCCCTGCATGCCGCCTTGCTGCCCCGGTCCCTGGGAGCCTGGCTAGCGCTTCCCAGGCCGTCTCGCTGGCTCATCCGTACCATCAGACTCGGCTATGCGATTCAGTTCGCCAGGCATCCCCCCAAGTTCAGGGGCATTCACTTCACCTCCATGTCAAAGGAGAATGCTCCAGGCGGAGATCGCGGTCCTACTGGCGAAGGACGCGACAGAGCCGGTCCCTCTAGCCGATTTGAAGAACGGCTTCTACAGCCCATACTTCATTGTTCCCAAGAAAGGCGGCGGGTTACGGCCGATCTTGAATCTGCGGTTCTTGAATCGGTCCCTCCACAGGCTGCCGTTCAAGATGCTCACGCAAAAACGCATCTTCAGGTGCATCCGTCCCCAGGATTGGTTTGCAGCGATCGACCTGAAGGACGCGTACTTTCATGTCTCGATTCTCCCTCGACACAGGCCATTTCTTCGCTTTGCGTTCGACGGACGAGCATATCAGTACCCTTCGGGCTAGCCCTGTCGCCCCGCGTCTTCACAAAAGTTGCGGAGGCGGCCATTGCTCCCATGAGGGATCGGGGCATTCGCATCCTCAACTACCTCGACGACTGGCTGATTCTGGCGCAGTCATGCGAACACAGGGACATGGTACTCAGACACCTCAGCCAGTTGGGGTTTCGGATCAACTGGGAGAAGAGCAAACTCTGCCCTACGCAGAGGATCTCTTTTCTCGGGATGGAGCTGGACTCGGTCGCCCAGACAGCACTCCTCACCGAGTCTGTGTTGAACTGCTTGAATTTGTTCAAACGCAGAACTCGCTTCCCATAGCCAGTAAAACCAAAGTGCCCTTTCTAGTGTCGGCTTGCTGCGCCACTCCCTTCCCCATGGAACGGATGTGCGCTTATATGCTCCAGTCGAGTTCCCCAGAATGGCGAACCCTGTTGAGTCCTCCGCAACCCGCGGCAGTCGGACGTGGCGGAGCGTCAGAAGCCAGGTCTAACACTCGTTTGCATTGGTGGAACTTGTTTGAGGCTGGGTTCCATATGTTGTGACCCCCACCGCGGTCCCGTTTGTGTATTCTTCCATGGTAGTGCTCCCTACGGCGAGCCTGTGTCTTTCTCAGTCTGATGTTGTTCCCCCGCCTACTTGGCCGGGGCCACCCCTAGGACTTCCGTATGTTGTACTGCCCACGGGCAGGCCATACATGTATTCTCCACATGGAACTCCCTATGGGCTTGATGTGGCTTCCGCAGCAGTCCCCCGGGGCACGCATTCCCAGTGTTATCCAATAGTCTGCTGAGTGGGTCTTGCGGAAACAGCAGTGTGACTCCCCCAGCGTGATTTTCCCGCCCGGTACAGACGGGGTCTGAAGGGCTCTTCGCTGGGTGCTAGAAGTGGTAGTAACTGTGGCGTTTTCCAAAGGGATCCCAATTCGCCTGTGACGCCCGACATACGTCGAACGTGACCGGCTGAAATGGAATGTCTCAGTTCCGTATGTGACCCTCGTTACCTGAAGGAGGGAACGGAGACGTATGTCCCGTCGCCACAGTTGCTGTACCATCACTGCAGTCTGAGTCTCTTGTTCGGCTCCTCAGTGAAAAACAATGGTGCGTGAAGATCGTGTCCGCTTTATACCCGCGCCGCGGGGCGGGGTGCGATATGCAAAGCACGCACGCCAATGGCCATTGGCCAGTTCTCTTTATCTCGAAGCTGATAGGGTCTCCCTGAAGTGATCCCAATTCGTTGGTGACGTCCGATGTACGTCTCTGTTCCCTCCTTCAGGGAACGAGGGTTACATAGGTAACAAAGGCGATCTAACACTTTTTCTATGTACACAAAAGGCCTATTTCTCTCAAATATTGTTCACAAAACTGTCTAAATCTGTTAGTGAGCACTTCTCATTTCTCGAGATAATCCATCCACCTCACAGGTCTGGAATCAAGATGATTATACAGCATGATTATTGCACAGGTGTGCCTTAGGCTGGCCACATAAAAGGCCACTCCAAAATGTGCAGTTTTATCACACAGCACAATGCCACAGATGTTACAAGTTTTGAGGGAGCGTGCAATTGGCATGCTGACTGCAGAAATATACACACATTTGGAAATCCTTTTTAAATAAATTAAAAATATAAGTAACTCAAACATATTATATATTATTTACTTCAACTTTTTTTCAAAATAAGAGTTTCAAAATAAGATATGTGAATTCAGCCGAAAAAAAATGTCATTCACACACACCATCACACACACAAGTCCCCAATGCATCCACTTGAAGATCGATCAAGGCCATGATCAGATCTTTATTTCTGGACGATATATATTTGAATATAAAATAAGTATGATTTCTATTACTTTTATTTTGAAGATTTCAAATAGTCAGAAGTCCCCTGAATGTAAGGGCCACCTATAAACAATACATACACAGTATATGTCAGTTCACGGTCCATTGTGTGTGCACTGCCCCCTTGTGCTAGTACCCTGAAATTTCAGTTGAACTGGTCTACTTTATAGTACATACTACATGCGTTTAAGCTTATTCTGTAGACCTTATTCACAGCGGCGCCATCTTTGAGGCTGTGAGGGGACAGTTGCACTGTGATGTAATGTGTTTTTAAATTGTTATGGTGACGAAACACTGCAAAAATAGATATTTCCAAGACACTTCAGACGACAAAAACACCAGAAAACTGCTGTGGAAAATTATAAGTGATCTAGGAGCTTTCTACAGCAGTTAAATGAAAGCACGGTAAGACTATCCCTCATAGCCGCGCTTTCATACCTGTCATAGCGATGGTCTGGATGCGGTCTGACTGAATAATTGCAGAGACACCTGTGGGATTTTGACAGATGTAGTTTATTTTCACTCATCATCTGACATTGATAATAACTACAGTACATCAGAGGAAATATTTTTGTACAGCGTACTAAAAGGTTTCAACCAGAATATGCCAAAGAAACAGTTCATAAAAAATGTAAACCACTTAGAGCGGTACAAATATCACTGTACCATTCCAGTGCAGCTACTGTATAGTTGTATTGAGATCGGTGATGTTAATGTATTGTAGTTACATGGAAATATTTGCACAAAAAGAGCCTACCTTTGGTCAACAAACATTGGAAAGAGGTGACATCAATATTAATGAATAATTTAAAAGCATATCAGTCCAGTCAACATGATGTTCACAAACACGTGTGCTTCTTCAACGCACTGCTCATATGGCAGTCTGTGATGCCCAAAGCCCAGCTTTAGGAATGTGCCACATCAACAAACACTTATTGACCTACAATATCCCCCATTACGGCCGGTTACAGCTAAACAGGGCACTTCAACACTGTAGATGAGGAAATATACAGCAGTTACAACAGGAAGCTCTCCACTGAATCACTGCCAAATGGGAATGGAAGCAGAGTTTCAGGAAAGAAGTGTCACATTGGTTGAGGAAATTCTTGCAGGAAGCCAAAACCTTCACAGTGACCTTATGTTCTCATCAGAGGTGCTTTGACTAAGTCAGTGAAGGCCGTCCTCTAAAGATCCTTTCACTTGCCAGATTTTCACTGTCCGGTCACTGTGAAAAAACAATGCCTGGATTCAGATTAATAATATAAACAGCTTAAATTGTTGCATACAATGTAGTTTATCAACCATTTTCTATTTTTAATGAAAAAAATATAAGTGGTAACTACCCAAAAGCTACCACAATGCTAGATTGTTGTGGGTTGGTGCTGGGGTGTTGCTATATGGTTGCAAATGTGTTCTGAGTGGTTGCCAAGGTGTTGCAATGCATTTGCTGGGGTGTTCTGGCAGGTTTTAGCACATTGTTATGCATTTACTTGGGGGTAACTAAGGTGTTGCTATGTGGTTGCAAAATAGTTAAGAGTGGTTGCCAAGGTGTTGCTACTCAGTTGCTAGGGTGTTCAGGTGGCTTTTAAGTACATTATTATGTATTTGCCATGACAGTTGTCAAGGTGTTGCTAAGAAGTTGCAAAAGATTACAGAGTGGTTGCCAAGGTGTTGCTACACAGTTTCTACAGTGATCTGGTGTTTTTTAAGCACACTGTTATATGCAGTTGCCAGGGCAGTTACCAAGAGGTCGCTAAGAGGCTGCAAAAGAGTTCAGAGGTTGCCAAGGTGTTGCTATGCTTTTGCATAGCTGGGTGTTCTGGAGGTTTTTAGCACATTGTTATGTATTTGCCTGGGCGGTTATCCAAAGTGTGGCTATGCGGTTGCAAAAGACTGGTTTCCAAGGTGTTGCTATGCAGTTGGTAGTATGTTCTGGTAATTTTTAGCACATTGTTATGTATTTTCCTGGGTGGTTACCAATGTGTTGCTATGTGGTTGCAAAGGGGCGTTCTAGTCTTTTTGTTGTACCAGTTTTACATAATTTATTGGTTCTTTTTTAGTCATTGCTAGTAACTAGTTGAGTTACTACAACAACACCGCATGCCAGAGTTTCATTACCATCAAATTACAACCTTGTCATCAGTATGAGCTCGTAAGGTTATAAGAAAACCAAGAATGTTCTAGTTATGTAAAATAGTCTCGATACTTTGGGAATTTATTGCATGACTTATTGCATGTCAGGACATAGAAAAAAATAACAACAACTGATTACCAGCATAATTACTAACTGTAGTAATTACTAACTGTAGTGACCGACAATGTCGCAAAGTTGCTTTGTGGCAACGAATCCTGGAATGTCACTTTTCCGGTTGCCACGATGTAACTGGATACGTTGCCAAGACGAAAGTTTGACTCATCAGATTATGTTGCAGTTACGTAGCAAGTCACATATTATTAGTATCCTGAGTGTTATAGGTGCTTACCAGGGTAACCTGGTATTATCTGTATTTTTCTATGTGTGTGTCGGGGTTTAAATGCCTGTCACTCACTCTGAGGCGGTAAAGAGCTGATTGCTGTTTGTGCAGATGTCATTGACAGAGCTGTCATGACCCCTCATTTCTCCCAGAGCTCTGAGCGTGTCTGTGTGCCAGAATTTGAGCAGTCCGCCCTTGCAGCCGCTCATAACAGCACTGGAGCCAGGGACCACCGCCAGAGAGCTCAGCAGATCAGAATGAGCCCGTTCTACCTGCTGCAAGAAGGCATACAAACAAATGAATTATAGCAGGATGACTGGTTGGTTGTGAGGGTTTTACAGTGTCAGTGTCTTTATGCGTGATAGTTAGAGTCATTTATAGATTTATTGTTATGTATAAACAAAAGTCAACTCTATTCCAAACTCGCTGTCCTCAGGACCTGAAACCTGCTACTGAGATAAATGGAAACGCTAACGAATAGCTTTCTCCAAATATTAGAGACTTCCTATTTTTGCTGTGTACGCTTCAAATGATTACTTGTATATGTAAATATGCACTACATTAATAACAAGACAAGACAATGTACCTGGTATAAACCGAATTAAATCATACCTGACACAGCAGTAGTTCTGTGTTTAAAGTTTATGGCACGCCCATCTCGGGAATTTGGATATCAAAATGAACACGACATCAGAGGGCGTTCATTAGCATTTTTTACTTGTATTTACTATAATTCTGATAGCACGTGAAGGCAGCATTATTCTCAAAGAATACATGAGATGCTGCAAGATCTTTTAAGAAGGCACCGCAATTTTGCTGCATACTAAATGGAACAGCTTTAGCTTTGGGAATGATGCCTAAAAATGCTGCTTAGGTAGGCAGCTCACCGGGTTCTGGAACACAGCCAGAGTGTTTACCGTCAGTCAGCAAAGCCGCCATTTCTCCGGTACTCACCCCATGTATCTGTTTGCTGGCAAGGTCCCATTTTTTAATGCAGCAGTCTCTGGCAGCAGTAAAAACTGAATCACCCTGCATGACCAGAGCCTCCAGGCCTTCCTTATGGGCTGGGTCGAAATGATGTGTGGCGCTGATGCTGCCCTGAGCGCCTTCCACCACTTCAAACATCTGCAGCACAAGAAAATAAAAGCCTTAGAGATGCGTAACAAGTCCAAAAAGCATATCTACCGGAGCCCAGGAAGCACCTTCCTGGATAATAATGCTTTAAACTAATGTTTTTGTTCAAGCAACCATAAATGAGCAGAAACAGCTTGTGTAATTGTGCATGAGCTGTGACCAAAAGGTGAAAATTATCATATGGAAATCAGCATGTGCAACCACTGGGACTCTTATGTTAGTTCACGGAGAGCGTGTTAGACTGTCTGAATGTACCTTCACGGTGTGATCTTTTGAGCCTGTTATGACCACATCTTGACCCTTCCCCATCTGGTCTACCGCAAGACACATTACCGGCCCCATATGTCCCGTCAGTTTCCCAGTAGATACAAACCTGTAGAAGACAACAGAATATTGTGTACGGTCAGCTCAAAAATTATTCAGACACCAGATATAATGTTTTGCTAGTGGGTGCAGGACACTATAGTTAATTTATTTAAGTAAGGATAGCAAAATAAAGTAAACTGTGAAATATTATACCCAAAAATTCTTCATAGAGCGTACTACCAGTCCAATTGATAAAATATTTGGGACCCGACACTTTGACCTGACCATGTTTTGCTAAAGTGTATTTTCTTTGATTGCTAATGCGACCTTTGACACCATATACTGAACAACATGAAACATTGCTTGGTCATGTGTTGACATAAATTGGTATTATCTAATTGTATACGTCAAATTAACATCGGACAGCTGATTGGTTGATTGTAATCCTTTTTATTAAAGTTATCTGACATTATCAAGATGAATTTGTTCTGACACAGTTTAATTCTTTGTAGTTCTTTATTACCATTTTCTAAACTTTAGCGAATAAACTGTGATAATGTGGGAAAATGTTGAAGGTGTCTGAATGTATTTTGGTTTGACTGTAAATAGAGACTTAAGGCTGGAATACACTATACAACTTTTAAAATCTGAACACCTCTCGAAATGTTACAGAGGAAAAACCGGGAACTGGACACATTGGACAAACTGGTATCGGACAGGCTACTAAACCTTCAAATATTTCAAACACAAGAGATATACATTTTCTCTGCTTGCATTGCATCAGTCCTGCTTGTCAGTGGACTTAAATAGACTTGGGTATGGTTTGCAGGTGCACACATGATGAGTTCACATCATCCATACAAACGAACTTGGGTATGAACCAAAAGTGCTAGTATGAAAGCACCCTAAGTCTGTAAGTCATACAGATGCTTTAAAGCACAGGCTGAGAGCTGTAGTTCCAACCACACACATTTCAAAAACAGACTGTTTGTGAATGTTCATTGAAACTGTGATTTCTGAAAAACAGAATTAAATGTTCGTAACGACAGAACAGAACTTCTTCTATGATCAATTTTCTCTTTCAGGTCAACCATTGCCATAGTGAAGTTTGAAAACAATCTAGTAATACATAAGTTCCATCAAATACAGTTTAATTTGTATATTTGAAGGTGACTCTACCTGCATGCATTTCTTAAAGGTGCACTATGTAACTTTTTCGTCCACTAGAGGGCGTTTGATGATGCCAAGTTTGAGCGTAGAATCTTGGGACAAGTGGTCTTCACCTCACAGCCGGTGGGGAAGAATCGGGATAGGACTCGCAGAAATCATGTTCATGGATGCGGTTATTAACGTTACTGTAGTATGAAGCAGAGCAGGAGTGAGTGTTGAGAGAGCAGAGCAAGGCCGCTGGAGCGATTGTTATGCAACACATGGCTCGTGAGCAGCGGGACTTTTATTATGGAGGGACACAGTCACCCGCGCAATTTCCGCTTTTCCGGACATGAGTATGAGGTAACGTAGCTCTGTTTATCATATGATACATTTAAGTGTGTTTAAAAGGATGTTATGATGTCAAATGTTGCGCACTGCAGAAAGAGTAAAGCGTCCAAATAAAACCGAAAACCGAGGGTAATGCAGATATGACGCCATTGACAGGTGACTCCCTTAGACGTCCCGGTTCCTTGGTTAAAATAGCAATTCTCACAATTTACAAATAGTTGGAAACATTTGGGATATTGTAAGAACTCAACTGAACAAAATATATAACACTGGTGGATATTTTACAGCAAAAATCCTACATAGTGCACCTTTAATAGTTATAGTCCCTATTTAGCACTTAGAAGAACTTCTAGACACTCATGGTATAATAGGTCATACCTTCTCAAGTCCCACATCCTGACCGTGTTGCCTGAAGCAGCGTAAAGGAATGTGCCGGAAGGATTGAGGGCAATCTGATTGATCTGATTTTCTCCTGGTGGAATGGCAACAGAACTAACCCCACACGTGTCACCTTGGGACACTTGTCCAGAAGAACTAAAGAAGACAGAGGGCTCAAAATGAGCAACCATAGGTAAAATATTTAGAAGCTTTAGAGAACAGTGGTGTTCAATATATTAAACAGTACCAGAATGACTCACGTGAGGGTGCGGATGCATTTGGCAGAGTCACGGATGTCCCATACTTTGACATAAGCGGTGGAGACCGTGAAGACCAGGCTGGAACAGTATCGGACCGACACTACACTGCTGGGATGATCTCCAAGAGACATGATTTCCTGACCCGTTACCAGGTTCCACACCTTACATGTGCGATCTGAGATAGAAAAAAAAGGGATGGGCATGGATAGAACACAATGTTTATTTATCATTCTTATAGAGGCTATACATTGGCAATGCATTGTGGGTAACAACTTGAAATTCAGAAGCAGAAATTCCTTGCATCCACGACTGGTTATATTTTGTTAGCAAGCTATCGTAAATATAGGAATGGCTTAAATATAAATGCTTAAAAAGTAGAAATGTTGCAAGGGCATTACTAGTTTTCAGCGCGCCAACAGCAGAACTGCTCAACCAGTACACTCTTTTCAATGTAGAGTTAGTATACAAAGTTCTACAGAAATTCTGTTCACTGTGATTTTCATGTTTTAACCAACTCCTAGTTAGCTAATAACATACTTTCAACTCAAATAAATGTTAAGCACATGGTTTTATTTATCTGTTAAATTAACCATGTAATATGTGAGATTATATATATAGTCAGACTGTAATTTGGACACTCAAATTATGATCCAAGTTACTCAACTAAATATACAAATAGAATTTATTAATTTGGTCATATATAATTCTATAAACAATCCAAATTAAACTAGCCAAATCAAATTTTGTTGCAATGTTGTCCTGTTTAACACTGTGAAGCTGCTTTGAAACAATCGTCATTGTAAAAGCGCTATATAAATAAAGTTGATTGATTGATTGATTGATTGATTGATTGTCATTACCGCATAAATGACCAGCTGAGTTTGGATTAAGGGTTAATTTTATGCTCCTTTGTTGTAACTGTACTTTAATAAAGACCTAGACTAGAAATATTGACACACCCTAGCTGCAGAAAATCGAATTTGCCGCCAGGGTAGTCTAGCAACTCTCCATAGACTTGCGAGCTGGAAAAAACAAACTCTGGTCAGGCCAATCACATCGTGCATAGAGTTGGTGGGCGGGCTTAAAATAATGACGGCAAAGTTGTGGAGGTTCTGCGTGCTACTTGTGACCAAAGAAGCTGGCGAACGGCGGTCTCCGAGACTCCGAGACAAAGAACGGCACTGAAGTCATTCTTAAGAAGGGAATATGTGTTCGGAGTTTTGCCGACTGGATACTGCGGAAGTTTAATCTATCAACCAGCTCCGCTTCACCTTCTCCATTGCTCTGGTTGGTTGTAGCGCTATCCAATTGCGTGCAGAGGGAATTTGAAAGACAACCATTTATCCACCCTCGGATTGAGCCCTGCCAATGGTGAGTTCCCAGACCCAACATCTTGATGTGGGACTGGCTTGTCAGGCTAGTAAAGACCTGCTTATAAGACCTGCTTATAAGGCTATGATTTTTACATAAAAATAATAAAGATCACTGTCTGACCTTTTGAGCCTGTGAAGAGCAGATCATCAGTTGAGTCCACACACAGCAGAGGTTTAGTATGACCCTCGGCCACGTGCACACACTGCAGTCTGGCTGCTCGACTGGAGCGGGATGCTTGAACTGGGCTTACCACACCTCTGGACCCAAAAACACAATAATAATGCATGAAATGCTCAATCGAATCAAATACAATGGCTCTGTTACAAACCATAGAGATTAGCCTATCTAAACAACACTCAGGCATCAAAACTTGTTCAAACGGTGTGGTCACAATTACCATTGTTCTGCAAGGTTTCGCAGCAAAATCCATTAATTTCAATTGGAATCCACAGGAATAGAAATTCCATGTGAGGGCGAAAGATGTATTAAACACAGCTCACATGGCGGTTACTTTTAAACCAAACAGCTTTCTGTTGTTCAACGCGGAGAATCCATATATCGGTGGGGGAAATCTTTCGCCCTCATGCAAATTGTTTGGATTTCTGTTAAAATAACTGCAAAAAAATCTTTTGAATCCGAATTTTCATGGGTGAGATCCAGTCTTCTCAATAGGAATCCACACAGTCATACACTATTGACGGCACCCTACAGGCTTAGTTCACCCAAAAATGAAAATTATCCCATGATTTACTCACCCTCAAGCCATCCTAGGTGTATATGACATTCTTCTTTCAGCCAAACACAATCGGGAGTTATACTAAAAACAATAGCTTTCAAGCTTTATAATGTGAGTGAATTGTACCATTTGTTTTTTGAAACCTAAAAAAGTGCATCCATCCATCCATCCATCCATCCATCATAAAGGTAACCAATATGGCTCCAGGGGGTTAATAAAGGCCTTCTGAAATGAAGCTAGCTTCCAGTAATGACAGCAAAGAGTGATCTTTGACCCGACGCATTATGTAGGATGTAGGAGTAGTAAGCTTAGGTGAGAGTATATGCCTCTCACAGTTCAAACAAATAGGGCTGGGTAACAAACTCAAGCTCCTCCAACATTTCTCTTAAAAAAAAAAATGATAATTTTAGTCTTCATTTGTGACCAGTGTTTTGTTTTGCTCTCTTCTTCCATGTTCATCAATATGTCATGCGTCAGGTCAGAGGTCACTCTTTGGCCGGAACTACACTCGTCTACGTTACCGAAAGCCAGTGATTATATTTTAGAAAGATATAAATATGGTTATTTTTCTCACAAAAGCACTTCAAAAATCACTTTTCTCCAGAAGGCCTTTATTAACCCCCTGGAGCCGTGTGGAGTACTTTTATGATGGATGGATGTGCTTTTTTGAGCTTCAAAATCTAAGGTACCATTCACTCCCATTATAAAGGTGGGAAGAGCCAGGATATGTTTTAATATACCTCCGGCTGTGTTTGGCTGAAAGAAGAACGTCATATACACCTAGGATGGCTTGAGGGTTAATACATCATGGGGGAACTTTAATTTTTGGCTGAACTAACCCTTTAAATAGCTGGTTGAAACAGTATACTGCCTTTTAAGATACCTACTTATGACTCATTTCTACAGCAGTAGTACTTATGTGTTGTAGAACTTATGACATATACTGTAAAACATGTTTCGAAATGGAGAAAGATAGGCTCTTTAAAAAAACAGTTACCTTTTGGTTTTATTACATTAATCTCAGAACTGACAAATATAGTTAAAACGTGTGGAGATAATGCTAAAGTGGTTTTGTAATGCTAAGAGTTTTATAAAGAAGCTGTGTGATTGTTCTGGGTGGTTTCTAAAGTGGTTTTTAGCATGTTGCTATGTAGTTTCAAGGTTGTTTGAATGGTTGCCAGGGTCCTGATATGTGGGACAGCTAATGCTAATTATTTGTATTAGCATACTATTGATGCTTGCCTTTGTAAACTTTGTTCTTGTTCACTGAAAGACAGTATGGACATTCTATATCGCAATACAAGAGATTGAGGACATCTGTAAACAAATTTTGCAAAGATGTTTGTAAGGAGGAAAGGAGCTAGCTTGTCTTCTTACGGTTTGTCCAGGGTTCTTGCTCTGTCTGCAGGGTTCTGGCTCCTGTCCTGAGCTCTTCTGCGGGTGAGAGGCGAGCGGTCCAGAAGCTTCTTTTCTGTAGCCGTGGGAGATCTGGCACTGGAGCTGCGCATTAAACAAAAGCCAGTGCGACTTAAAAACATCACATCAGACGTGACTGAAATGTTTATTAGAATGTGTCATGTCAGCATGTTTATGATGAGTGTAGAATAAAGGAATAGAGTCTGAGATCGATGAACCTCCCTAGAACATCAGAAGTTGAGGAGAGATGCCAGAGGAAATGTTAAAGCGATTAATTCCCCCCCTAAAAATGATCCCATGATTTACTCACCCTCAAGTCATCCTAGGTGCATAAGGCATTCTTCTTTCAGACGAATACAATCGGAGTTATATCAAAAATGTTCTGGCTCTTCCAAGCTTTACAATAGCAGTAAATGGCAGCCCAAAAATTGAAGCCCAAAAATATTCATCTATCCATTATAAAAGTACTCCATACCGGGGGGTTAATAAAGGCCTTCTGTAGCGAAGTGATGTGTTTGTGTAAGAAAAATATCCATAATTAAAACATTATAAAGTAAAATATCTAGCTTCCGGCAGACCACCTTCCATATTCAACTTATGAAGAAAGTGTAACGCCTCTCGCAGTTCAAACCGCTTAAGCTACTTCCGACATCATGGTCGCGCCAGTTTTTTTATTAGTTGAACATGGAAGGAGGTCCACCGAAAGCTAGTTATTTTACTTTATAACGTGTTAAATGTGGATATTTTTCTTACAAAAACCCATCGATTCGCTTCAGAAGGCCTTTATTAACGTGTATTTTATTTATACGCCATGTGTATTACTTTTATAATGGATAGATGCACTTTTTTGGGGCTTCAAATTTTTGGCTGCCATTATAAAGCTTGGAAGAGCCAGTACATTTTAAAAATAACTTTGATTGTATTCGTCTGAAAGAAGAATGTCATATACACCTAGGATGGCTTGTGGGTGAGTAAATCATGGGCTAATTTGCATTTTTGGGTGAACTAACCTTTTAAGGTGTTCGCAATAAAATGTGTTTTTTTTACTTAGTTTCGACTAGCAAAAACAAATATGATTAGCCTTGTTCAAAGCCACTGTAAAATGCATGTCCTTAATCCCATACAGTATACGTATAGGAAATGAAAAAATTCATGTTTACATAATACATTCTTTTTTTGTTACCAAAACATACATCTTTTCACCAATCACTTACACAGTATTTGTCTTGGATGCTAAGCTAGATGAGAAGGCCATGGATTCTCTGTCCCCTATGTGGGGAACAGGGGCCGGTTCTTTATTTCCCTCAGGATTCTCCACTACAGGAAGTAGAGCGGCAGAGAAATCCTCTGGATGGGCATCAGGGTCACCAGTGTTGGCGTACAACAGCTCCATTTGGGTGGTAGTTCTTCTGCGAGCCTGAATTCATCATATAATAAAACAAAGCGTTTGGACTTTAGTTAAAGTATATGTTAAATTAGAAATGAGGAAAAAATCATGTGATTCTCAGCATAACTTTTTTTCCCCTCAAAAAAGATAATTAGGGCTATGATAAACTGTTATCCTATGTTTATAATTATCAGTTAGTTGAAGTCTAATTATGCAAACAATGCAGTAGGAAGTAAATAATATTAAAAAAACAGGCCAATTTAAAGGAACACTCCACCGTTTTTAGAAATAGGGCTTATTCAACATCTTTCCTACATTTAGATATGTGGGCAAATGCATTTTTGTCTCAGTGCATGCATTGTTTTAGTTTGGCAGGGTTGTCGCTAGCTTAGCTTAGCATAATGAATGGAATCCTATGTTGCCAGCTAGCATGTCCCGAGTAAAAGTGATCAAAAAAAAACCTATCTATTTACTTCTTGTGGTCTTTACTTTAGAATTGCTTTAGTCTGTTTTACCTTATTTCTGACTTTGGTGTCTCCGCAAAGTTTCATGAGATCTGAAGCCAAACAGCTGCAAGAGACAGAGAAACATTCTGGTATCAGACTAAAATGTTAAAAGTTTATAATGAAATCAAAGAATGATTGAAATGCACACAGGGGCCGAATACCGGTTTGCTGAGTTAAGCAATTTCAAAGGTAGATTAAATAACCCTTCACCAAATGACAAAAATGACATCAGATCAATAACAGAATCAGTTGACTGTGTTTTATAGATGCAAGGACATCAAGACTCAATTCAATCTATAGAGCTTTATAGGCCTGACTGTAGTGATTTACCTTTTCTCTGTGGCTGGACTCTGTGCTGATTCATCACTGCTGCTTTCATCACCGTTCTCTGAGCAAACACACACTTCAACATCAGACACACTCGTGCGCTCTCATTTTAGCTTGTCAGTATGATGTCAGTGAACATTTTCATTCAAGCGACATGCATCATAGTGTTGTTATCACAACCCTGAATTCAACAGAACTAGAAGAGAGGAGGTGTGTTCGGTCAACAGCATTAGGGATGCAAACGCATTTTTGAAGGATGTATGGTCACTATGGCATATTTGAAATAGGAAACTAGTAATGTATGGACATTAATGTAGTTTGGCTGCATTTTTTCTATGTTTGTCATATAGAGCCATCATCCATTTTTTACTAAGTAGATTTCAAATGTGACAAAAATGCTTAAAGCAAAAGTAATAATAATAAATAATAATAATAATAATAATAATTATTATTATTAAATAATCTTGCCATGTTTTCCATCTTTTTTCTTCTTCTAAATAAACACGCAGAAGAATGACCACGAAATATGCACCACTAAACATCATATGCACCGTTTAGATATTATTAAACACAGTTTAAATATGTTAATGATAACCATTCTTCTTATTAATATGTTATTAAAATATCATAAAATAAGGAGTGCCAGTGAAACTAGGAAACTTAAAATTGTGTTATTATATATACACTCACCTAAAGGATTATTAGGAACACCATACTAATACTGTGTTTGACCCCCTTTCGCCTTCAGAACGGCCTTAATTCTGCGTGGCATTGATTCAACAAGGTGCTGAAAGCATTCTTAAGAAATGTTGGCCCATATTGATAGGACAGCATCTTGCAGTTGATGGAGAATTGTGGGATGCACATCCAGGGCATGAAGCTCCCGTTCCACCACATCCCAAAGATGCTCTATTGGGTTGAGATCTGGTGACTGTGGGGGCCATTTTAGTACAGTGAACTCATTGTCATGTTCAAGAAACCAATTTGAAATGATTCAAGCTTTGTGACATGGTGCATTATCCTGCTGGAATTAGCCATCAGAGAATGGGTACATGGTGGTCATAAAGGGATGGACATGGTCAGAAACAATGCTCAGGTAGGCCGTGGCATTTAAACGATGCCCAATTGGCACTAAGGGGCCTAAAGTCTGCCAAGAAAACATCCCCCACACCATTACACCACGACCACCAGCCTGCACAGTGGTAACAAGGCATGATGGATCCATGTTCTCATTCTGTTTATGCCAAATTCTGACTCTACCATCTGAATGTCTCAACAGAAATAGAGACTCATCAGATCAGGCAACATTTTTCCAGTCTTCAACTGTCCAATTTTGGTGAGCTTGTGCAAACTGTAGCCTCTTTTTCCTATTTGTAGTGGAGATGAGTGGTACCCGGTGGGGTTTTCTGCTGTTGTAGCCCATCCGCCTCAAGGTTGTGCGTGTTGTGGCTTCACAAATGCTTTGCTGCATACCTCGGTTGTAACGAGTGGTTATTTCAGTCAAAGTTGCTCTTCTATCAGCTTGAATCAGTCGGCCCATTCTCCTCTGACCTCTCGCATCAACAAGGCATTTTCACCCACAGGACTGCTGCATACTGGATGTTTTTCCCTTTTCACACCATTCTTTATAAACCCTAGAAATGGTTGTGTGTGAAAATCCCAGTAACTGAGCAGATTGTGAAATACTCAAATCAGCCCATCTGGCACCAACAACCATGCCACGCTCAAAATTGCTTAAATCACCTTTCTTTCTCATTCTGACATCCAGTTTGGAGTTCAGGAGATTGTCTTGACCAGGACCACACCCCTAAATGCATTGAAGCAACTGCCATGTTATTGGTTGATTAGATAATTGCATTAATGAGAAATTGAACAGGTGTTCCCAATAATCCTTTAGGTGAGTGTATATATATATATATATATATATATATATATATATATATATATATATATATATATATATATATATATATATATATATATATATATATATATATATATATTTTTTTTTAATGTTAGTTCACAGTGTATTAACTAATGTTAACAAATACAACATTTTAATAATGTACACGTTGAAATTGACACTAAAAATATTAATAAATGCTGCAGAAGTGCCTTTCATTATTAGTTAATTACTAATGTTAACTAATGAAACCTCAGTGTTGCCATTATTATTATTATTATTATTATTATGCTGCATAATACTGGGTTTAGGGCTTAATCTAATGCTATCACAAACTAATAGCAGCTGGTGGTCTACATCTACATCCACAATGGGTCTTTATTAGAAGCTCATGAGAGATCTTAAGGACTTTTACAGTTGATACTTCAGCTGAAAGGCGTGTTCTTTAAAGAGTAAAGTCCATGGGGGGTTTAGGCAAGACCCATGCAGCTCTACGCTACTTGTTACTGTCTGTTAGTCTGAGGGAGACGCATGCACCGGTGGACAGCTCTAGATGCCTCTACTTACCCGATGGCACGTTACCTAGTTCTGTTTGAATTCAGGCAACAAAAAGACAAAAGCAAATCAAAAATCAAACTTAAAAAGGAACAAGTCTAGAGAAGAAAACCAAGCAGTGTCGGACCTTGGAGAGCGTTCCCGAGCAGGGCGTCCAGCTCAGGGTTGAGCTCGGCTTTCTCCTTGAGCATGTGGAAGAGCAGTTGGTTCTGCGTGGCGCTGTTTATCTCCGTCTGTTTCAAACGGCCCTCCATCACTTTGATCTGAGACTCCTTCTGTGCAGCTTGAAAGCCCTAAGAACAATGTTATACAGTGAAATGTTTCTGGGTGAGAAAATAATATAAAGATGAAATATTACAGCACTTTATAGCTGATTCAATAAAGTCCAGATGAGAAAAAAAAAGTCCTGACCTACATTATTAAATGTTCAGTTGCACTCAGAAATGGGCCATACTATGGATGTAAAATGTGTCCCTCCAGAGTTGATTGTTTAAATGATACTCATGCTACCTCTGAATTAAGGATACACCCATAAAGATGTTTTGGCTGATACTACTGTTTGACAATCATTACATAAAAAACTTAAAACATAAACATAAAAATCATGTTAACACGATCCAGGTGCATCCAAGGCTGGGTCGTTTATAATATATTATATTATATTGCAAACTTAATTGAACATGTCACAGTACTTATTTAAAAAAAAAAAAAATGCACTCTATCTAATTGTATCCAAGGCTGTATATTATATTATGTTACATTATGACGTACAATATATTTTGTAAATAAAAAACACCCAAATTACCTGAAACCAACCAGCCAAATGATAATAATATATGCAAATATTTTAAATTGCTAATATTGACCAGCTCTAATTTCAAAATGTGAATCTCATGAGCTCCAGTACCTTATTGATGGCCATTGACATGAAGTGGTCGAGCAGGACACGGGCCTCAGATAGTGTGCACGAGCTGATCACAGCAGAGACGTCCACTGTATCTCCCTCCTCCTAAAGAGAAGAACGGATAGACAACGTATTTGAGACAATGAATCAAACATTTCTGACCCAACAAAACCCTTTTTCTCATTATAAACAGGGTCTGCTGCTAGATTATTATCGTACAGTATGTATTATTAGCCAGGTTATGATACTGTCTGACATAATTTCCTGATTCATACAAGTACCTTGGCCTCTTCCATCTGCATGATGTTGGCCTGGCAGTCGGCGATGCTGTCGTTGATGTAGTCGATGTTGGCGGTCAGCGACTCCATCTCTTCATTAAGAGAGACGACCGTCCTGTCGGCATCGGTGTCCTCGCTGGCGATCTTGTCCCTCTTTTTTGTCACCTTCTCTCTGCGTTTGGTCAACTCCTCACGTTGCTGTACACGCAGAATTAAGCAAATTATTTGTCACTTAACCTAATCTCGAATTTGCTTAAACAATTTGTCATAATACTTTTCCTCAAACTGTTTATCCTAAGTAAGTTTAAAAAAAGAAAAAGTATTTTTTCAGTCATTCTCAGTCACCTTAAGTAGGCGGATCATCTCGGCCTCCATGTTGGAGATGGTCATCCTCTGCATGATGATGTCACTAATGTGACGCTCTAGCGACTGCCATTTGGCTCGGGCTGTTCTGGTAAAGTACACTCCTCGTGTTCTCATCTGGTACTTTCTTCAATTCAAATATTATAACCAAATCAGTCACTCAAATACTCATGAGCCAACCCATCTGAAATGAAAGCTCACAAGTTACCTCGTCCCATTATAAGTCATGGCCCCGGTGGTTTGTGGTCGGGTGGGAGTTGTACGGGATGAAGACTCCTGCAAAGGCTCTGGTAAACTGATTTTACGGTTAACCTTGCCTGATGCTGGTCGCACTTGGCGCCTCAGGGCAGATATCTGATTCAAAGTAGCAGGGGGAAAAAATCGTAATATTTTATCTCTAGGTGTTATACTGTGAATGATTTAAGGGTTAGTACACCCTAAAATGTAAATGCTGTGATCATTTACTCATGCTTATGTCATTCCAAACCCATAAGACTGCTAAAACTCTCTAAGGCCGTGTGTCCATCAAAGCATTTTTAGCCACCTGAAAGTGCCTTGCTGTGGACGCTTGAGGGCTCTTCGACAGCCCAGCGTTTTGTTCAGTTGAGACTCTATACGTGTGCTATGATGCGGTGTCATGAGAAATTGAGTCCCCTTTGGGAATCGGGTCTCATTTAGGTCCCCGAGTGATCCCATTCGTCCAAAAGATTTACAATCGGTAGTATTTTCAGCGCCAGATTACAATTCTTGAAAAATCACGCCATTATGATTTATATCATTTAAAATTAGCTATAATGACCATTAATGTCTTTTAAATGACATGGTTCATATACTAGTACTGAAGCTATAGGTTGTGAAATTAGAATTATAGTTAGCTTACATACTAGCATAGCCTACATTTACCCGATTAGCCTGCAAGCATAGTTTATATTCCACACATCAAAATTTACCCTACATATATAAGTGTTAAATGTCCAAATATTTCAGTTATTATCTGCTGTTGAAGCCCATCCGCCTCAAGGTTGTGCGTGTTGTGGCTTCACAAATGCTTTGCTGCATACCTCGGTTGTAACGAGTGGTTATTTCAGTCAAAGTCTTCTATCAGCTTGAATCAGTCGGCCCATTCTCGTCTTACCTCTAGCATCAACAAGGCATTTTCACCCACAGGACTGCTGCATACTGGATGTTTTTCCCTTTTCACACCATTCTTTGTAAACCCTAGAAATGGTTGTGTGTGAAAATCCCAGTAACTGAGCAGATTGTGAAATACTCAGACCGGCCCGTCTGGCACCAACAACCATGCCACGCTCAAAATTGCTTAAATCACCTTTCTTTCCCATTCTGACATTCAGTTTGGAGTTCAGGAGATTGTCATGACCAGGACCACACCCCTAAATGCATTGAAGCAACTGCCATGTGATTGGTTGATTAGATAATTGCATTAATGAGAAATTGAACTGGTGTTCCTAATAATCCTTTAGGTGAGTGTATATTAGATACGTCATGGTATTTAGTATTTTTTATGTATTACTTTTGATCAGGCATTACCGTCTGGGTCCTAATGGAGACCCAATTCCTGGGGGGACTCAATTTCTCATGACAACGGAAATATCCGCTGAACTGTTACTAGTATCCGATTTCGCGAATAGATTGTTTCTGAATATAAAAATCTCATCACACTTGCTCTGGCTTTATAATAATTCTAGTTTTGGATAAATAGATGTGCTTGTTGTTGTCGTTTGTTATCAAGCAAAATGTGACGGCTGGTTGGTGTGGGATTTATCCCGCCCCTCCTCCACTGTGAATGAGTAAAATGTGACACTGATAAGCCCTGCGTTTTACCCAAAGTTAAGCATTCTTCAACTCTCGGCTCCGCGTCTCGTCACGCTGCTGCCGTTTTAAAAGCGCGACGCTCCTATTTAAAACGATTGGAAAAATATGCTAGCCTCTGGGAAAAAAACACTGTGGTGGACACACAGCCTTAATCCTTTCAAAAGCACTTTTGTTACAAAATAGTAATTCCCAAATAATCCTCGTTTACCTCCTCGGTCCTCCTGCGTAGAACAAGCTCCTGCTGTCTCTTTTGAGCCTCAAGCTGCCTTAGTTGGTGCTAAACGAGACAAGAAAGAGAAAAAAGAGGGGAGAATGAGAAGGGACTGTATCTGAGAATATCCCATAATTCTCTGGGGCTGTTCAGGTTACAGTGTGTCACCTCCTGCTTGCGCTGGTCTTTCTTAAGTGTGGCGATCTCTCGGTTGCGGCGGGTCTCTGTGACTCGATTCCTCTCCTGCTGCTCCTTCATCTGTTTCATCAGACCAACCTGAGCTCAACAGATAACAGCGATTAGACACCACAGTGATGCTCGCCCGGAACGGCCAAACTGCCCTTTAGTATGAGCAATAGTAAAAATACACAAACGTACCTTGGTTTTCTTCATCTCAGTCACTTCCTGCTGTAGTTTCCTTAGCTGTTTCTCGTACTGTGACTGATTCTTCAGCAGGCGCGCGTGCTCCTTCTGTGCCGACTGCAGTTTCTGCAGCTCCTTGTTCATAGAGTTGAGCTTCTTCTCGTATTCTGATTTAATCTTCTTTGCTTTCTCCTCCGTACATGTCTCCACCGAGCCTGCACAGAAATGTGATCTTTTAAGTAGCAAAGTTACGCTTCTACAGTTACGCAACTTACGCTGTGCTTACAGTTTGCTTTAAGTGTAGTGTGAATAATTCATATTATTATTTTTTTTTTAATTATTATTATTATTTGTGCATTTGCATTTTCATTCAAGCTGTTTCCAAAACAAACCAGAAGAGGGCAGTAGAGATGTACTGAAAGATTAAGGTTCCAGGTGCATCATTTCATTTACACTATACCAAAAGTTTGGAATAATTATGATTTTTTAAAAATGTTTTTCAAAGTCTCTTACGCTCACCAACTTTATTTGATGAAAAATGCAGTAAAAACAAATATAATTTCTTATAGTTGTCAAAGTTGAAAACGTTTTTTCAGTCTGCTCAGTTTTTGTGTAAACTGTGACACAGAAAAAAGTTTGGGGTAAGATTAAAAAAAAACTTTTATTCAGCAAGAGTGCATTAAATTGACCAGTGACTGTAAAGACATTTATAATGTTGTAAAAGATTTCAAATAAATACTGTTCTTTTGAACTTACATCAGTCAAAGTATCCTTAAATTTATTTTTGCATAGTTTCCACAAAGTATTAAGCAGGAAAAACAGTGTTTCTTAATAGTAATAATATTACATAATATTACTGTTTTACTGTATTTTTGATCAAATAAATACAGCCTTGGTGAGCATAAGAGGACTACTTCAAAAAACATTAAAAATCCTAATTGCTTTCAAACTTTTGACACATAGTCCTGTTTGTGAATTGCTCATTACTCGCATATTAATATAAAAGACTTAGTTATGCTGCGTATGTGTTTATGAGTGTGTGTTGTACCCATGTTATGAAGTACGCGGTCTCTCTCCAGCTGTGTGTCTCTGATTTTGCTCTGCAGCATCATGAGTTTCTGCTCATACTGTTGTTTGAGCGTGTGCAGACGTCTCTGACTGTTCTCCAGTTCATCGATCAGCCGCTGTTTGATGGCGATCTCACACGTGATGTTGGCCAGATCTGCCTGGAAGTCCTCTGTCAACACACAAAATGGACAGAATGGAGTTGGTTAAGTAATCAAGTTACGGACATAATTAAAATCCAATTTAAAAAGAATGTTTAAAATGAATAGTCTATATAAATTATATTTCATAATATGTATATGTATATCTTGACCGACAGAACATATTACCATAGCTTTAAGTTGTTGTTGTTTTTGTTGTTTTTTACATATATAGTATATCCATTTTATTATTTTTATCCTTACACTAGGAGTGCTTAATTTTTATAATTTTAATTTTTTTATTTCTATTTAAATAAAAAAAATGTTATGCAATTTTATGCAAAACTTTTGGAAGCTTGTGTCTAGCAAAGCAGAAATTCTGGTAATCGCGACTTTTCTTCTCAAAATTGCCTGAAATAAACTCGCAATGTTGTGTCAAAGTCAGAATTGCGCGAATAAATGTGCAGTCTTTTTTCCCTCAGATTTTGACTCGCAATTGCAAATTTATATCTCATAATTCTGAGAAAAGAAGTTAAAATTTGTGAGATTTAAAATTGCAGATGCAAGAAATCAGAATTGCAAGATGTAAACTTAGAAATCTAGACGCACCCTAGCGGCAGCAAATCTAATTTGCCGCCAGGGTAGTGTAGCAACTCTCGGTAGACCTGCGAGCTGGAAAAACCAAACTCTGGTCAGGCCAATCACATCGTGTATAGAGTTGGTGGGCGGGCTTAACATAATGATGGCAGAGTTACCGCGGTTCCGCATGCTACTTGTAAACAAATAAGCAGAACGGCGATCTTTCGTGGTTTTGGCCACGACTATGGAAAACTTGTTGTTAAGCTTTTCTTTGAGAAAAGAACAAAGAACGGTACTGAAGTCATTCTTAAAAAGGGAAGAAGTGTTCAGAGTTTTGCCGACCGGATACGGCAAAAGTTTTATCTATCAACTAGCTCCGCTTCACGTTGCCCTGGTTGGTTGTATCGCTTTCCAATTGCATGCAGAGGGAATTTGAAAGACAACCGTTTATCCCACCCCTCAGATTGAGCCCTGTCAATGGTGAGTTCCCAGATCCATCATCTTGATGTGGGACTGGCTTGTCAGGCTAATAAACTTGTAGTTGCGAGAAAATCTGAATCTCAATGATCTTTTACATTGTTTTTATTCCGTGGCGGAAACAAGCTTCCATAACTTAATAAAAAATAAAAAAATTAAAAAAAGAAGATCTGACCAAAATAAATTAAGTGCTGGATTTTTACCTTTTCCTCCAGCTCAGAGTCAGACTCATCAGAGCTGTCCACTTCTATCTCATCCTCCTCTTCCTCACCCTCGGCTTCCTCGCCTTCATCATGATCACTCCCATCCTACAGAATTATTGGCATTATTAGAAGCAATGTTTTTCCTTGTAGAATCCCAGGGACAGTAAAGAATGAACTATTTAAATAAGCATATCTTTTGAATACACAAGAAAGAGTTTAACTTACAATATCTGGCTCTTCATTGGCTCTCTCGGAGGCCTCTTTATCCTGCTCGTTATCTGGCCCCTCCTCCTTTATGACACTGTATGACAGAAAAATATCATGAAACCTATTACGTCAAATTTAATAAAAGGCAACTCCTCAGTGCCGCCATTTACCTAAAGACCTCATGGAATTGTTGACAATCACATTTACTTTGCAGTGCTGATGTATAAACCTATTGAAGGCGAGTCCAAAACTTTGATTTAGATTTCATGGGGTCTTTAAAATCACTAGATTCCAAGACCTATTAATATCTGATTAAATCATTCAGTGTTAGTGAATTAGTTGCACTTTATTATAGGCTACTGTTAAACTCAGAAGCGACAACACATATTGATCAAATGTGAGTTGATTACACATCTTGAAGGGCAACAAGAATAAAACCAAACTGAGTTGAAGAGATCTCTAAAGCTTTGTTCCAAACCTTAGTGAGCTACCTACCTAGACATTACCATATATGGTTACCATATATGCTGCATAATTATGCTTCTAAGATAAGTTTTTTTTACCCAAATTTAAGGCAGAATCATACTTCATGGATAAGGCAATTCAAGATCCCACACTGTATTGTTTTCCAGACAAGACATCTATTTGTTTGTGCTATGTACTTGTATGCTTAGTAGAGCATCAAAACATTAGCCTAGCAACATGCTAACGTTAACCTGAGAAAATATCTACTATACTACTTAGCTGAGACTCAAAGTTGACAAGAACCAATACCAATAGTTCAATATGACTACAAACGGACTGTTCTATTCTACTTTTGTTCTTCTATTGTTTTTTTTTAGTAACACATTGTCAGCTTAGCAACATGCTAACATCAAACTTCACTCGAGGACTCCACACTCGACACTCGAGCGCTATTTGGTGTTGCTGCTTATGTTTGAAATAATTTCCTTATTGGGCTCCCTTAAGGTATCTGACTACATAGACAGCTCACTAGGTCATGAAACAGATTCAGAGACTCTAAACCTTCAAACCATTGACGTTTATCATGTTATAGAGAATAGAAGAGGAAAGTACAATGGGTCAACTTTTTCATGGTGCGGTGACTACGGTTAGTGGAACAACATCATTTAATGACATTCTCCAACCTGACGTTCTCAAGATCTTCATGAGCACCTTCATCCATCAGCTGAAGTCTTCAAGAGAGAATGGGTTTGGTGGGGGTGAAGTGTGAGTAAGAGGAACCACGGTTCCAAAGATGATGGCAAAGAAGAACAGAGCAACAGGAATACTTAAAAAAATCATATACTTTGATGGGGGGTTGGATTTGATGTAAACAAACAGGCATGAGATATTTTTGTAGGCCAAAACCCAGAAACGAGTAAGCATTCTAGCACTTTCGGTTCCATCCTGACGTCAGTGGGTTTTTGAATGGGTTTTTAGTTTGAAATAAGGTGTGTGGTTAACACAAGCTCAAAATATATTTTCATTAAATGGGAAAATAGATGTACTCTACATAAGTAATACCCGATTGTGACTTCTTGAAAAAGGCGATTGCTAACAAGTGGCTAAAAATGGGACATTAAACAACATCATGTCCAACATCTACTAAATTCATATACTCACTTTTACAGTCACGTGTTTATTCTCACGCTCTTGAGAGGCATTATAACTCAAACTTTCAGGGAAACTGTTTTTCAAATAAGGATTGAAGGAGTTGTTGGAAGCTTAACGGTGGTGATGTTGAAGTCATGTGGCCATTGTGTTGTTCGTTTAAAGCCTACGTCTAGCTTTTTACTACTATCAATTGTATTTGGGCTTAAAATTGAAGACTGCCATGATGAAGAAAACGTGTAAGAATCTTTTGTTGGTAACAGAGCTTATTTTCTGCAATAATCCAAAAGCCAATAGAAAAATCCTATTGGGTTTTTGTTGAGGAAACCAGGGTGAACTTCTAGGTTGGCCTACAAAAATACGTCATCACTACAGCACTAATCGATAAAGTGATTTCAACAAATATTGTCGCTATAAAACGCAGAATTACGGGTGATGTACTACATTACCCACAATTCTATAGTGAGATCTACCAATCAGAAAAAATGGTTGACTCAACACAATCACATTTCTTGACACTCTCAAACAACCTGTGACTAAACCAAGCTGACAAATGCATGTGAGTGAAAAGGTCAGGGGAGAGAAAACTGTGACAAAGATGGACAGCCACGCAGAATGCATTTGTTTTACAACCTTTTTCAAATGTTTCCTATTGGGAGCAACTCATCAACAATGAGGATGCCCGTAGGGAAACATAGAAATTGTACACCATGTATTTGAGGCATACACAAGCTCAATCCCTGACACACCCTCCTTTGTCCAAGGAGAAAAAGGAAATCCGAGTTTCATGTTTCTCAACGACATGGTTAAGCATCAATGTCAGTGGCTTACCTCTTCTTTTTCTTCTTCTCCTTTTTCTTCAGTTTCTCCAGGTCTTTCTTTGCGATTTCGATGATGTCCGCGGCATCTTTTTCAGGTGCAAGGTGGCCGGGGGTGATGGAGCTCGAGCCGGTGTAAAACGAGGAGCGGGTGGAGGCGCGGGACAGGTTCTTCCGCAGGTTTTCATTCACAGCTTCACTCTCCAGTAGCTTTGCCCTGAAGACCACACAAACAACAAACATTACACACATAGGAGCGGTTAAAAACTTTTGAGACATGGGCGTACTGTGTTTGCATGCATTACCTGAGCTCCTCAATCTCTTTGATGTAGTTGTGGATCATGTTTCCAATCTCTTCACTTCCTTCACCTGCAAAAAAGTTTGGGTTATTAAATTGTTTTAGTCAAGTGATGACATTTTTTTGTTTGGGTACATAAAACCAGTGCAGGGAAATAATCCATCTTGTGTAGGTGAGTCAAATTTTTTGTTCTTTTTCGACAAAAGGTCAGTAAAAGAAAGTGTTCAAAAGGAAGTTATCCACTTCAGAAGATCAGACTAAATTTAATGAAGTTTTATTTTTTCGAGTTTTCAATCCTGATACTAACTGGTTTACAACCCTGTTACTAAAATTTGTCAAAATTAAAACCAAATTAATATGAATTTGATGTTTTCTAGTTGTAAACATTAAACAAACAAAATAATTAAATGTAAACAAAACAACAGAATGGTAGCAGGGATGCTGTTTGGGATGACCTGCTGGATAAAACTATACATTTGACAATTTGTCTTAAAACAATTTGGATATCACTGTCAAATGACTGAACATAACATAAAACAGGAAATAGCAATACTATGCACTTCCCACCATGAAAGAGTCAAAATAATGTTACACCGGTAACAATTTTCCTTAAGGTTTTAACTGAAACATAGTTAACCCCTGAACCCAAATTGGATTTTTCCTAATGACAGTGTAAATCAATAAAAAAAAACTCCGTCATTTTTTTGCCTCACAGACATAAACGATATGTCTTTACAAAGCTTAAAGAGTCTACTTTTATTTATGTACACTCTAAATAAAAACTAAATGTTGTGCTTTTCGCGAAATTAAGAAAACAAACAGGATGCGCGTTTTACATTAATTAAAAAATTTACAATGGACAATACTTCTGGTGCAATTATTAATTTAGTTAATGTTAATCTTAGCATTTAATACATTTTTAAGATCAAAAGATGTTCTGTATCTGTTAACATTAGTTAATACACGACTAACACGAAAGTTAATGAATTAACATTAATAAAGGAAAATAAATGTATTAAAAACACATTGTGCATTGTTAGTTTATGTTAGTTAATGCATTAACTAATGTTAACGAATGAGACATTATTGTTAAGTTTAACGTTACACCTTGAGTGTCATAATTTTAAAGAATATTCCATTTGTTAATAGGGCAAAGTCATGCGGTCACAAGGTCACACCAAAATACCAGACACAGCTAAATATGGTTTGGATAAAGTTCATAATGTATTAAGGGGACATTTAATATGTATAAAATGAGCTGCTTCTCTTGCTATGTATTAGCATTATTATTACTAGTTTATCTAAAATATCAGATATTTTATTTTTATGTCATCATGGCTCTGTTTACACCTAGTATTAATTTAGTATGCGTTTTAGTCGATCGAATCACAAGTGGACGATGCTAAATGCAGGTGTAAACGGGGGCAAAAATGTTTTGAGCTTGTCCATTTTCGACCACTTCCAGAGGTAGTCGAAAAACGCATTTGACCGGATTTCTTTTGTAAAGTAGACACTCATGTGGTCGAACAGAACGGTCGAAAAGACCACCTCCTTTACTACTGAACTAACATGTAAACATTATAGGAAGTGTGCCAGCCGGATGGCTTTAAACTTGTTGGCTGAAGACCCAAGTTTGGTTTGTAGATGAAAAACGTACCAAGCACAATGTTCTCTCACCATTCCTGATTTCTAACATACGCTTCACTGTGTTTGGCGTGGTCTTGCTGCGTGTGAGAGTAGAAACGAAAGCTGATGCTCTCTGTGTGTTTTAAATTGCGTGAGCTTATTTAGTCCATTAGATCAAAAGATCTGAAAAAGCCCATACATATACCCGCCTATAGACCCTCTCCTTGACAAAATCAGGACAGAAGTGGTTGAAAGTGGACAATAGAGAAAGATTAATGGGAATGTGTCTCCTCGCCTACTTGTGAGCCGATCGACCAAAACTCATCTTAATGCCAGGAGTAAACAGGGCCTGTGAGTACCTGCTCTGGCGAGGGTCTGGTTGGCCTG
The DNA here is from genome assembly GCA_023029165.1 of Gobiocypris rarus. Lineage (NCBI taxonomy): Eukaryota > Metazoa > Chordata > Actinopteri > Cypriniformes > Gobionidae > Gobiocypris > Gobiocypris rarus. The sequence continues at coordinate 11,967,738 of CM040923.1, forward strand.
GTCGCTCAGTAGCTGAGTGAGCCTGGCTCTCTGGGCGTCGATGGTTTCCTGCATTGCCTTCACTCGTACACGCAGGTTATTGTTTTCTGTCTGCAGCATGGAATTCTCATGCACCATATCATTGATGCTTTCCAGTCCGTCCTCGCTAACCATACGCTTGCCCTGTTTCAAAAAGAAATATATACAATTAAACATATTATTTTAAATATGTTCAATTCAAATATTGTTACAAATAATAATTTGAATTTAAATTAGGCTCCTACATTATATTATAATCATATTTTATATACAAAATAATCTTCACATATCACATAAAATATTAAAGGCCCACTGAAGATTTCCCCTGAAACAGCTCCAGCTGTTAGCAGCTCCTCCCCCTTTTTAAAACAACCAATAGTGTTTCGCTAATATCACAGTTTGACTACAGCCTTTCTGTTTGGTAAAGCCACAGTTTCCTCCATATCCCTAACCGTTTCTTATCAGAATCTCCTCCATATCGCTTTGAAATACAGTATTCTGTGCAGAATTTAAATGGGTCCGATAAGTTTTGTTGTCTGCGCCGACTCGCGCATATGATCCGCGATGCGCTTTCGTGTCTCTAGTCAACGGCTCTGCCTCTGCACTAGACTATGTGTGTGTGCTGAGGCGGTGTATGTGAAACTCACGTGTTACCTCAACTGAAAGCATCGTTTCCTATCACATGTATAGTGTGCAGTGTGCCATTCACCTTATAGAACATTTACTATGTTTGAAAAATTGACCGATTTCAGCCACAGCGTCAGCGTTTTATAGTGCAGGGGGCGGGACGCTTCAGATTCTAGAGAGCATTTGATTGGACAGATGTGATGAGAAGCTGAAGTCTGCGATGACGTCATCAAAATCTGAGATCCATTTCAACGGAAGTGATAGACTGTACGTTTTGAATGCTTATATCTCCTAAATGTGAATGTTGTCATTGTTTTGGAACACACCAGCTTATTCATAACCTTAAGGCTAACATAGTCATATTAAAAGATAAAACACTTCAATTTGGATTTCAGAGGGCCTTTCAATTCTGTCAATAAATAAATAAATAAATAATTAAATAAATAAATAAAACATTGCAGCACAAACCGTCTTGTACTCCATGAGCTCCATTTGCAGACGGGCGATCTCTGTTCTCAGTGCGCTGATCTGTTGACTGGCCCGGTCCTGGTTCACCATGACTTTGTTCTTGATGTTACGAGCTCGGTTTGCATATTTCAGCGTGTTCAAGGTCTCCATGAAATCTCTGTCTGACGGACTGATGCAGGCGATCATTGTCGTCTGACTGGAGGTCACAAGGGAGAAGCAACTTTTATAAAGCACCTAGTAATTAGCACCTAATAAAATGTATAAAAAGATGGGGAAAATGTACCTGTTTCCTCCCAGGGAATCTTGAAGCAGGCGAGTGAGTTTGGAGTCACGGTAAGGCACATGTGTGGAGCGTTTGCTCCTGTCTCCAAGAGCGCTGATCACATTGCCAAGAGCTAACTTTACCACCAAAAAACAAGGACAAAATTATTAGTTATCAGAGGTGATACTGGCCAAATATATAATAAATAACTCCCGTTAAAATAATTGTTAATTCTGGCCAAATATATAATAAATAACTCCCATTAAAATAAATGTTAATTCGGAAATAAATATAATGTAATTTTACTTTGTGACCATTTTGTTCCAAACCTGTATGTGTTTTTTTTTTTTTATGAGACACAAAAGTGCAATTGCTATATGGTTCTTTCTATTAAAAAATACACTATTCATTCTGATAGTCATTGAAGTGTCATTTTGATAATTTTTTGGCGCATGACAAACTTTCGGCAAGACCTGCATGAAGATTCTTATACATTTGTATTCCATGGAAAAAAATAAAAGCTATCAGTTAAGGGCAATGCGATTAATCGAAATAAATTCCGAAACTGTGATATGGCTTAGTCAAATTATTAAATTGCAATGGCTGCTTCGAAATAAAAAGTTTAACATTTAAAAATTAAGAAATTAAGACATTTTCATTATTACATTTTACTGAAATACTCTGTTTTTTTATTTTACAGTAAAATATTTAATATATAGTCATTTTTATTATTTTTAATAACAACAATAATAATAATAACAACAATTAGTATTCTTTTTTATATTAAATACAAATATATTTTTTATAATTTTATATCACAATTTTTATCAGAAAAATCACAATTAGAATTTTCCTCAATGCATACAGCCCTACTTCAGTTTTCATACAACATCAGACTAAGTAAAACAATATTATTATATTTATTTTAATAAATCATTCTTTAAACGGTGTTTGTTCTCTGAAAACCACCAGGTGGCAGTCACACTAGCAGCAGGTGGATCTTAATGGATGTCATGTGGAGTGTCAAGCTTCCCATGGGTCTTTATTGCCAGATTTTAGCTCTCTCAATTGTACTAATACTGTACAACAGTTAAGTTCCCAGAGATCTTATGCTTAAATAATTATACTTTATAATAGTAATTATTCAATATTACTTAAAAATGACTTAATTCTATACTTAATTATTATTTTGTAGCAAAACTGGATATGACTTGGATATGAGGTTATTAACCAATGAAATCATGTTAACACACATATTGTGTAGGTCTTGTAGCATTGCTGTGAGAAACTGAGTATTTTATAGTTTATCCCACTTTCCACTTTAATTTCTGTTCTTACCAGTCCACAGTTGATGGAGATGCCCTCTTTGGCCCGGTCCCCTGTGGCCCCTGTTCTCTTCAGTCGCTCAGAGCCGGCTAAATCCACAAAGTGAAACTTAGCCGTTAGTGTCTCAAACTCATTCATCTCTGTGGAGCCATTCACCAGTCTGTTATCCGTCTCTGAATCCTGGAAAGCGACATCAAATAAAAAATTGAAGGATGTACAATTAGAGTACATTATTATAGAGCTCAATCTATATAAAGATTACAATAAAAGAAAGCTAACACACTTAAAAACTCCAATTCTGATTTTATGAGAAAACATTCTTTCACAGCTGTGTGCTGAGAGTGATCAGAATTAAACAGCTGAGAGAAAGTTTTCCAGCTGTGGGAGATTTGACAGCCTACATTGTCTGAGGCACAGACGCGAACTTGGCACAGGTGGATGGTGAAGATGGCATGGGAGCGTGAGCTCTGGACATTCATCTGAGTGCTGGCTGTGGTGCGGGACAGGGCACCCAATTTGAGACACTGCAGCATCTGAAAGAGTCAGAGAAGAGAATTCTGGGTAATCCGCAGCTCTTGTGCGTGCGATTGGCAATGCAGAAACAATGTAGCATAACATTTATCCAATACAATTTTTGAAAATAGCTTGATTGTTTTTTTTATAAAAATAATAATATAATTTACTGTTCTATTATATATATATAAATAATATAACTTTTATATTGTAATTAAAAATAAACTTTTAATAAATGAACTAAATTATGAACCTATAGATTTTTTTAGCTTTTTTATAAAAACCCCTTAAAAACTAGACAAACTACATATAATGTATATTACAAATAAAAATAAACTGACTTTTTAAAATTACCTTAAAGATGATTTTGTATTAATAAAAACTGACAAATATAAAAGTAAATATTACTAATAAACCTAACAGATATTTATTTTTTATAAACCAATCTGAAAAACTTTTTTTGCTGGGACAAAAGTTTATGTTGGCATAACAAAGCCTTATCTGAAAGTTTTATAAGCTTCCTAGAATGATTTATCATGTTGTTTGCATCTTAACATGTGTATAGCATTATTTTACATTTTCCTAACATGTTTGTAACATGTTTTAATACATTACTAGCACGAATTAGCATTAGCAAGTGTTTTTAACATGTTACTTGCATGAATTAGCATAGTTACTATGTCTTACTAAAAACTTACATGCTTCTAGCATGTTTAAGCATGTTGCTAGCATAGTTTAGTATGTTGCTAGCATGATTTAACACTTTGCTTGTATAATTTAGTATGTTGCTAGCATTTTTAGCACGTTACTAGCATGAATTAGACTGTAGCTAGCATGTTCTAAGCTAGTCGCTAGGCTTTGCTAGTGATAGATACTAAGTGGATGAAGCAAAATACTCTATTCAAGTTATTGTATTAAAGTTTTTGACCCTGTCAATGAAAGTTTATGGGATTTTTCATATTTTTGATCGTCATTTTTACATTAGTTTAAAGTCGTAGGTCGGATCAGTTAGATATAGCAACCCGAGTCAGAACATTCTGAAGGTCTGACCTGAGTTTGTAGCTTTAAAGCTCTAAGAGGAGATACTGTTTAAATTGAGTCTCAGAAGAAGAACTTGTAAGCTTAATTTTAATAAAGATAACTGATTTTATTGATTTATTTCCATAAAAATTATAACTAGGAAGTACAGTTCGTTGGGACAATTTTATGTTGGCATAAAGCCTTATCATTAAGTTTTATAAGCTTCCTAGAATGATTTATCATGTTGTTTGCATGTCTTAACATGTGTATAGCATTATTTTACATTTTGCTAACATGTTTGTAGCATGTTTTAATACATTACTAGCACGAATTAGCATGTTGTAAGTGTTTTTAACATGTTACTTGAATGAATTAGCATAGTTACTGTGTCTTACTAAATAACTAACATGTTGCTAGCATGTTTAACATGTTGTTTGTATGATTTAACACTTTGCTTGCATAATTTAGTATGTTGCTAGCATTTTTAGCGCGTTCCTAGCAAGAATTAGACAGTAGCTAGCATGTTCTAAGCTAGTCGCTAGGTTTTGCTAGTGATAGACACTCAGTGGATGAAGCAAAATACTCTATTCAAGTTATTGTATTAAAGTTGTCTCCTTCAATGAAAGTTTATTGGATTTTTTTGTAGTTTTGATCATCGAGTTATGTCCATTTGAAAATCGTAAGTTGGATCAGTTAGAAATGATATAGCAACCCGAGTCAGAACAGTCCAAAGGTCTGACCGAGTTGGTAGTCTTAAAGCTCTAGGTGGAGATACGGTTTAAATTTAGTCTCAGAAGAAGAACTTGTAAGCTTTGTGTTAATTAAAATACACATTTTTAAAATCTACTTAAGCAAACTGTGCAGTAAGGCCCAAGATATGTATGCAAACTCTAGTATAAAACCAACCTCTGCTTCTGAGCTAACGGTTCGTGTTGTGACTCCCACTGTGTAAATTCCTCCATTGGCATCTTCATGGATCTTAACGTGGGATTTCTGCTTGCGGGCCTCTGCATCTCGAGTGGAATCAAACAGGTCCAGCACCTCCTCATTGTACAACTATGAAACAAAACGCCGCACCTTAGACAGCTGAAAACATGCAGGAGTGGTTAGGTAATTAATTAGCCAAGCTCAGACATGCATGCTAAAATCACTAACGTCTGCCAATAGTACGACAGGCGTTATTTGTGGTGCGCTGTCAACACCACCCTTTGCATGCCGGCATGATGGCAGCTCTGCTACACTTATCAGAGGATAAATTTAAACCTCAGTGCTGATATGGAGCGATAACCCGACATCTTCACTTCAGTTAACACCAGAAATAACACGTCTGTCAGTCTTTAGATTGCTAAAAGGTATTTTCTTGAGCTTAGATGAAACTAGACCCATAAGAGAAACTGACAGTAGAAGTTTATAATTCACCTCTAAGAACTGGGCGTTGATCTTAAACTCGGGTACGGGTCGCCCTTGTTCTGTGGCGGCCTGTCTGCGCTCTTCGATACCCCTGAAGAGGTGGCTGACCGCCCGTGGTATAATTCCCAACTCCTCATCAGTCAAGACGTTCACATCGAAGCCCGTGCCCATGGTGTACGTCTTTCCCGAACCAGTCTGAAAAGATTCAGGAGAAGGTCAGGTAAACAAGACCTCTCAAAAAGAAGATATTGTAACTTTTGGTGTGTTTTGAAGTTCATCCTTGTGCATTAAGGAATGTTCCAACTACATCATTTCCAAAAACATCTTGTAATAATAAATGAATAAAATGTTTACAGTAATGCAGTTACAGTGGAAGTCGAAGTGGCAGAAGTGATGAAGAGTTTAAACCCCCCCCAAAAAAGCCTATTTTATTATTATTATAATTTACATGAATTGAGTAAAGAAAAATGTGGGATTGATAGTAGAGTGAAGCAAGTAGTTAGAACATGAACATCTTGAGACATGTTCAACTTTATGCAAATCAGAGTAGAAAAACACCATTCGTTACATAATTTCAAAATCTGCAAAGGCAAGTTTGCAAATAGTGCTGGAGCTTCTGCTGGATTTAATGCTTAAATCAAATTGTTTTAGTTACATTTTATCCATCCCAACATGGCAACATTAGCTCAACCAATGGCAGATTGGGATAGTGGTAATCAAATGTCTGTGGTAATCAACCTCAGGCCACATATATATTTGAATATTTGAATGTATCTCAAAAATCTCTCCATACTCATTTGGGAGCCCCAATTATGCTTTTTTTTTAAAAACATTACTTTTCATACAGTGTGTAATATAGCTCTTTGTAAATGTAAACAGCCTGCAAAGTTTTAAATATTAAAGTGTACAAAAAATAAAGTTATTGTCTCCTGATTAAGGAAAAAATCAGTTCTGAACTGCCGAAACAAGTTGTCTCACTTTCAGTTACATACCTACCACTTTACAATGTAACATATTTGTATAATGCCAGCCTATGTTCTACTACTGTTTGTATAACTGTGTATCATACAGACCATTAGACCAATCACACGATACGATACCAGACTAAAATACCTCAATACCGATACTTAATCGATACCACGGTAAAAAAAAAACACCCAGTAAAAGTAATTGAATATGACAACAGAACTTATTATTAATAGTGTTTTGTTGTTGTTGTTGTTGTTGTTGTTGTTTTAGCTAAAAACTCACTTGGCCAGCATGTTCCTACCCTGGTTTTTGACCATTTCTTCTTATTGCAATCTTTGTTTTTAAAAATAAGCAAAAAATGCAAATTACAAACAATATGACAAAAACAGTGCTTTATTTTTCAGCTATAGGTCTATTTAACTGTATAGCAAGTCAAGAAAGAAATTAAATAATCCACAAAAAAAACTCAATTCAGCTGGCAATTCAGTCAATAAATTAACTATACACTGATTAACAATGAATATATTAAAATTGTTTAGCCAACCATGAGGTGGTTTTCTATTTTTCATTGTTGTTTGATTAACATTAATCACACAGAATATTAGATCCGGCTTAACACGGATCCAATTACCTCAACTGTACACGTCCACTAAAGACACCCCCGACTGTGTTTACCTGAATACTCGCTAGGATGTGCATTTTTTACATATCTTTGACCATTGAAATCCATAATCAGAAAGAACTGAATCGCGATCGCATGTTGTCTGAAAAGCGTGTACTCGCGCTTCAGATCAAAGTCCGGCAGAGTGAGGCGAGCACGTCCCGCGCTGCACTATATTTTCTCATGCGCGCATGTTTCTGTTGCTTTCTTTGTCATGCGCTGCGCGTGTATATTTAACTCTTCTTCTTCCAATGTTTAGTGAACGGTGGAGAGCTCTGCACACACATCCTGACTCCTGCTGTCACTCATCGACACAAATAAATACAGCTCTTATTAACGCACTGTCCTTCTTAAAGTACCGGTACTAATAAGATTCCATATCGTACCGTTTGTAATAGCAGGGAATCGCAATACTTTTCTGGTACCGGTATACCGTGCAACACTAGACTGAGCTATTTGACCAATCAGAGCACAGTAGACCAATCACAACAGACTATGCTATCTGACCAATCGCAACAGACTGGGCTTTCTGACCAATCAGAGCAGAGTACACCAATCACAACAGACTGGGCTATCTGACCAATTAGAGCAGAGTAGACCAATCACAACAGACTGAGCTATCTGACCAATCACAACAGACTGGGGATTCTGACCAATCAGAGCAGAGTAGACCAATCACAACAGACTGAGCTATCTGACCAATCATAACAGACTGGGGATTCTGACCAATCAGAGCAGAGTAGACCAATCACAACAGACTGGGCTATCTGATCAATCAGAGCAGAGTAGACCAATCACAACAGACTGGGCTTTCTGACCAATCAGAGCAGAGTACACCAATCACAACAGACTGGGGCTATCTGACCAATTAGAGCAGAGTAGACCAATCACAACAGACTGAGCTATCTGACCAATCAGAGCAGAGTAGACCAATATCAGAGCAGAGTAGACCAATCACAACAGACAGGGGATTATGTCCAATCAGAGCAGAGTAGACCAATATCAGAGCAGAGTAGACCAATCACAACAAACAGGGGATTCTGTCCAATCCGAGCAGAGTAGACCAATCACAACAGACTGGGGCTATCTGACCAATCAGAGCAGAGTAGACCAATCACAACAGACTGAGCTATCTGACCAATCAGAGCAGAGTAGACCAATTACAGCAAACTGGGCTATCTGACCAATCAGAGCAGAGTAGACCAATCACAACAGACTGAGCTATCTGACCAATCACAACAGACTGGGGCTATCTGACCAATCAGAGCAGAGTAGACCAATTACAGCAGACTGGGCTATCTGACCAATCAGAGCAGAGTAGACCAAATCACAACAGACTGGGGCTATCTGACCAATCAGAGCAGAGTAGACCAATCACAACAGACTGAGCCATCTGACCAATCAGAGCAGAGTAGACCAATCACAACAGACTGGGGCTATCTGACCAATCAGAGCAGAGTAGACCAATCACAACAGACTGAGCTATCTGACCAATCACAACAGACTGGGGATTCTGACCAATCAGAGCAGAGTAGACCAATCACAACAGACTGGGCTATCTGACCAATTAGAGCAGAGTAGACCAATCACAACAGACTGAGCTATCTGACCAATCACAACAGACTGGGGATTCTGACCAATCAGAGCAGAGTAGACCAATCACAACAGACTGAGCTATCTGACCAATCACAACAGACAGGGCTTTCTGACCAATCAGAGCAGAGTACACCAATCACAACAGACTGGGCTATCTGACCAATCACAACAGACAGGGCTATCTGACCAATCTGAGCAGAGTAGACCAATCACAAAAGACTGGGATATCGACTGTGCTATCTGACCAATTAGAGCAGAGTAGACCAATCACAACAGACTGGGGCTTCTGCCCAATCAGAGCAGAGTAGACCAATCACAACAGACTGGGATATCGACTGTGCTATCTGACCAATCAGAGCAGAGTAGGCTCCCAGAAAGGAGGTGCTAAGAGAATCTGAATCTTTGAGGAAACCGTTTTCAAGACTCTTTGAGAAATTAGGTGATGTGCAATGTTTGTGTCCACCTAAGTGTTTTTTTTTCTCATGTTGCTGGCTGGCGTATCCAATTGTTTTCAGTGGGAGCGCCGCGTTTTTAGAACGGCATGAGTATAACGAGGAGCTGAGCGTCAATTTCACACTCAAGTGTTGACTCAACACAGTCAATTTTACCCAGCCGACCAATCACAGTGGAGGAGGGGCGGGACAAATACAAGACCGACCAACTGCCAGTCCTCCACATTCTGTGTGTACAACGTCATGATGACAACAACAAGCATAAGAACCGAACAAAATAATTTAAAACAAGAGCCAGCAAATACTTTACATTATATCCACATTTTTATATAGAACCAATACAGAAACAAACTATCTGTGAAAAGAGATCTTCCAAGCAAAGGGTCTCAACTGAAAAAAACTCTGCCCTGCCAAAACGCTCTCAAGAGCTCACAGTAAGGCTTTGGTGGAAACGTGGCCTTAGGAACATTCGTTTTAGGAACTTCAATATATAGGGGCACTTCAAAAAACACAAGAAAAACTACATAGTCTTGTGGAAAACCTGCCTGTGCTGTTGATATGTGTGGTAAATGCGAAGCAGAGACATTTCTTTTAGCAGGGGCAACAGAGGAGGGAGACAGCCCAGACAAAAGAAGTTTGGGGTCTCTGTTGCCATAGACACATAGAGGAATGACACACAGGGCCTGCGCCACATCACTCACTGAAAGAGACGCTGACAGGAAGACAAGACCCCCCGACAACAGGGGAGAATTAACAAAGCCAAAAGAAAAACTGACGTAGAGTCAGGGACTCTCATGAGGGAGATTTTAGTTTTTTTGTTGACCATGATTGAATAAAAGAACTTAAGACATAATACACTAACAAATGCATTTGGATTAAAGGAATTTGATAATTTTAGTAATCTATTAGTGTGAAAAAAGAATGCGGTGTTCTTGTCAGGACATGTCTGTGATTCAGGTTCTGACAGAAGTGTCATGGTTTGTTTGCTTTGCTTGATGTGTAGCATGCTCCACAACACTGAAAACGGCTTTGCTTTTGTAAAAAACTAACAAAAAAAACAAAACATTAGATATAGTTTTTTGTTATTATAACAATGATACACTTCTTTTTTTACCAGAAAAAAATATATAATAAAGAAAATATACATTTATATATTTAGTGGTTAAAATGCTATCATAATTTAAAGGCACAATATGTAAGATTTTGTATTAAAATATCCAAAAACCATCAGTACAATGTTATATAATTTGTGGGCTTACATTATCCCAAATGTTTCCAACAATGTTTAAATCCAGAGAAATCAGCTATTTTAACCAGTGTTGCCTGTCAATGATGCGTTACCCTCGATTTCGATGGAAACCAATTTTTGTACCAGGCTGTAAACATATATTTTTCTGCTGTAAAGTTGGGCATTTTAACCAAGCGGCAACCTCCCGCTGTCTCTCTTGAAGCCAATACGGAAGTGACTTAAACTGCAGTTCATCGACTGGCCACTAGGGACAGGCTCCAGAAGGGAGCAGAATCTCATTGAGCCCCATGTTAAAATACCCAACTTTACAGCAGAATAAAACATGTTTACAGCCTGGTACAAATTCTAGTTTTGGTCTAAACGGCTAGTTTTGCCCTTCATGACAACTCTGAGGGGGGTGAATTTTTTTATAGCGCATTTCTCTACATTATATTAAGCCTTAAAGTTCTGCATATATAAGGGCGTGGACACTTTGAGTGGCAGGTGGGTCGCCATTTATCTGCTGTCTGTTAGTAATCGCGTCACCTCAGCTCCGCCCACGTCCTGCCTCTTTGCCCATTTTCTGTTATCCAGAAGTGATGGTTGATGATGCGTTTCTAAGATGGCAACGGCCAGCTCGACCCTACTTTACGCTTCAAAGCCGCTCTGCAGAATCCTATGGGTGACGTCATGGACACTACGTCCATATTTTTATACAGTCTATGATTTTAACATGAGGGGTCTATGGGATTGACTCCCTTTTGGAGCCTGTCTCTAGCGGCCAGTCGATGAATTGCAGTTTTTGTCACTTCCGTGTTGGATTCAGGAGTGAGTACTGAAGGTTGCCACTTGATATATACATAAAAAATAAATACAAAAATAAACTTCTGGGCTGAAAACCTAAACATTTGCAGTGTGGACAGACTTACTTCGATACATCAATGGAATTTTCAGTTTCTTGTCATTTTGCAGTCTTACCTGTCCATAGGCGAAGATAGTGGCATTATATCCTTCAAAACAGCCTTCGATGAGTTTCTCAGTGCAGTTGCTGTAGATGCTTTCCTGCTGCGAGTCCATGTCAAACACATAGTCAAACGTAAAGGCCTTGTCCTTTCCTAGGACAACCTGGGGCTCCCCAGGGGTCACGAACGTGCAGATGTGACACCCCTCTATCTTTTCCTTTGCCAACTGTGGACGAACCCTGAAATATAGAAAGTGTTTGAGTGAAATCATTTATCAAAATAAATGCTTTTAATGTTGAAATTATTTTTGGTCATTAAAATTGTATTATATATTAAGTGCTGGGGAAAAATTAATCGTGATTAAATCGCATCCAAAATACAAGTTTGTGTTTACATGTACACAGAGCCCAAAACATGATTGGCAGGAAAAAAATAGCAGGCTAAATCGTGCGCACGATTTATAAATCGAGGGAACAAATTAGTAAATTGTGCATACGGTTTAGCAAGTCGAGGGAACGAAGTAGTAATTCCTTAACGCGTTAAAATTATTCAATGCAATTAATGCAAATTAATTACAGAAGTTACGATTCTGCTTCTTTGTTTGTGATCAGGCCATTTTAAGCCGTTAAAACGAGAAAACTGGGAACGTTTTCAGTGGTCCAGTAAACAAATTAATTCAAACAGTCCAAAACAGCACTAATGTAAAGAAGGCCAGGCTAATTACATCAGAGAGAATCACACATTGCATTTTTAGTGAATTATTCATTCCAGTGTGTTGTCTGGCTATCAACAGACCAAGCTCAATTGAAAATTGGTCTGGGGAGTCTGCTCTGTATTTTCTACTGCACAAGACGTGTGATAAACGAGCATAATTCAAATGACTCTGTACGCAAATGGATAGTCCTTCAACCAATCAGACCACAAGAAAACGAGCATACTTTAAATGACTCTGTACACATTTGGATAGTCCCTCAACCAATCAGACCACAAGAAAACGAGCATAATTCTGATGACTATATATATATATTAATTAGTATTATTTGTTGTAATTATGTGTTATAATCATGATGAATTAATAAAGTCAAGAAAGTTGACAAGGACAGGTAAAAATCCCCATTTTAACAGTGGACAAAGAAACTTGATGTGTATAACTAGCTATTCATGCTAAGGTAATTATATTCCACATAATATTTATTCTAACAATTCTAATATTTCTCAGAAAAAATAATGAAAAATTCATGGAATTTGTCTCTCTAATGCTTAAAAAAAGTCTTCAAGAGTACTGTATTTGTGGAAAGTGCCATAAACACTCCAATCCAGAGTCCGTTTATGAACACAGACGCTCTCTGTTAGAGGAGAGCGGGAGAGGAAGCTCTGGCAACACGATAGGTAAACAGTCACACCCTGGGATTCATTTACTCACGTTTTCTGTTTTCATTATTCCGACCTTTCCTCTTAACCTCGTTGTAATGCTAACAAATTTTGAGTATATTAAATGAGCAACTGCACATCCCAAGGTTAGTAATTTGGGCAAAACTTTATTTCGATGGTACACTTTAGACATTTTATTAACTATAAGTAACTTTGCAACCACATGTAATTAGAGTATTAGTAGACTGTCTACTTAATGTCTGCTTTATTTTGATTTTGATGCTCCTCAACTGACATTTTACTGACTATAAAGCAAATTGCAACTACATGTCAACTTGTTCTACTGACCCAAACCTAACACTCTACTAATACTCTAAGAGTAACATGTAGTTGCAAATGAATGAGCGTTAGTTGGCATGTAGTTGCAAAGTTAGTAGAATGTCTAAAGAGGAAATAAAGTGTAACTTATTTGCATACAACATAACCAAAACATTTCCATAGGTGTTTTGGAACACCCCACACACACACACACACACACACACACACACACAAACCCACCCACAACTTTTGCTTTATATCCTTTGATTTTTTGTTCCTAAAATTATTTTTTGGTGAAATGGTTAATTAGCATATTTCAGTGTGTATGGCTGAAGGAGACTTTTATACATTTGTATAGTGCTACTCTGTTCTTAACCCCAGTTCGTAACATGATTTTCCAGCTGCAAGCTTCTTCTTCTCTCTCTCTCACGCTCTCAGTTGTGTTGTCACTTTTAGGACAGTAATACTAGTCAAACACTCTTGTGTGTGGCCATTCTTTTCTTGTGACGTCTCCAATGTCTCCAAACACTCTAGAATTGTAAATGCAGACACGTAAGGGTTAACTTCGTCCATCGGTTTCAGAACTACTCATGCGTGCCAGTGCAGCTTAGAGGGGAACATGAACACATAGCTCAAAAATAAGACATATTACAATGACAACCTCTGACCACCATAAATCTTTAAAGTCTTGAGGATATATAAATTGGTCTCGTAAAACCCAAATGCACTCCAAGAACCCCCTAACCACAAATGATGTCAATGTGAGACCATACTACGCCTCTGTCTGTGTAATTATACATACTGTAAAAGATATTGTGAAACATTTATGAGAGTGAAATACATTTCCCATTTCAACACTCTAGTGAGTGCTTGTTTAGTGATTCTATTTGGACTTTAGATGCACATTTTTACCGGGAATGAGTAACTATTGCACCCTGCACCTAAAATATACATTATAATTGTTGATGGGGCATTTTAATATTTGATATCAATATCAGTGGCAATAATAAATACATAAATAAATGTTACCACATTTTTATTTGCATATTTTTTATTTAATATGGTATTATTTCATGCACTGTATTTAAAGAATTAGCCCACTTTATAATGAAATTTCCTGATAATTTACTCACCCCCATCTCATCCAAGATGTTTGAGTCTTTTTTTCTTCAGTGGAAAAGAAATTAAGTTTTTTGAGGAAAACATTCCAGGATTTTTCATCACATAATGGACTTTAATGGCAAACAAAATGTTGAAGGTCCAAAAAAATGCAGTTTTTTAAAGCACCTCGAAGGGCTTTAGAGGCTCTGCACGATCCCAGCTGAGGAATAGAGTCTTATCTAGCTAAACCAACGTCATTTTCAGGAAAAAAACATTTATATACTTTTTAACCTAAATTATCTTATCTTACGCTGCTCTGCGAAGTTCCATGGATTGGGAAATCACGTCAGAAAGGTCACGCTGTAGCTACACAGATACAGGATTGCTGCATGTGACCAGAATGATCGTCTTTTTTTATTCGCTTTCTTGCGCCGGAACAACGCATCAACCAACCCCCTAACTCTCCTACTTCTTAAAGGGGAAATGCCAATATGTATGTGTGTGTTTTTCGGTGATATGGGAATTATGGATCAGTGATGTGTGGTTTGTTTGTATCTGCCAATACAACACTAAACGTTGGCGAAGGTACTGCGCCAAGACCAATAAAAAAATTAAAAAAACATCTCCAACTTCATAATCGTCCGACGACGTTGTTTAACCTTTTTTTGAAAATGGATGTTTGTATTAGTCTTTGCACGAGCACTTTGTAAACACGGGGGCGGTACTTCTGCCTACATCTAGCGTGACCTCTCTGATGTGATTGCGCAACACATGGTGTGTCACAGAGCAGCGGAAGAGGAGCAATGTAGGTTAAAAAGTATATCAATTACATTTTTTTTTGGAAAATGGCTGATAGTTTCGCTAGATAAGACCCTATTCCTCGTCTGGGATCGTGCTGAGCCTCTGAAGCCCTTCAAAGCCCTTTGAAACTGCATTGATTTGGACCTTCAACATTTGGGTTGCCATTGAAGTCCATTATGTGGAAAAAGTTTTCAAATTTCTTTTCCATTGAAGAAAGAAAGACATCAACATCTTGGATTGCATGGGCGTGAGTAAATTATCAGGACATTTTCATTTTGAAGTGCACTAATCCTTTAAGACACATTGTTGGATTAAATGTATGGCATCTTTAAAAAGTCAGTGAAAAATCACTAAACAGTCTGCGTAAAAACACATTAAAAAAAGAAGAAAGAATTGTATTACATTTTATTTTAGTATACTATTATATTTATCCTTTATTGTTACATCAGTAGGTGGTTGCAAGTGTGTAATTGAATCATACATTACACCAATCAGTTCAGAAACACTAAATCATAAGGGAACAGTTATTGACATCCTCATAAGTGAGTCACTGAATCAGTCACTCAAACAATTTGTTAAATAAAACATCACTACTGTCTGTTTCTCAGATACACAGCGGTTAATTCTGCTTTATAAAATAGGCAAGGTCACTTGCAATACTTTTAAGCAATTGACAGCCCTAAAATTTCAATTATTTATTAATCTGCTCTATAAAAGCAAAATCACACATGCAGAGCTGTTTCGTTCAATGCATATTTTATAAATATCGGTTGACATCTGAAATTATTGTTTGGCAAACAAAATGCCATGGACAGTTCACCAAAAGTTTTTAATTGTGTCATTATTGACTCACCCTCATGTTGTTTCAAACCCATTCATTTTAGAAACACAAATGTCATTGGAAACACAAATGACAAGTACATTTGAGCATCTGTTTACCATATTTTATGTGCTCTACTATGTGTGTTGATCAATGTTTACATGTGAATAAACACTTCAATTAAATCAGTTCACCATATTAAACATCCATGCCTCTTTAGAAGACTTGATTTAAACTGCTAAAAGCTGTTACATCATAATGTTATGCAGGAGTCTGGGTCACACAATGTTCACAAGGCATATAATATAAAGCTCAGCTTCTGACTGAATACGTTAACCTCAACCCACAGGCCTCATTACTGCGATTACAGTGACAAAGAAATCTGCACAGGCTTCTCTTTCCCAGAGAAAAGATCAGTAGCTTAACTGGATTGAACCATACTCTACAGGTCTAACAGTTATCTAGTCATTACCCTGAAGCATAACAGGGTCCAGCTTGTCTGCTCGGGATCATTTGACCTCTAAAACTTCTCAGATGGGCACACAATGACATCAAACAGTGAACAAACATAACATGGAAAAAAATATACCAATAAAGCAGATGAGGACAGATGGATGTGCTGATGTGTCCTGCCCTGGAAAAACATGGCCCTGTTAGACTGGTATTATGGGAACATTTTATTTCCTAGTCTCATTAACAGCTGATTCATTGTTCATTTATGAGATGAGAACAGACTTTATCATATTTGATATCTCAGTATTTCTCATCGTGATTTTGCGCCTAAAACTAAAACCACAATGCAGCAATTTGATGAAAATCTTTTAACTTCAACAATCCACTAGGGCTGTAACAATATATCGTGTCACAATATATCGCGATACAAAAATGCAACAATATGTATCGTGGATAGTGACAATATGTATTGTGAATAGTTTACCCAAAATAAAAATTATTGTGTGAGGGAAAAAAGTTGACGGTTTCAGTGTCAGTACTACATTAAACTATAGACGGTTTCAACGGCAACAACATAAACAAACGTTACGCATGCGCACTTTTGTGGCCCAAACTTAACTTCCGGGAGACATCCGCAATTAATCAATAACAACAGAGGATGCGTTATCTTTCTTATGCGTTATCATCTTTCATTTTAATTGTGCAACATTATCCTAATTTATATGTTGTTGTTTTTTGTTTCTGCAAGTTTATTATAAATAATCTCCCATTTCTGTCTGAATATAGAATGGGGGCAAGGGTAGTTCACCCAAAACTGAAAAGCCTGTCATGTCGATCCCAACCCATAAGACCTTAGAGAACAAGAAACTTCTCTTCATTTGTGATCCGAAGATCAGCGAAGGTCTTACGAGTTGGGAACGTCACGGGGGTGAGTAATAATGACGGAATTTAAATTTGTGGGTGAAGCCTTTAAAGACAGTGTAATACCATTTTCTGTACAGTAGCCTATAAAATCCCATATAAATGCTTGCGCGCTCGCATTTCAATCATGCAATGCACTGGAATAACGCGTTTCTTTGTTTCATAATATCAGGTTAATGTTGGGAAACTTAAACTTGTAGATAAAGTACCCTATTTGAGATTGATTGTATATGAATGTGTCCTGATTGGCTGATGAGCCGATCTGCTTGAGTGTAAACGCAGCCAGAATAAATTCCCTCTAGAGTAGATTATTTCTGATAACAAGCTTAATAAATAACAAGTAAATTACATTAGACAGACAGACACTGTCAGACTGCTCTCGTATGCAGTCAGACTGGATATTTATGAAGCATTCAGGGCTTTTTGGTGAGTCGCACACACTGTTTTTGAGCTGGTGTCATATGCTCTCTGCTTGATCGTTAATATTTATATTGTGTTATCCAAGAATAGTACGTCAAAAATGTGTTTCTACTGAGTAGTGCAGCATACTATCCACTAGCCAGACTGATAAACAGACCGGAAGATAACTTCGGGCCAGGCGCGTAACCTTGCAACGCACGTGCCGAAAAAAACATCTATGACTATATTAAATATTGAATATAATGTATAGTAATGCATTAGGGGAACATTTGTGGGTCCTGATAATGCCAAATGTCTTGTTACCAGTAAAAAAGTGGCCTACATTATTTTGAATATATCTAGTCAGTGACAGAGTGCAAACATATTCGTCTAAAACAACTGAAAAATAGAAGAATCATGACTATTTTTATTCTGGTGTCACATTGTCCTGTGCAAACCAGCACCAAGCCCAAGCCTAATCATTTCCACACCCAATGTAATACCAAATTTAGCATTTTAATCAACAGTAAATTTTTTGTTAACCGTTTACCATATGTCTTGAAATATCACAATAATATCGTATCGGGAGTTCAGTATCGTGAAATGTATCGAATCATGACATGAGGGTATCGTTACACCCCTACAAACTACACAATTTAAGGCATTGTTTACATCCACAGCACAATTGATTCAATTTTTAAACCTAGAAAAGTCATGTAAATTAATAAAGTATTAAGAAGTAATGGAAATATCTATAACGAATATTTTTTTTTTAATCATGTCAAGCATTAACTTGAAAAAAAAACATTTTATGAGGAAGAAATGCGTTATAATAATAAACTGTACAAACCCCCCACAAACAATTCCTGAATTATGGAATTGAATTATTATATCAATTGATTTATTTCATCATTTTAATACATTACTCTGTAAAACAAGTATTAGAAATATCTTAGCCTGGGGGGTGGGGTTCAGATATAGTCTTGGACAATGGGGAGCTTTGGAATCAAAAAGGCTGACTGTGATTGTGGCCTGAATGTGGCCTTATTTATAATAGCATAACATAGTAAAAAATGTGATCCGTAGCGTCAACACACAACAAGAACACAGATGATTCTGGATCGTCTGACTGGTAAACAGACTGATCAGTTTGGATTCCTTTGATGATACTAGTATTGAGTAATAGACATAAGGCAACAGACACGTTTGTGATATCTACAACACCCACATTTAAAAAAAAAAAAACAACTATAAACGGTACTTCATGACAATTGTAGTCATTATAATAATTAAGATAGCTTTCATCTATCCAACCTGTACGGCCCTGATAGACCGGTCTCAAGCGGCACACCCACCATGGAGTTAATTTATTATAATTTTTTTCCTTTACGAAATTGTTTTGTTTCATGCAGCATTATATATATATATATTCAGTATATAGGTGTGTTTGGGTTCTTTTAATTAAACAAACCTCGAACAAACCACAAACAATTAAAAAAAATACTGAACCAGTATGTCTTGTTTGGAAGGGTTGCCAGGAGGAAGCATCTTCTCTCTAAAAAGAACATTGCTACATGGCTTATGTTTGAAAAGTTGCATCTGAACAAACCTCAAGATTCGAGACCAAAGTGGAGATGTTTGGCCATAATGCATAGCGCCACATTTGGCAAAAACCAAACTCAGCATCAGCACATGCACCTCATACAAACTGTCAATCACAATGGTGGAGGGTTGATGATTTGGGCTTGTTTTGCAGCCACATGATCTGGGCACCTTGCAGTCATTGAGTCGACTATGAATTCCTCAACATAGTGCACACCAACTTATTCTAGAGTCAAATGTGAGGCCATTTGTCTGATAGCTAAAGCTTGGCCAATATTGGGTCATGCAACAGGACAATGATTCCAAGAAAAGAATAAAGGTGTTGCAGACATCAACCCAGTCAAAGTCCAGACATCAACCCAATTGCTATGCCAGGACCTTAAGAGAGCTGTGCATTAAACAAACCTCGAACAAACCACAAACCTCAATGAACAAAAGCAGCGTTGTAAAGAAGAGTGGGACAAAATTCATCAACAACATCAAATACAGAAAACGACATTACTTCAAGTTATTCCTGCTGAAGGTGCTGCTACAAGCTATAGAATCATGGAGTGTACTTAGATTTTCACACATGGCATCTCGATAATGACACTTTAGCAGGCTGATGAGATTGCTTGCTCAACATTTAAACAGTCAATGTTTAGTGTTTGCTTTTAGCTACTGGCGGATACGCTATTTACATGATGTTATTTACGAGCAGAAAGACTGGATGCTTCTCTAGAGAGGAATCTTTTTATTTTTTATATTTAAAAATGTTTGTGAGCTGCTGCGCACCGTGTGTAATATCCAGATTGTACATGCGTTGTGCACCCGCCTATAGGCGCATATTACTAACGCGCCCTTTAAATAACAAGAAAATACTGCGCTATTGACTTTAGACCAGGTTTTTGATGGTCAGCGGTAGTGTTGTCAAAAGTACCGACCGCGATACCAAATCGGTACTGAAATTTAAAAAAATTTGACGCTTTGAGGAGCGCTGTTGAGCTGTAATTGTAAACACCTCTGGCCATTGTGCTTATGTGCTCATCAGATTTGGTACAATGATCAACGACAGCAGCGTTTGAAAGCACACTGAAAGTGTTTTGAAAGCACAAGCAGGCGTCGACCAGCAGACTGGTGGGCTGATAGCCGCCTGCATTCAAGCGGTGTATCTGTGTAAACGCTCTGTGAAAAGCGTCATTGATGTATGTAACACAGTTCGTGGAGGCGGGAACCAGCGAACATTCAAAAGACTTTAATAAAATGAATAAACAAAACGAAAGTAAATCGCAGGCAGCCCCTCACGGACGACTGCCTGCACACACATAACCAAACGTAAACAAAACACAACGTAAATCCAGGTCTGGCCTATTTAGTCTAAGACTGTCGCTCCTCCATGACGCAAGACGGTGTGGCGCACAGCTGGCGCTCATCCTCATGATGATTCACCACTGGCCCGCTCTCACGGTCCCTCGCCTCGCTGCTTGCCACAATGTATATTTACAACATGTTTTTGAAGTGCTGATCGTTGTAGCCAATCACAGACATGTTTGATGAGCGTGAGCACAATGGCCAGTCAGAGGTGTTTACGATTCTGCTCAACAGTGCTCAAAGCGTCACATTTTTTATATTTCAGTACCGATTTGGTATCGTGGTCGGTACTTTTGACAACACTAGTAAGCGGCACAGTCATTTTCAGTTGCCTCAAAATAGCAAACACGCCTGAACGCAGCTCATTTTCAGACCAGCACGCCCATGGGCGAACAGTTAGGCGGGAGTGCGAGAATTGAAACAATGTGAAGCTGGACGTGAAAATGATAACCGCGTCGGGCTGAAACTAGCAAAAACACTTGCGTTGCACCTGGTGTCGCATTGCGTTGGGTGTTATGATAGGGCCCATAGTCTGCCAAGACCAAATACATTAACAATGGCATATTCAATAACATGCTAAAACTATTTTGAGAGTTGTCACGGCACAGAATGTTTCAGAATTAAATTTATATTACAAGCAAACGACATTCTCATAATTGACACAGACAGTGCTATAGCGAAAGTGTGTGTTTATAGCTAGCCAGCTGAATAATAACACTGGTTTAATGGCATATAGACATGTAAAGTTATCTATTGGGCTTGCAATGCAATGGCCAAGTATCTATGTCTGCGTTTGCATATTTGGATAGAGTACATTTCTGGCCTAAACTACAAAGCGGCCTGGACTTGCTGAGAGTCAAAATTCTGGCTATGTGAGATTACACTCTTACCTTTGCACATTTATGTGTGTGTGTGTGTGTGTGTACACATTCACTCTTTAAACATTACAAAAGGGAAACCCGATCACTAAACCGTACTCGGAAGTGCTGTAAATTTTGTCCTATGTTTAGGGACATCGTCTTATTCAATGCAAGGTCGTCTAAGGTTGTGTAATCTAAGCAGGAAAAGAATATTCCTGGGTAAATGAGTGGCCACGACGAGTGGTTGGGAGACAGAAATGGGATTTGAGGATTTCCCCGCCTGTTGAACGGTCAACAAAACTATCACATTATCTGTTTGTATTGTCCTGATTAAAGCCTGATTAAAACTGTTGGCTTTGCTCCGATTAGTTTTGTATTTCAAGGCCTGTTTTACTGAGCATTTCATTTTCAATAGCAAAAGAACAGGTACAAACAAGCATGTTTTCTTACACGTTATGAGACAGAAAGCAGAAGCGCTCGGACATCAAATTTCCACACTGTTCTAAAAAGCAAACACTCTATTTTAACCCCTTTTTTCAAATAGCTATGTTTCTACATTCCACAAAGAGCACAAATTGGCTTCCTTTTTTTTTTTTTAAGAATTAGAGGAACAAATATCTATTATTATAATAAACTGACATTTAAGTCAATATATTCAAGATATTTACCGTATTTTTTTAAAATTAACATATTTTAAAAACACTAGGGAAGCACCGATTAGAAATGAAGGTTTTTGATGAAAACATTCCAGGGATTTTTCTCCTTATAATAGACTCAATGGACCCCCAACGGTTCAAGGTCCAAATTACAGTTTCAGTGCAGCTTCAAAGTGCTTTAAACCATACCAGACTCTGTATTTCCACTACGTAACTGCGTATTACGCAACGTCACGAACGCGCTTTACAGAACAGAAGAAAAGGCGAGCATTTGTGCTTTAACATTTTTTTTTTTTTTAAGTTTACGTTTTATAAGCAAAAATGCTCGCCTTGCTCTGTTCTTTATAGCACGTTCCTGGAGGCCCACCAACAGTGCACACTTTGCATGTCTTCTCAATCAAACACACCTGATTCAAGTCATCAGCTCATTAGTAATGACTCCAAAACCTGATGTGGGTGTGTCAGACAAAGGAGACATGCAAAATGTGTACTGTTGGTGGGCCTCCAGGAACGTGGTTGGGAACCACTGCTTTAAAGCACATTCGTGACGTCACGTAATACGCAATAACGTAATGGAAGTACCATTGAAGTCCATTACATGGAGAAAAATCCAGGAATGTTTTCATCTTTTCGACTGAAGAAAGAAAGACATGGAAATCTTGGATGACATGGGGTGAGTAAATTATCAGCAAAAGTTTATTTAAAAGTGAACTAATCCTTTAACCGTATTTTCCAATCATTTTTAAGCTATTCAAAACCATCATGGTGAACAGTGTGCATCTGAAGTGTCTCAGCTGAAGAAAACAATTCTTTATTTATCGCTTTAATATATCGGCCAAATTGTATTATTGGGCCAATAACCTTAACATTAGAAATGTACATATACCAGAAGATACCGATATGATGGCCAATATATTGCACATCCCTAAAAAACACTATATTTATCTATGTCAGCCCTATACTGCATACTTTTTTTATTATAAAAGGAAAAAAATACACCTGATAAATGAATCAACATTTTTTACATAATACTAATAATTTGGCAAAATAATATCATTCAATTTTTTTTCTTTCAATTTTTGCATAAATTGCAGTCCACAATATCCATATAGACGTCCACAAATGCATTCCTGTAAACATGACTTATGCTTACAAACTTCCGAATCTATTGAAATTCTATTGAATTATTGAAATAATGGTAATATTTTATGGTAAACTGTTTCTAACCCGGACACCTTTTTAACATCCTGTCAGGATGAGCACATCTCTTGAGTATTTTAAACATGAAAAATATTTTTGCAGCATCAGCTGTGTTCTATCACTCTGGAAAGTGCAAACGAAGGTGGCTTGACACATACAGGAAATGTCCACACTGATTGGCTGCCTCCTTACAGGTCTCACTGCACACATGTGAGGTTACGGACAGGAAGGTCACATATAACTGTAATGCCGTCGACTGATTGGTCAAGCAGGAGCAAAAGAGGTGACACCCGTTGAAAACAAAGACCCAAAACATCCACCCACGTCTGCTCCCATGAGCTCAACGGCACAAAACATCAACCATAATAAATGGAAAGAATCAGTTGCATTTGGAAAAATAAAATGTTTAAAGGTAAAGTGTGCAAAACACAAGCATATCCAGGATATATCTATGGAGTGCAGGGCCTAAATAAAAACAGTTTTCTGTCTAAACAAGATAAATTATATATGTGGGAATCAAAGAGACAGACAAAAAACACCAATTAAGATACAGAGTGACATGAGGAAGATATACTGTACATATATTTGGCTCTTAAGAATAGTTGTGGTGGAAATTGTTGTCTCACTCTTCAAAATGGCATTTAACGTGCACATATGCCTCCCAAGCTTGAGTAAACATTAAAACATCTGTCTAAAGACTTGCACTAATGCCATCGTCCTTGTGTGCACAACCAACCACCCAATCCTGTTTGCACGCGAGTCTGTTGAGTCATCAATTCCCATGACAGATGGTTCCCAGGGTTGGCTCTATTCATATGGCTCATGAATAATCATGAGTAGACCTAAAAAAATCCATTTGGACTACAACAGAAGGTGGAGCTCTGGATCTAGTCTTCCTGAAAATCTGCAACCATTATGCCCAGTCAGAATACTCATAAGGACGTGAGGGTGCATATTAAACAAAAATCACTTTACGTTCATGAAATGTGATATGAAATTGGGTTAATGACAAAAGAAAGTGTCAATTACGTGAGCTAAGTTTTTTTAATTGGCTTTGTATTTGTGGTGGTTTCAATTTGAAAAAAATCAAAATATACCAATTATATAATTTTCATTAAAAGCTTAAAATTTAAGGACTGAAAATGTCACGTGGTGTGACCATAAAGGCCCCTAAATACTCACGGCGAAGTTCTTTTTCGTTCTTCTCTTGGGGGTAAAAATAAGTTTGACATACGTGAGCAGCGATATACTGTTTATGTATACTGTACATGCCGATGCTGCCCATACTGAGAGCGAATGAATATGTAAATATGTGCTGCACACTTTCCTCTCAATAACAAAAGAAACGCACAACAACGACACAGAAAGCATCTGGTCATAGCGATGTGGATATGTTCGCACGAGCCAGCCCTGAAATTCAGCACTCCAGTCAAGTCACGTCACATTGATTTAAATAGCACTTTAAACACTGCCCGGCCAAAAACAAGCTGTTTGGATTTTAATAGGCAAATGCTTAAGAGTCTATGATTGGATCATTATTGCAGTGATTATTATGTCATTATGTTTAACAACAGTTCTTCTAACCCTAATTGATGGAGTGTGCTTTTAATTTCTTAAACGTCCATGTAGGAAGACACATCATGGCCATTTTCCAGAATGACAATGTCAAGATTTATCAGGCTCAGATTGTGAACAGATGGTTGTGAGGGAGCATGAAGAATCATTTTCACACATTAATTGAGTCCAGACCTTAAATTCATTGAAAGTCTTTGGGATGTGCTGGAGGAGACTGTGGTGAACATCAGTTAGGATGGCATTCCAAAGACCAGTTTATGGCAAGGCACCTCTCGAACTACCGTTGTGGAAGAAGATGTGCCACACTGTGATTGGACCCTTGGTGAATCAATATAAACAAATGTTCAGATAAGATACCAAGACAACTGCCAGACACCTCTTACAGGGCAGGAAGGGGGACCTTCTGCACCCACCACCACCACCAAGGAGAGGACTTCTCATTGGTCTACAAGTTGACTTTAACCACCAAAGAAGGTTTAGGCAAGAGCTGCCATAAAAATTCCTTCAGGACCTCCTGGATGCAACAGCAAAAGAGAGGCCACAGAGATCAACCTAAATCCATTCATACACAGGCCTTAAATGTATATAAACTGTAACTCATCCACTTCATCTTCACACAAAGCACAGTTTATGTTAATGGTTATTGACTGTAAACACAACAGGCCACTGGACAGATCCATTATCAGATAAACAAATGCGTGGATGATGACATAACCGTTTCTTATCATGTTTGGTCTCTATCTGTTCCATATGATGCCTTCAAAAGAGGTTTGGTAAAGAAATAATGCATGGGTAAAACATTAAAAGACACTGTTTTAACATGCCACTTTATGCTATGCAAATGAGTTCCACACTAGGGTGGGCAACATCGTGGCTACTTTGGACACCAGTGGCCAATCACACTCCAGGATCAGAAAGGCGCCGGATTTCAATCTCCTCCTCATCAGAAACGGATAAATAAATCCCCCGTGTAGACTCACCCTTGTTCTGCGTTTCCAACTCGATAGGGAAGGAGACACTAACAGACACACTAGTTTCTGCGTTTCCAACCCGACGGGGAAGGAGACACTATCAGACACACCACGTCCTGAGCTTCTGACCTGACGAGGAAAGAGACTACAAGACAGCGGGGTTAAGCTTTTGCGAGAAAAACCTTTTATAATGCTTTCGGCTGTACTCTAGCTGCAAAAGGGATCTCTCATTGAGAGATCATAGTTTACTATCTTTTAGAAGTGCATATGCATTACTGGCATTATTAATCATTGAAGTATTTACCCATGCATATCTATTGTTAATAAATTTCATTTATTTTATTACACTGTGTCTTCATTGTGTTGATGATCAAAGACTCTACTAGTTGTCCAGACTCACAAATCCTTCAGATAAATCAGCTGACCAACTCCCTCTAATTTACATTAATTCTGAGTTATTGAACAGCTCTTTTAGGAGCGTTCTTAGCTGGTGCCCCGTATCAAAAGGGGGGAGGGGTCATCTGATACACTCATAACCACACCTTAATTGACACGTGATCTAGAAATCATTACGTCATCTGTGAATTGAGTAAAAATCACTACAAGACTTTACAGAGTGCTGGAATCTTGCATTGTCAATACCAGATCTTGACCAAAACTTTATGCAACTCTTTATGCAACTTTCCAGTCTGGACTCAGAGGTGGCAATTCATGAGTGAAAATGATTCAGTGTACAAAAGATTAATCAAGCAGTATTAAACATGAAAAATTCTCTTTCAAGTAGAATTACGACTTCAGTTTCTACTATAAAGCAGCTTTCCAGTGTGTTCATGTCTTTACTCGTGGACGTCTGACGTTGAAGGACTGAACAAACTAAATGAACCGGAGAAGATTTCGACGTCAAAGATGGAGGAGCCTTAGAGTAAAACTACCTAGTAAGTAATCACCAAATTTGATTCATTTGAAGCTGTTTACCAGCCAGAACGCCTGGTTTTGTTCAAAGTTCCATCACACCAGTTTGTTTTTCGATTTTGCTTGATGTATATTCAAGGCTCCAGAATAACATTTTACACTAGGAGCACAGTGGCCCCCAACTGAAAATTTTAGGGGCACAACCAGAAAATTTAGGGACACCGTAAATCAACATGCTAATTTCCGCTGTATTACTAATAAATACTCAAAGACTGACAAAACCTCGAGCCAATAGCGTTTCGAGTCTGAGATGTGATGGAGCATGTGATTTGTTGAACTCAGTTGACAAATAATCCCTTTACTGACCGAGATGCTTTTGAGTCTGAACGAGAGATCTAGTTCATGAACGAATTGAACGAACTGGTACATGTCGTTCGTGAAGTTTGCGTAATGAACCAGTTGTTGAACGATACTGATAGCGAACAGGTAGAGCTTGGCTCGTGTAGTTTGGCATATTTGCAGCAAAGAAATAAATGTACACGTTACCCTTGTAATGAAAACAGTGTAATAACGCAGGCTGATGGTTAAATGATAACTGTACAGAGTATAAGCACTGGTATGTTTGAACAGGTCTCTTCTTTTAAATAAAATGACAAAATTATGTTTGAGTCATGTTCTTCTATAAAAACGAAAAAAAAAATGACAGTATTGGTTAAATAGATCTTGTGTGTCACGTCAGCAAATATAGCATTCTAGAGAGCATGTAATTGGAGCGATCTATTGAATGAACACACCCAAATTTACTGGTCGCATATGTGCGACTCGATGTAAAATTCAGTTGCACACTCTCAAATTTTGGTAGCAAAATGCAACCATTTGGTGGCAGTCTGGAGCCCTGATATTGTAGTGGAAAAATTCTTATCACTGATGAAGAATTATTAATTATGTAGACGAGAGTTTGAATTCATACAGGTAACGTGGTTCTGCCATGCAGGGCACTAATGTGGAAAACTACTGAAGGATTGTTTTGACAACGAGGGTATAAGAGATTGTGACTTCTGTTATGTCTTCAGTTACACTCGATGCAGGCACTGATGACTGTGTTGACTGTGGCTCTTTCTTGCAAGAAATAAATCTTTATAAAAACAATTGGCTAAGGTTTGTCTCATATGCAGTAATGCAACGGAGTTAATTTGAATTGCCATTACAATACTGAGGCCATAACATTTTTAATTTTCCTGTAAAAAGTTTGGAAACATTATTTTTTTAATGTTTCTGAAGTAATTATCTTATGTTCATCAAGCCTGCATTTGTTTGATCAAAAATACAGAAAAAAAAATAATATTGTGAAATATTATTACGATTTAAAATAATGATTTTTATTTCTGTGATGCAAAGCTGAATTTTCATCAGCCATTACTCCAGTCTTCAGTGTCACATGATCCTTTAGAAATCATTCTAATATATAATATTTTAACAAAACAGCTTTACTGCTTATTGACCCATTTCAGCCCTTGTGCAACAGTCAGCTAACCAGGCTGTTTTACATCTCATAACTATGGTGACATTTTAACCAAAGGAAAGGGTGTAAATCTGAGATTTTGATACAGCTTCTCAATAAGAGATCTTCACCACACTAGCATTCAGACTGAGAAGTCTAATGAGTGAGCTAAATACATGCCATAACCAAACAGTGATACATTAATCTGCAACATAAACCTCAGACCAATGCGACAGACTCTGAGTAATTGGATAAAGCAACCTATTGTTAAGACCAGCGGCTTAAAATATTAATGCTGTGACCGGTGGTATTGAATATACCAGAAGTGGATTCTCACAGGCCAAATAAGAGAACTGCTCAAAAACTAAACATGTAAAGTCATTAGAAACGTGTGTCAAATGCTTTAACTCTATGACGTTTTAGTGCCATGTTAAATAATGAAGCCATAACATTACAAGAATAAAGTTGTAAAGTATTTTAAGTATGATGTCATTGTTGGCCTTAGATTAAATCCTATTCTTATAGTGGAAATCATACGTTTTCTTATAGTATAAGGATATTTTTAAGTACTTTATTAACCCTATAAAAAGTCTTTAACCTCCTAATTTGATGGCTTTATTCTTGTAATAATGCAACTTTAAATGTCCTAATGTTATTACTTTATTCTAAGGTTTTAGCTCATTTTAACATGGCACTAAAATGCCATTTACCTTTCCACATTTATGATCATGCTCCCTGTTCCACACACACTTGTGCGTCATTTGCAAAACTCTGAAAAAAGACCGGTACGTCATTTACTAAGTAAGTGGAAAGTGCACTGACCTGGAAGCTGAGTTTTTCCAATGGCCATACTTGAGCCCTTAATAGGTTTTAGTTTGATGCAGTCATCTCAAAATTCAATTAAAGTCTGATTAAAGATGTTCCCAAAGATCAGCATCGGAGTATCGCAAATCTGTTTAAAGTCAGATTAGGAGAACAACAGATGAATGAATCCAAGAGTCACTGACCACAGGATGAATGAAGTGTTTTAGAAGGCAACAGTGTAACAGGCAGAGACTGGTACTGTATCAAAACTAACCACAGGCTGGATAAACTAAACATTACAGATATGTAACAGAATCTCATCTCTTTCTAGCCAGTAAAAACACACACCTTTAGACCTCATCAGACGTGGCTTTAAAAACAACAGATACTGTCAGCAACGTAATGCTAATTAAACAGTTGCCATGACTTTGGCCTCACAAACAAAGGAGAATGATGGATTGTCCTTCATTAATGTTGTAGATCGAAGGTTTAAATCACAGAGCCTTTGACTGTTACTTCATTTAAAAAGGACATAAAGACTGCTACTGTCTTTATGATGCTGAGCCAGGCACCAAAACACTGATGTCATTCCCTGTGGAGAGAAAGAAATCTACTGATACACAGTCTAAAGACATTCCACAAAGCAATTCTGAGGTACAAGCTTGAACAAACATTGTGATATCTTCGGACTGAACCTTTGTGCTTTTGTGGTGTGATAATGTAAGAAACTGGAAACGTTACTTATGTCAACACAAGCAACTTCTATAAGGCCAGAAACATACTCAAATAGCTTCTAAATATGGCAGTTCGATGTCAGGTAGGTAATTTATAACGCAGCATACGTGTTGCATTCCCAGCATTACCACAAGGGGTGCTAGCTAGTCTATAGCATTAGCTATACTTCTACTAAAAAGACACGTGAAATTAGCTAAACTACTACACATTAAACTATAAGATTAGATAAAGGTTTCTACCAAATTTGCTAAATTACCTATACTAAACATTAGCTAAACCATTTAAACTAAATTAGCTAAATGGCTAAACTTGAGCTAAACTCTCACATTAACAAAACTGCAAACATTAGTTAAACTAGGCTACTAATATTATTTGAACTACAACATTTGTTAAACTTCGACTAAATTAGCTAAATGTGAAATTAGCTAAAATACTGCACATTAAACTACAACATTAGATGACGGTTTCTATTAAATTTGCTAATTACCTAAACATCAGCTAAACCGTTTCAACTAAATTAGCTAAATGACTAAACATTGAGCTAAAATATCACATTAACAAAACTGCTACTAGATTAGCTAAACTAGTTAAACTACTAATATTATCTGAGCTACGACATTTGCTAAACTTTTACTAAATTAGCTAAATGACATGTGACATTAGCTAAACTACTGCAAATTAAACTATAACATTAGATAACGGTTTCAAATTAAATTAGCTAAATTACCTATACTAAACATTAGCTACACTATAGCATTTCAACTAAATTAGCTAAATTACTAAACTTGAGCTAAACTATCGCTTTAACAAAAGTGCTACTACATTAGCTAAATTAGTTAAACAACATTTGCTTAACTTCTACTAAATTAGCTAAATGACATGTGACATTAGCTAAACTACTACACATTAAACTATAACATTATGCTGCGTTACAGGTAACCCATATTTTTCCAACCTTCTACCCGTGAGGCGTGAAAGTGCATTGGAACGGCAGTCAAACCCGTGACTTCCCACCCGGGAACTCGTACTAGATCGATGTACTCCTAGTTACGCGCTCTGACGTCACATAGCCCGCGAAACAACAATGGCAGCTCCTACGGATATACAAATAATGTAAAATAAAAGGTATAACAGCATTAGGAGTAAGCATCTTTGGCGGTAGAAATTATTGTAAATGAGCATAAGCCCCGTACGGTCCTCCTTGCTTTGTTTACATCGAGCTACCACAATTCCTTGCGCTCAGGCAGTTTGGTTGCTTTGCCTGGAATGCTACAAAGTCATGAGTACTGGTTTGAAGTCGTAACTTACGGGCTCAAAAACTTGCCTGGAACGCAGCATTAGATAACGGTTCTATTAAATTTCCTAAATTAGCTAAACTACTAAACTTGAGCTAAACTATCGCATTAACAAAACTGCTATCACATTAGCCAAATTAGCTAAACTACTAATATTATCTAAAATACAACATTTGCTCAACTTCTACTAAATTAGCGAAATGACGTGACTACAGCACGTTAAACTACAACATTAGATGACGGTTTCTACTAAATTTGCAAAAATATCTAAACTACTAAACATGAGCTAAAATATTTCAAGTAAATTAGCTAAATGACTAAACATGAGCTAAACTATTTCAAGTAAATTAGCTAAATGACTAAACATGAGCTAAACTATCGCATTTACAAAAGCTACACTTCTATTAAATTAGCCAAGATAGCTAAAAGACTAAACGTTAGCTAAACTATAGACCGTATGTGCCATAGAATCAAGTGCGCAGCTATCTTTGTATTTTGTGTTTGAACTTCCATTTTATGTGACAGCTCAGTATATTTCTGTGGCATGGTGGGGGAAAGGCCTATAGCATTAACCAAACTACTAGCTAAATAAGCTAAATGTGAATTTGTTGGAAAAGAATATCGCGGAACAAGTTACCTAGTTAAAGTTAGCTAAATGCTCTCTGAATAGTAACAAATTCAGTTCGCAGATATCCGAAGGTAACTCTTTCCATTGTGACCAACAAGGCTAAAAGAAGACGACATGCTTGCAATACATCAGCCAAGGTACATTGTCCGTACATTTCCAAAAAAGCATGTCTTTGTGTGACATGCTTGCTTAAACTAAGCTTGATAGATTAACATACTCATGTGATCTGTATTGGATTGTTCAAATGCCTACTAAGCTAAAGCATACTACATGTACATTTGCTGCAGAGAATATGGACGTTTTCTTCATTTCATGACGATGGCCAATTCTCAGATTGTCCAGGTGCTAAATAAACATTTCCATGTTTTCACAATGCATCCAGCACCTGTTTTAGCACATTTTACTTTCTCTGTCTGACATGCTTTCATAGGCAAATATGATGCCTTCATGTGACAGCAGAATAAAAAGTGGTGGAGTGAACGACATTAGGCCTAAGTCCAAACGTTGAGCAAACTGAGCTGCAGGTCAAAGTCTGTCAGCTCCAGTAACCAGAGCTCCTGAGGCATGCACAATGTAACCTGAGTCTGTAGATGGCCTTTGTTTTTCAACAGAGCCTTTTCCAAACACAAAAAAGAAATGTGTGTCCTTTCAATTTGGTCACAAAAGGATGCATTTAATGAAGAAGATCATATCATTTCCAAGATATTATCACACAGACTTTAACTGCTAGTTCACCCTTTCTGTCATCCTTTAGGTCTGATTATTTGTGTGTCCGATTGGAATCTGATCTAAATTATTGAACTGTTCAGAACAAATGTTCAGATATGTGTCCCATGCCACTCTTTCGTTTTCCAGAATATCTGTATGAATAAAACTATCTGCAATAAAACTATTAAATTTTTTTTTTGACATAAAGTTAGCTGAAATAAAATAACATTGTAATATTAGATATGAAACTTAAACAAAATGATTAGTGTGTATCTAGCAACTAATGGAAGTAATAGAATTACTAAAATATTAAATAAAATAAATTAAAACTAAACAGAAATATTGAAGACGAAAAAACTAGTAAAAATGGCAAAAGCACATAAAACTACTAAAATTTAATTGAAAACTGAAAATATAAAATTTGAATATATGATTACATTTTATAATACTAAATGAATAATACTTTAATAACACTGTCAAATGCACAAAACAATTATATTTTGAATAATAATTCAACAGTTTGAATCCAAATACAATGAAAGTCAATGGGGTCCAAAACCACATTATACTTTTACTGTACGGTCAAAGACATTATTGAAAATCTTCTTTTGTGTTTCACAGAGTAAATAAAAAATAGTTTGATATAATGATGATAGAATTTTCATTTTTGGGTGAGCTATCCCTTTTAAAGGTGCACTATGCAACTTTTCCGTCCGCTAGAGTTCGCCTATTCAAAACAAAGGTGTAGTTTGATGACGGCAAGTTTGAGCGCAGAATCTTGGGACATGTGGTCTTCACCTCACAGCCGGTGGGGAAGAATCGGGATAGGACTCTGGCAGAAATCATATTCATGGATGCGATTATTAACGTTACTGTAGTATGAAGCAGAGCAGGGGCGAGTGCTGTGGGAGCTGAGCGAGGCCGCTGGAGCGATTGTTAAGCAAAACACACTTCTCGCGAGCAACGGGACTTTTATTATGACGGGACACAGTCGCCGGTGCAATCTCCGCTTTTCCGGTCATGAGTATGAGGTAACGCAGCTCTGTTTATTATATTAGACATATTTAAGTGTGTTTAAAATGATGTTATGACGTTACTCTGTGCGTTCGCTCGGCGGCTGCAGTGACACTTGTTCACACTCCAGTGAGAGTAAAGAGTTTCTGCAAAATAAAACCGGAAATGAGTGTAACGCAGATATGAGGGAGGACAGGCGACTCCCTCAGACGTCCCGGTTCATTGGTAAAAATAGCGATTTTCTCACAATTTACAAATAGTTGGAAACATTTGGGACATTGTAAGAACTCAACAGAACAAAATATATAACATTGGCCTGGTGGTTTTTGGATTTTTGACTGCAAAAATCCTACATAGTGTACCTTTAAATCGACATTGCCATAGTCTTTGCTTCTTAATTGTGACGTATATCCAAGTGAAACGACTTCTCGAACAAGAAAAAATATAGACTTGATTTTGTCCATCAGGAATTGATTGGATCATTGGATTGTTATTGTTTGCAATTTCTGTGATCTCACATGACTGACAGTTTCCCGGCACTCACGCCAGATATATAGTTTAGAATAAGTGCAATATTCCATAAATAACAAGAATTGTCTATTTTGATTGCACAGTTACTTTAAATTACAATCAAATTTCAAATACATCCAGTGATTGGCCAAAGAAATAAGAAGTTTGAATAGCTTTAAAATGCAACCTAAGCCTTGACTATAAAATGATATCCTGTCATAGAACAAATTCAACTCAACAGACCTCCGTAGAATAATGTACGTAGACAAAATATTAGATTTGCATATCTATAAAAATTAAAAGGTCACATACAACTTTACTGTAACATAAGATACAGTAATCTAGACTCACTTTTGTGGCTTCCGTCAATAGAAACTTAGAAATTATAAGAAAAAAATGACAGAGGATATGCCTGTATATATTTAAAATATTAGGAGTCCATGTTTATAAACACAAGGCCATAACTACAACATAAAAATTAAAATAAAATAAGAGACATTTAAATCAAATGTATGTATGGACAACTAGTGCACAGAAAACAAATAGATGCATTTGAGTGTCTGTGTGTATGACGTATCTGGAGTTTAAAGTACAAACTAAAACATAATAAAGTATGTATATAATGATCCAATCCTGTTCAATAACAATCAGTGAAGTAAGAAAAGGCCATATAAAGTTGCATATCTATTAATCAGTAGGAGTTCATAATAACACAATGAGGCCTTACAGGCATACTGTAATCAAACATATACAGTAGCAGTTTTCACCCACTTCTTAACCAACAGAAAAGAACATACGGTAAAAGAAAATCTATATCTTAAAATGTACATGTAATCGTAATCCACATAATCGTATATTACTTTAAAACCGTAGCTAATTAACAACACCTTGATTAACACTTTCTATTCTACACCAAGGATCCATATTTAGCAACACAATAAGGCCTTGCAGTCTGACCTTAGAATTTAAAAATAGGGTAAAAATAAAATAAATGTCACGTGCATGCGTATAACCGTGAATTCATTAAACACTAGGCGTTTACGTAAACACAATGAACTCGTGCGGAACATAAAGCCCTGATGATGGTGTGACATTGTAGCAGGTACATAAGAGGCGGGCCCATATGGAGCATCAGTGAGACTTTATAGGCGCTTCTGTAGACTAAATACTATATATGAATGTATAGAATTATACCTGACAGCCACGCGCACTGAGCTCTCATCCTGTCCCGAAGACATGTTCCCGGTCAGGACACAGAGGATAAAGATAGCTGATTTTCCTTTTCTTTATCGGCTTATGTAGCAGACACACACAGAGAGCGTCCCTCCCGGCGTCTATTCTGCCATTATAAAGCTGGAATGATCCAAACGGGTGCTCTTTTGACTGGAAAATGATGCAAATATGAAATAAAACATCTCGTGTTCGGCGGAGCACGTTACATGTTTAATGAGCTGAACGGTGAGTGACTGCGCTCACACACAATCATCTGTCCTGAAGAGCGATGGAGTATGACATCACCACGCCACGCCCTCATCTTGCACGTCAGACCACGCCCTCCTCTCTACACCAAAATGACAGGGTAGGCAGGTTACGTGGGACATGGGAAATATCCATTACAAAAATAAATGCAAAATTTACAATATAGTCAAATATCGTGTCCAGTATACATAACTTTACCCATTTATAGTTATTTGTTTATTAAATTATTTATTCATGTACTTTTAATTTAATTAATTTAAGGTTCAAAGCAAAAGCCTTTGTAAATGGTGGTTGGTTACAAAGACAGAATGGATAAATCTTACAGCACCTCCCTTTGGACACATGCAGTAATGCACTTATCAATGATATTGCACTTAGCATGATTCCCATTACCCATATGCGAGACGTACTGTCTACCAAAGTAATTATATTAATTTGTTAGGGGATTGGTTAAATAAAGCAACCAAAATAATTATGAATAAAACGGCCAAAAAAACAAACAAAAACAAACTAATAAAGGAAAACATTTAACTAAACTAAATAATAAAACAAAAAATTGAACTGTTTACTACAATTCCTTTTTAGTATATTTGTCATGCAGATCCAATATTAAAATCATTGTAATGATATTGCTAGACAGACATACAGAAATATTGACAGAACAATAGACAGAACGATAGATAGATAGATAGATAGATAGATAGATAGATAGATAGATAGATAGATAGATAGATAGATAGATAGATAGATAACATAATGGCTATATGTTGGTAGCATTTAGTATTTTATTTACAGGCAGATTTTTTGTTTGTTGACATTCATAATTCAACCGTAGGTTAAAAAAAAATGACTCCCATTGGTGTAAAAACATTACCTAGCATACAAGCGAGGAGCTATACAAACAAGTAAAAGGTCATTGTTTTTGTTCTTCAGTATTTTCATAAAATGCAGTCATTTTGTAGTTTGTATATAGGAGGCCTCTTTGTGTTTTCCGTGTTTTTCATGTTCTTAAAAAAAAAAGAAAAGTAATGGAGGTTGTGCCCAACAAGCGAAGCAAAGAAAACGTACTTTGTATTCAGTTATATCTTCCAACCAAGTAGGGTTTCAAACAAAACAATAATAACAAACAAATGCAGTTCTTCAGTATTTGAAAAAAAAAAAAAGTTTTTAAAATGTCTGTGTTGTATTCGATATTAAAATAAACAAAGAGATAAACACATCACAAACTTCACAGTAAATCAGTCTGAATGAAGAGAGACATTTGTGCAAAACATTTAAAAACAACTAAGTAACACGACTTGACAGTGTAACTGAGAAACAAATATAGAACAAGATGGTGAGCATGTATCTCGTTTAGTCCGGTGACCCAGAATCACACATTCTCTAGCTGTTTGTCAGCTGAGTGTGGACACAACATAACCGCCTCCTGTGCCCTCAGTCTGTGTATCCAGCATATTGTATTTGTTCAGAAAACCAGAAACCCGCTGTCTTAAACCCAGAGCTCTCCAGCTGACTCACACAATGACCTATAGATAGTCATGCCTCATTTTCTCTTTCAAGCTTCTTCAATGGTTGATTGCGTAAAAGTTTTGTAAATTACCTACGTTATTTTATTTTTTTTTTCATTACGAAATGTATAGGTTTTAACTTATACTAACTTAAACTTTAATAAAAAAATTAAAAAAGTTTTAAACACGTTATAGCACATTTTTGTTTTGGGATATGGAGGGAAGTTGTTAAGGTAAAATAAACATGTAATATGGATAAAAAAATAGCAACATAGCCTTAGAATTAAACTACCTAAATAACTAGCTGAAAAAAAAAACATAGATCTGAGACTGTTTGCCACCATAATTTATACAGCTGAGTACTTGGATTATTGGTTCACTAAAGTGCTGAAAAGGTATAACTAAAATAATTAAGAAGAAAATTACAAACTAAACAAAATAAAAAACAAAACAAAAACAAAAAAAACAGATCAAAGCAAAATAAATAAATAAAACGAAACAAAAAGTAAAACAAAAGAACAAAAACAAACAAAGCAAAATAACTAAAAAGTAAAACAAAAGAACAAACAAAAAAAGCAAAAACAAAACTGAACATCAAAACAAAAAAGTAAAACAAAGAACAAAAACAAACAAAAGCAAAAACAAAACTGAACATCAAAATGAAAAAGCAAAACTAAATAATAAAAACAAAAAGGACCACTTTCTATGATTCCTTTTAAACTTCCATTTCCGTATCGAATTGTCATGTCATGTACATCAAATGTTAAAATCATTGCAAAAATGTTAAAAGTACCAAAAACAGGAGTTTTCCTGAACATCAAGCATCTCCAGGGTTCTTTTACTCCTCATTCTTGTTTTCCGCCGTCTTTAGGACTGAATCTTCGCCCAAGATCTTACACAGTTCATTTAGTCTGAGCTGCATCTTAGGGATGCCTGCGAGCTGAGACTCTAATCGCTGTTTTTCCTCCGTCAGCGAGAGCCGCGTGGCTGTATCTAGCTGCTCGAACCGCCAGCCGCCCTCCCCGTCAAACTGCAGCAGGTGTGTGTGGTATTTCCTGTGGATGGTAATTAAAAAAATCCAATATATAGTTTATGTATGTACAATGCATTTTTTGCTACAGTAACTGGTAAAATATTCCTTCAAGGACAACATTTGCTAAGAAATTCCCTATGATTCCCTACTAATTCATGTTTCTTCAATAAATTTTTGAATGAATGAGACATTTATATAGCACTTTCATATGTACTACTGTACACCCAAAGCGCTTTACAATTTGCATTCATATAAAAAAAATGCAACTATAGATAAAGACGTCAATTTGCATTCATTAAGTACAATAAAAAAAAAAATCATATTGAATACTGACTCCTAAAGTCACTTTTCTGCAATGTCTCTTAAAAAATGTATTCGCCTGCCAAATTTGAAATATTGGCTATGCTCACACTCCATTTTTGGGATTGACAACTGCATTTCATAAAGTCTAGAAAAGCCCAATTCAAACAGTAACTTACAGCATTGTCTCGAATACTTTCTGTATGAGTGTGCAATGTGAGCCAAGCCCGTATCCCATTACCAGCAACAATAACAACAGTGACCAAAGTAATATAAAGGGTGGCGACGTTCATAAAACTGAAAATCATTTTTAATATGTCTAAATGAGCCACAAGTTCATCCATCTAATCTTCATTAATAGCAGCTTATATATCTCGGCTCAGAGTGGAGTCACAAGTAAAACACAAAACTGAACAGCTCTGGGTGAGAACAATTACTGGATGACAGATGACACACAGCTCAAAGCGAAACCACACACAAAACCCCCGGTAGACATGCGTTTGACAGGCTCTCTCGCACTGCATGACAACAAATTGAAAAGTCCGGTTCCGTTCACACAGCGTGGGTTTTTCTGAAAATGCACTGGTGTGAGTTTGGTTATAAAATCCGCTTGTCACTCCTGTAAATAACCGTACAGTGTGTGAACGTAACCGTATTACAGACCCAAATACAGGACTGACAACCGTATTCTGCTACTGTGTGCCATTCTGTTTGGGATTAGTTTCAACAGCTTTTAAAGTTTGATGTCTCTTACCATAGAGAAGGTCTATGGGTGATGGACAGCAAGGAGATTCCAGCATCCTTTGCAGCCTGAAATATTTTACCCTCTACATCAATGCTGACAGCGCTGGTGCACTCATCCAGAAGAGCATACTTGGGCCTGAAAAAAAGGTATCACTTATATTAAAGGAAAAAAACAATCAACAATAAAATGACAATATATTAAAATAATATGTGCAATGACATCTTACTTGTGGTAAAACATGCGTGCCATTCCCATCCGCTGCTTCTCGCCTCCAGAAAGAACATCTTTCCAGTCCATCTCTGCATCCCAGCCTGCAACCAGACACAAGAGTGAACTACCCCAAAACATACTTTCTATTGGACTAGAATAGATTTTTGTTGGCCTTTCAAAGTAACTATGATGAAATGTCTTTTTTTTTTTCTGGTGGTAAGCTTATTATGCAGCTCACAGTAATTCTTTCATAGATGAAAAAGAGATTGAAATGGCGAAATACTGGAATTACATGTACAAACCTCCTTCCCGGGTAACTATGGGGTTTAAATTGACAATGTCCAGAATGACTTCCAGGTCGTTGTCTCTGTAACCCTTGTTATGCAAGTCATCCAGAGAGTCGGGGTAGATGACCTGGTCTCGTAACGTCCCGACGGACATGTATGGTCTGGAGAGATGGATAAAACATGTTTACAGAAATGATGTCAGGTGGACTGAAGTTTTTGAGGTTGTGTGGTATTATGTAGCGGATGGTCTATTATCTTGATGTTTTATTAATAAAGTTCGGGAGGAGCACGTTCAAATGATCTATCCAAAACAATTTGCCATCAGCAATTAACACTTCTATCCTATCAACATGTAAGCACACACATATATATAATGTCGGTGGGTCGACTGTGTGTGTGTGTGTGTGTATGTATATATGTATGTATATATATCGCCCTATAATCCATCGCGCTCTTTAAGATCACTAAACTCGAGGCTTCTGGTCATTCCTAGGATATCTAAGTCCACTAAAGAAGGGAGGGAATTTTCACATTTAGCTCCTAAACTCTGGAATAGTCTTCCTGATATTGTTCGAGGTTCAGACTCGCTGTCCCAGTTTAAAACTAGATTAAAAACGCATCTCTTTAGCCAAGCATTCACATTATAATTACCTTTTATACTACAGTTAAATCGGATCAAAAGCATTAATATTCTGAACAGCAGCTATGCTAATTATTTCCAATCTGCTTTTCTGTTATTATCTCGGGACACTAGTCCCGAGGTAAATAGTTGGTCAGCTCCAGTTTGTATCCAGCCTCTCATGGAGACTTCAGATGCCCCAACACCTGTGATGAGACGACTCGACGCCTGTGAAGAGACGACTCAACGCTCAACGCATTAACTTTTTCTAACATTTTTCAATGTACATTTATAAAATGCACTTTCTGTAAAGCTGCTTAGAAACAATGTGTATTGTGAAAAGCGCTATACAAATATATTTGAATTGAATTTAATTGAATTGAATATATATACACACACACACACACACACAGTCGACCCAAGCATTATAATGGAAGTGCATTGTTGGCTTGTTTATGAAGTCCATAAAAGTGCATCATATAACTGCTCCATTTAAAACTTATAGACTAAAATAACTAACTTCCGGCGGATTGCTGTACACATCCATTTACCCTTGACCCTTGAACCTTTGACCCATGCGTATTGACGAACGCAGAAGCGCAGAGGATAGAGCAAAACAAAACAAGGGTTACTCTTTTGCCGTAAGTCAAATTGCGTACAGCTTTCCGCTGAAA
Source organism: Gobiocypris rarus (assembly GCA_023029165.1). Classification (NCBI taxonomy): domain Eukaryota; kingdom Metazoa; phylum Chordata; class Actinopteri; order Cypriniformes; family Gobionidae; genus Gobiocypris; species Gobiocypris rarus. The sequence continues at coordinate 12,008,610 of CM040923.1, forward strand.
GTTAGGTATTTTAGTCTATAAAGTTTAAAATATGGATATTTTTCTTACACAAACACATTGCTTCGTTTAAAGGGTTACTTCAGCGATTAGCATTAAGCTTTATATCAGTCGAAACCCGGGAGTATATTCAAATTATCGTACTACCCCCCCTCATATGACCCTGAGATGAGAGAAATATGTATTTTATTTCTGGAAAAATTCCTCCGATGACAAATATCGTCATTTTGCGTCATCAGAGGAGTTTTTGGCCAGAGGCTAAAGACTACAGCCAGCAGGAGGCGCTATTTCCACAAGTTTTCAACATCACACTCACAGCACTCGGCTCAGGAGCTGCGGAGATTTATGTAAACTTTGGAGAGCAAAGTGAGTGTTTCAACTTTTCAAATGAACGTCCTATGAAAGTTAAGCTTCCAAAGACATGATCTGAAAATGCGTCAGACTGATCACGTGCTGTGAATGCAGCCGCAGCCGCGAATCCCGCGATTACCTCAGCTCAGCTCATGTGATGAATGTAATCTGACTCCTGCTGCGTTTGTGCCGTGACACTCAGTCGACTCACTCAAAATATATAAAAAAAACAGACACGTTCAGTTTTTAATTGTAACGTCTCTATCTGAACTGATTTTATGAAAATGAACACGTGGGCAAGTAAACCAGTAGCCGTGCCAAGAGTGATCTCGTAGGGCAGCGAAGTGCATTCTGGGAATTGTTGTCTTTCATCCCCATGGGACAAAAATACATTTTCTGTGTTTTCTCAGTCTAGAAGGCACCAAATTCACATTTCTACTACATTAATGACCCAGTTTAAATACAGATTCATCTTCCCAGCACTGAAGTACCCCTTTAAGAAGGCCTTTATTAATCCCCCCGGAGCCGTGTGGAGCAGTTATATGATGGATAGATGCACTTTTATGGACTTCATAAACGAGCCAACAATTCACTGCCATTATAATGTTTGGATTAGCCAGGCCTTTTTTTAATATAACTTTTAATTATTGTATTCGTCTGAAAGAAGAATGCCATATACACCTAGGATGGTTTGAGGGTGAGTAAATCATGGGAAAATTTTTGGGTGCACTAACCTTTTAAACCACGTGGTGCAGGACGTGAAAATGATAACGGTGTCGGGCTGAAACTAGAAAAAAAAAACACTTGCGTCGCACCTGGCACTGCATTGCGCCGGGTGTATGATAGGGCCCTATACGTTTCTGTCTGACATTAAAATACAGATAAGTACTAGCAAAAAACATTCATAGTTTGTAAGGTATACACTGATGCCCATGGAAGTGGCAATAATAATTTCAAATAGTATAATAATTTGACAACGTGTTTTATTGATATCATATTCTACACATTGCCTTTAACTATAAAGTTTACTTTAATCTTAGAATATTGAAGGTGCAAAATGAATAGTGCCCCAAAGTTGTTGCATTTCTTATTTTGGAAGCTAGCCAGGCAATAGGTGATTAGCGCAAACCATAAATTTTTCGCGTGCAGGTGTTTGGGGGATTTTTTGTTTAAAAGGACTTTTACTGTAATTCGACTGAAAGTAATAGAGGACGTTATTTCAGGACTGAATTGATGCAGGACTTACAGTTCTAATATTCATAATATATATAGTCTTAATATTCCCCCTACTAAGATGATAGATAGATAGATAGATAGATAGATAGATAGATAGATAGATAGATAGATAGATAGATAGATAGATAGATAGATAGATAGATAGATAGATAGATAGATAGATAGATAGATAGATAGATAGATAGATAGATAGATAGATAGATAGATAGATAGATAGATAGATAGATAGATAGATAGATAGATAGATAGATAGATAGATAGATAGATAGATAGATAGATAGATAGATAGATAGATAGATAGATAGATAGATAGATCTGTGTATAAAATATTAACTGCTGCGCTTGCACCTGCAGGACTCGGTAAATATTTCACTACTAAGGACTCTGGTTTCTATCACTCAGCAGTTCACAAAGCTTTAGTTACGCTGTCTCTGACTCTAGTTACAGCAGTCAAACCCTGAAGGTGCAATGTCTGCAAGATGGAACAGAGATGGAGGACACTAGCTCTGTTCTGAAACCTAGTAAGCTATTTACCTCAATGTCATTTTAATGCCTCATTGGTGAAGTAAATGTAATGTGATTCAAATGTAACATTATTTAAATGCATATACTTTGTACTCTATCTCGTTTATTTAATTATTTAATTTCATAAACCATATTCTGCAAACAAAATTGGAGTTATGAAAGGTAAAAAAACAAAAAAAAGCAGCAGACTAGTTTTTAGAACAGTGCTTGTACAGTGTGATATGCGTGTAATACTGCTGATTCTAGAGAGGTTTGTGTGAGATACCATGGGTGAGTGTTGTTCGTACCTCTGTGGGATGTAGAACATATGCTCAGGAGAGGGTTTATGCAGTTGACCGCCGTACACGGGCCACAGGCCACTGAGGATCCGGAACAAAGAACTCTTCCCGCATCCATTTGGCCCTGTGATCAGCAAATGCATCCCTTCCTCTACCTGCACACAATATTCAGTTACAGGAAACATGGTACAGTTCACATGGTTAAGTAAGAGGTATATAACTTAGATCAAGCTACTTGGATAGCTAGCTAAACAGACAGACAGACCCAAAAGACAAAATTTTAGTTTGAGCTCATGTGAACTTAAACCGTAAAATTGTAACTAAAGCAATTCAGAATCGTGTGTGAGTATATTATGCAATAATGACATCTTATATATTAGGTATCTAATATAGTATATTAGATATACAGCGATCAGGCATAACATTATGACATATGGGTATGGAAATTATTCAGACCCCCTTACATTTTTCACTCTCTGTTTTATTGCAGCCATTTGCTACAATCATTTAAGTTCATTTTTTTCTCATTAATGTTCACACAGCACCCCATATTGACAGAAAAACACAGAATTGTTGACATTTTTGCAGATTTATTAAAAAAGATAAACTGAAATATCACATGGTCCTAAGTATTCAGACCCTTTGCTCAGTATTTAGTAGAAGCACCCTTTTGATCTAATACAGCCATGAGTCTTTTTGGGAAAGATGCAACAAGTTTTTCACACCTGGATTTGGGGATCCTCTGCCATTCCTCCTTGCAGATCCTCTCCAGTTCTGTCAGGTTGGATGGTAAACGTTGGTGGACAGCCATTTTCAGGTCTCTCCAGAGATGCTCAATTGGGTTTAAGTCAGGGCTCTGGCTGGGCCATTCAAGAACAGTCACAGAGTTGTTGTGAAGCCACTCCTTCATTATTTTAGCTGTGTGCTTAGGGTCATTGTCTTGTGTGAAGGTGAACCGTCGGTCCAGTCTGAGGTCTTGAGCACTCTGGAGAAAGTTTTCATCCAGGATATCCCTGTACTTGGCCGCATTCATCTATCCCTCGATTGCAACCAGTCGTCCTGTCCCTGCAGCTGAAAAACACCTCCACAGCATGATGCTGCCACCACCTTCACTGTTGGGACTGTATTGGACAGGTATTGAGCAGTGCCTGGTTTTCTCCACACATACCACTTAGAATTAAGTCCAAAAAGTTCTATCTTGGTCTCATCAGACCAGAGAATCTTATTTCTCACCATCTTAGCAAACTCCATGTGGGCTTTCATGTGTCTTGCACTGAGGAGAGGCTTCCGTCTGGCTGTAAGGTCTTATACAGACAGGTGTGTGACTTTCCTAATCAAGTCCAATCAGTATAATCAAACACAGCTGGACTCAAATGAAGGTGTAGAACCATCTCAAGGATGATCAGAAGAAATGGACAGCACCTCAGTTAAATATATGAGTGTCACAGCAAAGGGTCTGAATACTTAGGACCATGTGATATTTTTCTTTGTTTTTCTTGTTTAATAAATCTGCAAAAATGTCAACAATTCTGTGTTTTTCTGTCAATATAGGGTGCTGTGTGTACATTAATGAGAAAAAAATAATGAACTTAAATGGCTGCAATATAACAAAGAGTGAAACATTTAAGGGGGTCTGAATACTATATATATTACTTTACAATGATTTGATTAATTGTCTGTTTGGATATTTGGAACATGATGGACACATACCAAAAGATATGATTATTCATAACAAATTAATTAAGTCTGCCATCAATGTAAACACAGCTTCATATTAAATAAAAGACTCATAATAGCAAAACTAATACTATCCAATTGATAGTTATAACATCAATTTAATTCTGTATTAGTTCTATATTGTTACTTTGCTTGGCAACCATACGCAACTAAACTTCACTTTGCACAACACCAAACAACATTCCCATAACCTTGCCTTGACTTGTCTAAGACACTTCATGTTTCTGAGTTGCATGTGCAAATATGAAACTATGATTTCTTGCCCACTGATAAAACCAGAAACACGTCTACGGTATCACTGCACTGTGTAAAGTTTATAGTCAATAGTATTTTTAAGCCCAGATGTGTAATATTAAAAGTTATCGATACAGATGCTTATTCTTGGTTATCTTACCCTAAAGTTCAAGCAGGACACGACCACATCTCCATTAGGGGTGATTATAGGCACATTTTCACAGACTATACCTTTATCCACATCAATCACTTTGCCTGTAAAAACAGTAAAAAAATATTATAAGACAGAATTTTAGAATATAATCAAACTTTGGGAAAGTTGTAATTGTAAAAATGTTAAGATTTTATTTTATTATGTATTCTGTACTTATTTTTCTTGGTCTATTTTAAACCTATATGATTTTCTTTCTTCTGTGGAACAGCAAATAATTTATTCTGAAGAATGTTTAAGGAACCATTGACATTCATTGTATGGAAAAAACACTGACGCATTTCTCAAAATATTTTTTTATGTTCCACAGAAGAAAAAGTCATACATGTGAGTAAAGGACGAGCAGAGCTGCCCTTTATTCATTAGACCTTTGATTTCCAGAGGCCCGTCGATGTGCATCTCAGGCCGGCTCCCGCTTATCATCTCCCCTGCAGTCGAGGTGGCAGATGAACGTTTGTATATTCCCCTCTGGACTTCGTCAAATACCACGAACATGTTGTGCACACGTGCTGTATAGCCAGCTAACTCAGTGACCTAAAGCACACAGAACAAATGTATGTGATTGGAGTGATAGCGAGACATTTAGAGGTCAGGATGACTCAACATTAGATAATAAATTGCTCAATTGCTGTTTGTCAGATCCAAAGTAGGTGACCAGGTATTTGGGCCACTTATGTAAAACATTCCTGCATCTTAGCATCAATAATGCTAATCAGCCTTCGCTAAACCCATTGTGTGAAGTTCATAGAAGTTTATATTAATCCTTTGCACGGTATTGGCCTGAATGGTTGATCTTATCCAAAGCATGTGTTAGGAAGTGTTTAGCAAGTGTTTTTCTTGTTTAGGCAGACACACTGCATCCCAAGAGCCTCGGCAAGAAACATTGTACTTTCCTTTGGGATCTCAATGGAGTCAACAAGAAAGAGTCCTCTCCTGAGAGTAACTTGCTAACTGACCTTCCAAAGGGTTTAGGAATCTAGATGTTTTTCCATTGCCAGCTTGGTGTGCTCTGCTATTCTAAAATAGGCTGTGTTTGCTAATCCAAACATTACTATTGCTTGTGATGTAATGGAAGTAGTGACAGATCTTTTCTTCCGTAATGAGACTTTCAAGTGAAACAAGCAAAAAAATAAAAATAGGGTGGACTTTGTTCTATTCATCTGTTGTTGATTGGATGGAAGCAAATATTAATGCACAACCTGCATAAGTTGTCAGAGTGAAGTCTTAAATTTCAACAAGCGATCGGAATAATGTTTCCACCAGCATTTGCATGTTTAACTCCTAAACTCCCTCTATGAGTGTGTAAAGACAAACATTCCTCATTTTATTTTAAGTACATCATCAATATAGTCTTAGTATTATGTGGTTAAGTTACTCTTTTATCCTCTGTGTTTCCTTGTGAAAATCTATTTTGTACCCATTGAGCACTCATTACAGCCACTGTCCATGACAGAATACTGGCTCTGCCCACACACTGTATGGAGTGAATGGCAGAGGCCACGCAGACCGAGAGCTTGAGTCTCCCGTGATGCATGAGCCAGTAGAGGACTGAGCATACCATTGCCCTGGACCCCAAGGTCCACAATGAGTCAGACCAGGTGCGTGAGCCAGCAACAACAACTGGGACTGGACAGCTCTGGAAAGTGTCCTGTGTCTCCAGAGATACCACCCAGCCTCCCTCTCCCACCTCCTATTCCAAAGCTAGTCAGTCCATCAGCCCCGCCTGCGCTGGTACCCTTTAGCTCCTTCCTCGTTTACTCCACTCTGCTCCGCAGCTCCGTGTTCCTGTCACCAGCTCCGCCTAGTCAAGAGGATCCCCTGGCTCCGCATTCAGCCATCGAGTCCATCGCTCCATATCAGCTTGTCGTCCTTTCAGCTCCACCTTGGTCAGACGTCAATCTGCTTGTTCCATGGACTTGCAGGCCTTCAGGTGCGCTTCGTCCCTCCACCCTTTTGGCTCTGTTGGGCTCCGCCTTCCCTCTGTCTTCGCCTTGGTCCTCAGTCCCACTGGGACTCTCGACCTCATTCTCCAGAACCATTGATGTCACGTGGGCTCATCGGCCCACCTTTGCTCCTCCCTCCCTCGATTCCACAGAGAGACATCGTCCTGTCTGCAGTTTGGGTCCCAGCCTGGCTCCTCCCACCATGACAACCACCCCTTCCCAGGGCAGTATACTGTAACGTGTATGTTCTGTTTTATAATCGTGGAGTTTTGGTTTCCCTGTTTGTCTGCCTGTCCTAGTTAGTTTCTCTGGTTATTATTTGGTTCCTGCACCTGTTCTGTTTTACATTGATTGCACTCCTTATATATTTAACCACTTCAGCTCTGCAGCATTTTTCAAATAATTATGACCCATGGGTGGGGCACAGAGCTGAAGTGGTTACGCCCTCTTTTTGCTTGGTTCCTTTGTACGATATCGTCTTGGTATTATGTGGTTAGGTTATTCTTTTCTCCTTTGTGGTTCCTCGTGAAGATTATTATTAAATACTCCTTGTCTTCGTGCACTCATTACAGCCACCGAAAGTGACAGCTATAGTATAGCAATGGCCTAAAAGTATAGCAGTATGCTAAAAACCACATACTGTATCTATGAGCTGGCAACAGCTGGTTTTACACTAGCAAGCACGGCTCACATTTCTTGAGAAAATGTCAAAATGTTAATTAATTATTAACAAATCACATGTAGTGCTAGCTGACAATTATGACTAGAACACAATAAGCTCTGAAATAGCATGATGTCGTGCTTTATAGTGTCTGTAGTTGTAATGGACGCACGCAGCATCTGTGAAGCTGGTCTGACTGATGCTTTCTGTTCAACAGATGGTGGATTAAGTTGCCCAGTAGGCTTAGTCAACAGAGTGGCAGCTGATATCAACACCGATCACTAGCCTATTCGCAAAGATTCCCAGCTTTCACTGCTGCGTGACATCACATCCTTTGTGATTTCAGTTCATAGAGGCCTGTAGCCATGCTCCAGCCCTTGTTCTGTCATTGCATATACAATGTGATGAAATATGGCTTGCTCAAAAGGAACGTGTTTAATATTTTACCTCTTTATAAGAAGACATGATCCTTTCAATGGCATCGGCTCCTGAGGCCAGTAGATTGCGTGCTGTTGTGAAGGCCTCTGTTCTTTCACTCACCAACACTTGTGTCTGACCATCCGCCAGCTCTTTAAGAGACAATGGATTTGAAACATGACATCTACAGTAATACAAAAAAGTATATACAATAATAAAATAAAGTAGTAGAACAACAGAATAAACCGGACTTCCACTTTACCGTTGTCAGCAAAGCCAGTTGCAGTGATGATGGGCACTGCCACCATAACCAGACCACACGAACTCCAGACGTACTTCATGAGGAACTGCTCGATCATGATGTACCACAGACGCTTTGATAGGATGAGATTCATCTGCTCCGCCAGGGCACTGTAACACTTCTGCAGCTGCCTCATCTCCACCTGCCACATGGTAACAACCAAAGAACAATTCGACTAATCAAGCTTTCAAAAAAGTTAGTCAAACTAACATTCAACATCTGTCTTGACAAACATTTTTATAGTTAATACATACAGTTATATGAAATTCGGAATTTGTCGATTTACTTTAATTCTACTTCCTAATCTGAAATGCAGGTAATGATTGACCTAAAAAGTCATATACACATTATGAATGATCTACTTCCTCACCTTATGTATTCATGCACACGTGTACGCTGTTTCTGACACGTTATGGCCCCTATAACTTAATTAATTACATGTGCACTATATATGATTAATGCATTTCCTAATGCACTACCATAAAGAGCAATTAGCTGTTTTATATTAATGTGCATTATGTATTTTCTCACCGTATGCCCCCTATAGAAGGCGATCTCCTCCGCATTGGCTATGATCCTGGAGTGCACATATCTCAGGTAGCCCTTCCTGTGCGCCTCCTCCGCCACCAGCTTACCGAACCTCGGCGAGCAGGCGCGCAGAACCTTCGCCGTGGCGAACACCACCAGACCCGCTAACAGAGTCGGTCCGGTTGCGTTCGCACCCCGAGATCTCGCGGTCTGTATTAAAGTATATGAAGTCAGAATCACGTCCAGAATGGGTTTGGTGAGGTTTGAGTACAGATGCGCAATGGACTGCGAGAACATCATCACATCCTCGGTCAGAGACTGGTCCGGGTTCGCCAGCCTCCCGTCCATATTACTGACCTTATAATAGGTCTGATTGGTGAAATACGTTTTATATGCATGGTCGACCAAACGCGTGCGGAACGCGAGCGCGAGCTTGCACTCCAGATAACGGATCGCGCTGTTGACGAATGTGGCCGGGATGGCGATCAGAAGCCATTTCATCAGTTTGATCATGAAGCTCCGCGGCTCCTTCTCTACGATCGTTTTCACTATTTTACCATCCAAACCTGCCACGTAAATAGACAGAAACGTCCGTGAAACGAGAGCTATTGAATGTAAACATAGTAAACCCAGTTCTTTAGTTACAAACCTGGGGAATACGATTTTAACCAGTTCAAGAACCTGCTTGAAGAATTCCGCATTGACACCGGGTGATTTGCTTAGACCGGACACCGTCTCTGGCGTCGCTTTATGAGTAGATATCAATCCATTCTCGTGTCCTGGCGCAGATGTGTTGTTCTTGGTTGTTTTCCGTTGACTTATTTGTTTGCAGATGATGGGGTAAAGCGTTTTCGCCCCGTATACGGCGGCCGCCAGGAACGCCGCTCTTTTCGCCGCAGTGCTCTGATTCCATCTCACTTTTGATGCCGCATGTAGGATGTTGCTCATTTTATTATCCTTCTTTTACAAAAATAAGTAGCTTGCAATCGTCGATTTGTTACGGGTTACATCCATATGGCAATTCAATGCCTTAAAAAGAGAATATACACATACAATTCATGGCACCGTAAGGTTGAAACAGCACCGCTAGGTAGATGCTTCCGTCATTTGGGTTTTCCTCATTGGTCACGCCCCCACTCCACGCTGATTGGTTGTAACACTTGACGTTTTTAAATATAACGGAATGGTCTGATCTATCCAAAGTATTGTTACACACGCTTTCAGTTTAAAAGACATACATTTTTTTATTATTATCATGAAAATAAAAATAGACACCTGGAGTATATTGTTCATTTTATTTATTTTATATGGACAATTCTTCATTCATAAGCAAAATTTTCTAAACGGTATTCCATCCTACACCTACTTTGAAATTTAACTAACGTAAACGCACTTCTAAAATCTCTTTATTACATAAATAATAAGAAACAAACGAAGGTTCCTTAAATACTATGAAGAAATATTTAAAGAAAATATAGCCTATGTATTTAAAGCTTTCTTTTTGATTGTCTATTACAATTGTGTCCTAGCAATGTATGATTTGATTAGATGTTTTTTTAATTCTTCTCTTTGTTCATGTATATTTAATTGTGTGTCTTCTTTATGTTTATTTATTTCCGGCGATGTTCTTGTGTTTGTTATTCGAGCATTAATTAAACACACACACACACACACACACACACACACACACACACACACACACACACACACACACACACACACACACACACACACACACACATATATATATATATATATATATATATATATATATATATATATATATATATATATGTATATATATATATATATATATATATATATATACATATATATATATATATATATATATGAACTATTATTTGCAATTAAGATGTAAAGTCATTTGAAGTAAAAGTAAAACTTTGAAAATTATGTTATTTTGTAAACCCCTTGTATTACTATGGTGTTTTTGGATTACAGCTATCTGTAAGGTTTTTATTGTGGGATAAGCATTCAATAAAACTATATCTTTTAAAAAAAGTATAATATAGTTATAAAATGCCTCATGTTTTTATTATTATAACTGTCATCCAGTCTTTTTTTTATGTTGTATTTGCTTTTCTTATGTCAACTCTTAATAAAATCTTGAAATCTCAAGCTCAGACATCATTTTGCAGCAACCTTGCTGCGTCGTTTTCTATTCCAATTGCATTCGTCATTGGTGGTGATTTAATAAAATCAATAATACAATTCATTTCTGAAGAGAAACTTAAAATAAAAGAAGATCGCTGATGAGACGTCACGTCACACTTTGTGACGCTTTCTCGCGCGATGAGTGAGTGAGTACGCTCGCGCAAGTGGCGGTTATTGCTTCCTGTTCAAATTAAGTTTATATTTTATCGGTTACTGTTCTTGACATATTCCTAATACCAACATTAACTGAAAAGTTGGCATTTTACTCTGTCGGTAGTTATCAGTAAAGGAAGAGGGACAGAAGGAGAATTTACAGACTGAGAGTAACGTAACATGAACTGGGTCGGAGGATCCCGGTCAGTGCTACTGCTAACTTCATTTTATTGATTTTAAAATAAAAAAATACGTGGTCTAAAGTAATTAAGTTTACAATACGTCTAATGGTGTCTAACTAACCAGGAGCAGGTGTGTGAAAAACAAAGAAGATGCAATAAAACAGAGAGTGAGTACATGTAATCTCTTTAAACCACTTATATAATACGTTTTAAACTTTAAAGTGACTAAACATTTATAGTAGTACATTTGAACAATAACTTTCTTGTAAATAGGCCTACAAAATGCACTACATATAGGCCCGGATTCACAGGTAGGTTTAGACTAAGCCATGATTAGACGATATGTCAGTGCAAGTTGCTTTCGGTTAAAACAGTTTTAGTCTTGGACTAGTTTAAACCTTGTCTGTGAAACTGAGGGGTAACGTTATGACTGGTTTCACACTCACAGACAAGGTTTAAACTAGTCCAAGACTAAAATGAATGTTTGCGCTGTCTTCACTGAAAACAATCTTAAAATATGTCAGTGCCATTGTTTTGTCTCAGGAATCAGTAATGGTTTTTTTTCGTTCTTTCTAAGGCTCATTTAAAAAAAAAAATATTTAAATGTCCTAATTAAACTAAGGCCTAATCCTGGCTTAATCTAAAACCTGTCTTTGAAACTGGGCCTTAGTTTTATGAATGCGTTGGGATTAAACTTGGGTTAAAGGGTAAATTCCCTGCAGAAAAAAAGACAGGTTGGATAGTCTTAGGTGGTCTTCCAGCCTGGTTTTAGCTGGTTTAGCAGGATTGTTTTTACCACTTCTTTAGATGGCCAGGCTGAGAGACAAGTTTAGACAAGCTACATCCATTTTAAACCAGCTAACCAGCTATCTATGTTTTTAGTGTTAGTTTTGTAGTGTTTTATTTTATCTGAAAGCCCTTCTCTGGTAATTCTCTTTTCCGCCTCAAGGCGTTCTTTCAAAAGCAAAGGATGAAGAGAAAGTCAAATACTATGGACTCACCCAAAGTACAAAACTCTGGCAATATGGATCTGCTGACATTATTCATAGTCAACCAGATTGCATCAAAGAAAGAGCAAACCGGTACAGTCACAGTACACTTACACATGAACACAAAGCAAACATTCTTTTGTGATCTGACTTGTAAAATCATGATATGTTTTGTTTTGTAGGAAAACCAAAAATAAACAGTTTGATTGGTCCAAAAAAAACCCCAAAAGCTTTGAACGAACCCTTAAAGTTACCAATGAGCCCTTGCTCTCCTTCAAAGCTGAATCTAGACACCAGTCCGCCACAGAACAGGTACATTTCCGTAGGTTTGTTATATCATCTATATTTTCAAATAACTTCATCTACAGCTACTGGGTATTTGTTTCAACAGTGTAGACACACCTTGTTTCAAAATCAGAAAACATCGCCTTTCGGGAGAATTCAAGTTCACGCCGGTAAGGACTACCACAAAATCATTCACCTTTATTCCTTTAACCAGCTATTGACCTTAATATTAACTTGCCATTATTAATATTTATAGTATTTTGTAAATGAAAGTTCATTATCAAGGATTATGTGATGCTTGTTCTCCCGTAGCTGTCTCCTGTGCTTGAATCTAACCTGTCCGACCTCAGTGGCTCAGAAAGCCAACCATTCTCAACTTCTGCTGGCTCCTCAGATCCAATCCAGCCCAAACCCAAACCACATGTACCCTCCTCCCTGCCATCCAGGGACAGTCCTGACAATATGAAGAACACTCCTAAGGTCCATTGATTTCAAGTCAACAGCTTGTGCAACAACGAATAACACAAATTGTTACAGTATATTTTTCTTTTCAGTATGTGTCATTCTCGCAACCAACAAATCTGAATAATCCATGGACGGTTGCATTTAATGAAGCTCCTGAGCAAGATCTGCCCCACAACAGCCCACTGGTTGGAATTCAGTTTGAGAGCACATTACCGAAGTGGGTAATATGAAATTACTATATTCCAACACAAAATGACAGTAAGAGAATTGGCATTAGAAAGTGCATATAACACGGAATTATCATAATCTGTTTCAGACCAAAAATGGGAGCGGATTCGGTGACCTCAGTTTTGTATCCACTGAGCAGTGAACAGCCGGAGAAGCCACTATTCATAGATTTCAAGGACATAGATTGTGAAGGTAATAATATAGCTGCAGTATATGTAGTTACAGTATATATATATACATACATACATACTATATATACAGTATATATATAGGGGTGTATTGTTAGGGGTATCACAGCGTAGACCCAGAGACCAGTAGTGAAGAATGAAGACAAAGAGTCAGGAGTGCAATTAATTAAAGAAACATTTTACTGAAGAATAGTTTGCAGTTTCATCAGCAGAAGCCAGCTTCAAGTCTCACAAGGAGTTTGTAGGCCGCACTTCCACTCTACCGGTCTCGTCATACCGTATATACAATTCTCCCAACCGTTATACTGTTTTTAAGGTCTAGCCACGTCATTACTTCAAGGTGTATGATTCTGATTGACTCAGAGAAAATGCACAGTCATAGTAAATTTCCACACAAGGATAGATAGCAGAGCATATCAATAATATAGGTAGACTAGTTGTCGCCCCATGACTACATTTAGATCATTGTTGACCTCGGAGGTTGCAGAAAGGCGTCTTCATGTCTGGTGTTGTGCAGAAAATGTCCATCTTCAATATTGGGCCTGCACAGATCATGCAACGCACACAAAAGCTCCCCAGCATCACAGCTCTCCCAAGGTTGTAGAGTCTTAACTACATATCAACAAAGCACTTCACCAAAACATGCTGATAGCATGTGCTTTCTCTCAGTGAGAGGTACAGACAATAGTACAGGCAATATTCATCTTGATTCTTTAGTGTTTCAGTAAAAGGAAATTTAAAATGAATAAAATATCATAAAAATGAAAGACAAATCCATATTTAATCCCTGGAAGCCGGGCTAAGTGAGCAAACACTGTTACTGCAATCCCGGCATGTTAGGGGCTGTGTTACACACATGTAGCTATCACGTGGTTAGTGACACATCACACATAGGCCAGACGCCACTCAAAGACCAAATACAAACTTTAGAAAACATAAAAGAAGAACAAACAATCAGTAGTTCTATTAAGTAAAATCAACTGGAATTAATCATTAGAAATTGGAGGATATATATTAATTAAGCTTTGATTATGAATTTAATTAGGCTATTTATAGGTATATTGAAGCGGCAGGTGATTTCAGAATCCCCGCCCTTCAGTATATATATATATATATCAGTATATATTGTTATATACACACAGACACACACACACACACACACACAATCCAAAAAAGCACCAAAACCCACACACAATGTTCTTCTTCAGGAAAGATATAAAAATATTTATTCATAGGCCATAAAAATGACACCCAGTGTATACCCAAAAAGTGCAAAGTGCGAAGACAAAACATTTTCTAGATTATATGATCATCAGTGTCTAAGTACAAATTGCTCACCTGATCTATTTTATGAAGCAATTACCGTAATACTATGAAACATTTACCATAACTCTTCTAACACAGGCATATTGAATACCATCCAAATAAAAACATATTAAATATTCTAGACATATAATGATTCATCAAAACAATTTTTGAGTCATGTATTACAAAGCACATATATCAGCAAAAATACCAGATATAAATATTGGGGAAAAAACATAATTCCTAATGAAAATCACAATCTCCAAAATTATTGAGTTTGTCATGTGGAATATTAGTAGTCAAAAGAAATCACACTGCCACATAAACAAAAATTGGCACATCAGTATATCACATTGTGTGCGTGGCTTCGTTCAATCAATTATTCAATTAGTTAATTTCATCTATAAAGCAGTTCTGCAAAAAATTATGTCATCGTCTAGCTCAGTTCAGTTCTCATACAGCAGTGTTAGTACAGTCAGATCAATAATATTGTTGAATATTAAGTGTCCCCAACTAAGCAAATCAGAGGCAACATTGTCAAGTAACCCAACCTCCATCAGGTAACAGAATAGAGGAAAAAAATCCTTGTGTAAAAACCAGGCTTAGTCGGGGGGGCATTTCTTCTTTGGCCAACGAACAAACACAGCGTCATTAAGATTCAGGCTGCATCAGTCAGAATTCAGACTGGGATACATTCTAATATTCAATTGTTATTTAAACAAATAAAGTAATAAAACGCAGTGTAAAGGAACAAGATTTTTGCCCTATATTTTTATGTTAAAGAGAGACCTTAAGGAGCGGGAAGGCCTTTATTTCTTCTCGCTACGTGAGTAACGGTGGTTTTTCTTTTGCTTCTCCTTTCAGTGATAACTATAATCTTGTCGCATTTGTAATACATTTGTTACTTGGACTATCGTGTTAAAGGGAGCTGTTAATTAAAACTTTTTTGGAATAGAAAGGGTGACTTTCCCATCGAAGGAGTAGAGGAGCTAGATAACAACTTGTGTGCGTTCACACGTGGCAGGTTTGGTTCGATTAAAACAAACCCTAGTGCAATTGCTCTGTTAGTGCGGTTTGTTTGAATAAGCTTGAACAAGCAGACAAAGACTGCTGAAAAAGTCTCGGTCCGCTTCCAAACTAACTCTGGTGCGGTTCGAATGAAATATGAATGTAACACTGACTAAAGACATGTAAACAGACCAAAAACAGGAAGAAGAGACCCTAAAAAGGACAGAATGCTCACGCATCTTGTTTTTTTCTCGTCATAGTGCGAATTTGCCCATCACAGTTCAGTACAGGCATCATACTGCATTTCCTTGCTATAGATCTTCGTTCAGGTTTGTGAGACGGAGGGATTCCTGCCACTGTTTTGACTCCTTTACACATTTTATAAGCTCTTCACGAGTCTCAGCTGGTCAAAATACCATCACACACACACAACAAGCGTATTTATCCCTACACACAGCATTGCTTTGGTTGTTCGCTAAGTTCAGTAATTCCGCCTCAAAATAGGCAATACGTCATAAAAGCGACCAATCAGGTTGTGAAAGTATCCCTTTGCCTTTAGGTTCGGTAACTTTTGGTCCGGAGCAAACGAACCAATCGAACCGAACTACAAGTGTGAACACATCCTTAGACATTCCAACTGAATTATCATAGTAACACAAATTCCTTTCATTTATGGATGACATTTGGTGGCAGGCATAGACTCAACAGATTCTGCCATAGTTGTTGCCTGTGTTGCATAGGGTGTATGTGAATGTGGTGGCGGAGACATCAAGATAGGGGTGTGATCCTTTTGGGTAGGGGTGTGTTTGTTTTGGTGATTTCAAATATTAACAGCGTTTATCAGAACTGCTCATTGTACCTTTTTTAGAGTAAAAATACTCCTATTTTAGAGTAAATAATTGTTTGTGAGGTTTTTAGAAGATAACAGAAACAATATTACATTTTACTGACCTATAGTCAATTATTATTTCTAAGCCTCCATGAGTTGTCCAGAGTTGTCAGTATTTTGATTCATTGCATATGAGGTTCTTTATTATTATTCTCATTTCTTAGTGTTTGCTTCAATGAGTTCTTGTGACAGATCACAAAACATGGACAATGCTGGCCACTTTTCAACACAGGTATGAAAAAAACAAGTTTGTGCACTCTTATAATTGTTTTTAATGAATATACACCGATCAGGCATAACAGTATGTGAAGTGAATAACACTGATTATCTCTTCATCACGGCACCTGTTAGTGGGTGGGAAAAATTAGGCAGCAAATGAACATTTTGACCAAAAGTGTCAACAGTGGGCATGTGAGCATCAGAACTGGACCACGGAGCAATTGAAGAATCACATGGTACAATTGCGGTATTCCCTGGTGGCTGTGGCCTCTTTCAGCAGGATAATGTGCCCTGCCACAAAGCAAAAATGGTTCAGGAATGGTTTGAGGAGCACAACAATGAGTTTGAGATGTTGACTTGGCCTCCAAATTCCCCAAATCTCAATTCAATTAAACATCTGTGGGATGTGCTGAACAAACAAGTCCGATCCATGGAGGACCCCCTATGCAATTTACAGGATTTAAAGGATCTGCTGCTTACATCTTGGTGCCAGATACCACAGCAGTGAAATGCTGACAAACTATAGTAATGTTTGAATTAATGATATCAATTGTTGGTAAATACTGTCCCCTTGTGGTTAAAAGTAACATTGACATATAGTAAGCTATTTTTTTTTTCTTTCAGGAATTTGTATGTACCAATTCCAACACATGTAAGTGTTCTGGTTATTATTATTATTTATAAAGTATTCTTTCAAATGTGCTCAGAACAACAAGTTTTATTATGTTTCAGCAGGTGCTGACAGTAGAAATGTCTTTATGAACGTTTGTGAATCTCCCCGAAGAGTTTATGGCCCAGATGACGTAAGACAGAAACTTAGTTTTAATATTCCTAGTCACCATAATAATGAAAATGGTTTCTGTAATCTCTGATAATCTGTAATCTGATTTGAACATAATGAAAATTATTGGCTATTTCAGTGGATACATATTTAATTTGATTAAATGAAAATAATTATGAAATTTATAGTGTTGATAAAAGTGTTGCTAATGTCTTTCTGATGACATGATATAATTATTAAAAAAAAACTAATTTTATACAAAAATATTTTTTATGACGTGATCACAAAAGCAATGCAAACAAAAATCGAATTTCTCAAAATTGTATTTAAACGTGTTTAAAGATTTATAATTAAACTTATATTTGTACATTATGTTAGTATTTACTGCAATGTATTTTTTTACTTAAAAATATATATTTTTACAAAATTTAAAAAAAATATGTGTATACAATTTAATTGTTAAAAAACAAGCTTTTTTGTCCTTTTATTATTGTGGGATGAAATATGACTTGAACATGTTTTTGTGAAATTCAGCTATCAACGTATTTCTTTCTGACCATAAAATTGTCTCTTAATGGACAGGAAGAAAATGACTTGCATGCTGAAGGTTCTCTCATAGCAAAGCACTGTTGCTTATCTGGGAACAATTTAACAGCAACATCTTCACAAGCTCCATCCAGCAAACAGGAGACAAAATCTTACTGTGATTTTCAAAGTGAGGTAAAAAATCTAGTTTCAATCAGAGACAAGTGAACTGTGGACAAAAAGACAAAGAAAATCTGTTTATTCCTTCTCATCTGCAGACTGAAGCACAAAGGCGAGATGGGAATCCTCCAAGAACCTTGAACCCTGTGTCTTTCCCCACTGCTGATCAGAACACCAATGTCCTCACCACAGGGCGGCAGTCTTTTCATTTTAATCAGATTCTCAATCCAACTACACTTAGTTCTCCAAAAGATGGCCACAAAAGAACAGGAAAGCAACCCTCAGGGGCATCAGCAACAAACCAGCAGGCACAGAGACATCCAAAATCACAAACAGGCTCCTTCCGCAAACTACGTAGTCAGAAGAGCACGAAAAGAGATTTGACGTCAATTTTGAAACCTTCTTTCTGCAAAGCCTCAGGTATAAATACCTAATCCACCTTATCCATAACTTCACAACACATATTAAAGAACCAGTTTACCTAAAAATGAACATTCTGTCATTATTTTTACACATTCATGTCTATCCAAATTTGTGTTAAGGAATGTCAAACAAGACAACAAAGCTTGATAAAATAAGTGATTATTACTAGTGTTTGGTAAGTTACTCTTATAAAGTAATTAATTACTAGCTACGCATTACATCTTCAACAATGTAATTAGATTACTGTACTAATTACTCTCTCTAAGAAGTATGGATTACTTATTACTAATCACTTTCTAATGCTGCCTTCACGGGCCATCGGAACTATCGTAAATACTAGTTTACTAGTTGAAAAATTGGACATGAATGCCCTCAAATCAAAATTTGAATACGATGAACTTGTATTCGACTTCAGAAGTGGGAAGTACGAGATTTCCGATAATGTGAAGGCAGCATATAAATCCAATATCAACAATACAAGGACAGACATGAAACTGCACTTTTGAGTCTTTCAAATAATCAACATATAATTGCATAAATTATTATTGACAAAGTGTGCAAAGGGAGGATGTTTAATTAAAAACATACATTTTAACATTAAAATTTGATGTTTAATCCACTGTTTTATATAGAATTGTTCTATAGTCTGTATTTAATGCAATTACGTTAAAAGTAACTACAGAAAAAATTAAGAGTAATCCCTTTACTTTTTCGAGGGAAAAGTAATTAAATTACAGTAATTAGATTACTTAGAAATTAATTACACCCAACACCGAATATGACTCGTGCATTATATTGCAAGTCTTCTGAAGATGGTTTCAAACAACATCCGCGTATACTAGTTATATTTTTCTTTTCTTTTTAGAAAGAGATTAATAATTTTCAGCAAGGATGCATTGAGCTGATTAAAAGTTAAAGACATTTATAATTGATTCAGTGATTTTTATTTGATGAATTTCAACTATGGATTTCATTTTTGATGTCTTTTGTTTACTTTAGAACAGAAAAAAGAGCAGATGCGGAAAGCCAGAGTGAAAATAGAGAGGTGTGACAGCCTTTGTTTGGAAAGTGTGATGCAAAACCCTGTCAAGGATGTCAGGCATGCAGGAGAATCTGTGAAAGAGGTGAAGAAAATCACGGCAGAGAAAGGTGTGAACTTTGAGGAGACAGAGAAAATCCAAGAAGTTGCTAACATTTTGCTGACGTTGAAGCACAAGAAGTATTAGACAGTAAGCTAAATTACACTTTGATAAATTGATTGTTACCTAAATTCACATTTGATGCATGTAGGATTGAAAACACAAATCTTAAAAACAATATTGTATGTTATATGTCTTTATTATCATCTCCAAGTACATAGTCAAGTTTTCAAAGTTCATATATTTAGTTTTATTGAATATAAATCTAGCAACAGTACAGCAACAGTAATCAAATACTGTACAACACAACATTTGTCCTGACTAGTTTCCATCAATGGTAGAAACGCTGCATTTTGTTTCACATACAAAAACAAAAAATACATCCATACACTTAAAACAGATGTGTTCATTGATAATAACACAAAGGGCTGTCCATGTTGGAGAACCTCCCGAGTACAATCTAAATTTCAAATACATCTGGTACACATTAAACTGCTCAATAAACCTCTAAATTACATCATACATGTAGACTGAAATTTTTCTAATGTCTCTCTTTGGGCTCTAATTGAAGCAATATGTTTAATATTAGAGATTTGATTGGTTTGGAATAGTTAACCCAAAATATCGGCCTCCCTTGGTCACTATATGCTTTCATTGAATGGAAAAGAGCAGCTTGAACATTCTTCAGAATGTGTCCTTTTATTTTCAACTGAATAAAAACAGTTTTGGAGCAATGTGAGATCACACAGCATTTTTGCAGCGAGAGGCGCCTTTTTTGAATAGATTTCGGTTGGCAGAGAGCGTTACGCACGCTGCTTATGCGCCCCGGGCAGGACAGCTGATTCGGGGGTTGCCTATAAAACATAAAAAAACCGCAGAGGTCCACCTTGCGTTTTCGAACCTGAAAAACGCGTTCTGTGTGATCGGGGACTAAATGATGATTGAGAGTGCATTTGTGGGTGAACTTTTCCTGTAAAATCTAAATTGATATAATGCCAAACATTGTGCCAATTTAATTTGTGCTTCTCTCAACCAAATTAAGTTTTATCCAATGGAAAATGTCAAATTACACATGATCATGTACAGTATCTGAACAAAACACACATTACATGAGGCCTGTTGTTTACAATTATGTATCGCCGAGCACAGTGAAACCTTGAGCTGACAAGTTATTGGTTGCTTTTACGAGAGCCATCAACTTGGTTTTGATAAAGCTACAACCACAACATAGAGATTTTTCAGGTCAGTTTGGCACACTTTGATGTGTATTTGTCTATTTGTATACTTACGAAGTAGCACAACAGGACATTGGATATTACAGTACTTGTCGAAACAGTTATCCTACACTGTTCCATGGACAAGACCAACTGCAATGATTTTTGTACACTAGGCTATAAGGAAGACAAATAAAAATTATAATAAAAATATATATATATATATATTTCATAACAAATAATACAATTCAGTAAATCACATTTGAATGCAAATAAAGAATTACATTGAAAAAGTCCAAAAAACACAAAACAAAGTTGTGAAATATTTTATAAGGCCACACAACACTATCACAGGAAACTGCAGGAAGCTACATATGACTTTTTTGTGTCAATAATTTTACTAACATGAAGGAACAAATGACCAAATAATCTATGGTACTTCAAAGTCCAGATGGTGAAAGAAAGATCGCATATTATCGCTATGCCATTGACACATTTTGTTTATTCACTTCAGTTTATATTTTGTTGATATTCAGGGAGTCGCATTATTAGGCAATTGGTTTGGATTAATTTATAGACTACTAGTCAAAAAATTAGACAAACTTGAATGCCCATAGAGGCAATGGGTGGCTACTTTGAGCAATCTGAAATATATTTAATATTTTTTTATCTCTACATAATTCCAACACTTACATTAAAGAAGTAGTTCCCTTTAAAATGAAAATTATCCCATGATTTACTCACCTTCAAGCCATCCTAGGTGTATATGACATTCTTCTTTGTGATGAACACAATCTGAGTTATATTAATAAATATCCTGATGCTTCCAAGCTTTATAATTCCATTGATGGGGTCCATTGAGATTGAAGCTAAAACAATTGCATCCATCCATCATAAATGTACTCCACATGGCTTCTGGGGGTTAATAAAGGCCTTCTAAAGCAAATTGATCGAGTTTAGTAAGAACTTTTAATGTAACTATTTAAAACTTTAAAAAGTAAAATATATATCTTCTGCCAGACCACCTTCCGTATTTAAATTACGAAAAAAGGCATGATGGCGTGACATATGACGGCAGACATAGCGTAACACCGGCTTCACACTGCCATTGGCAGGGCAGAAGCAGTGCGTATGGAGAGCGGGAGATGAGCACGCCCGTTGCACTTTCACACTGGCAGCATTTGTCTCGCGCAGCTGAACGCGGCTTGTGTAATGCAAATACAGACGAATATCATCCATTCTGTCACTTTTCCGGTGTTCTCCAATCTCATCCGACCCCTGTCTGTCTCGTGCTTTGATTTATGATGGGCAGCATCTGCTGCAAATGCGACCGTGTTCCACTCTGTCCCAAACTCACATGCATATAACATGCTGTATAAAGGTAGTTTACGTGATGAAAGTTACCTTAAAGTTAAGATAAGCCTCTAGTTTTAATCATTTAAACAGGCCTAGTCATAGACTTGTTTCCTATTGGCTATTGTGACAGTACTGACGTTATTGCAATCTTGCTCATTGATATCAAACATATTTGATATGATCGGGGAGAGCCCGATTTATGTGAGAGCAGATCGGGAGGGGCAAGATTTTAACTGTGAACGTCTCACATTACCAGATAATCTGCACCGAACATCGGAACCGATCGAGGTCGTGGACAAGATTTTTCTCTGAATCTCGGGAGGGGAAAATTGGGTATAAATCGGCCTAAAACTCCTGTAGTGTGAGCCAGGCATAAGTGAGAGGGATTACACTTTCTGCGCAAGTTGAATACGGAATTGCTAAGGCCATAAGTCATAAGCTTGAGGGTGAGTAAATCATGGGGTAATTTAAATTTTTAAGTTAATTTTTAAGTTTAAGTAAATTAAATTTTTAACTACTCCTTTAATGATTTTTTTTTTGTATTTTTGAAGGCTTCACTTTTATTCTGAAATAATTACCTATTACCCTTTTCACATTTTTAGGGTTCTCAGAACTGGAAGTTGTCATAGTCATAGGTAAACTTCTAATGGTGAACGGAAATTACAGCAAATATACTTTTTTCATTCCAATTTTTTTCTTCGTGTTTACGCTTAGACATGACATTAAGAAAAAAACAAAAACAATAATGTCCTTCTGCATATATATTACTGAATTTACAGCTAACATCTCATTTGACATAAATAAGCAGAGGGCATTCATCTGACAGTGGAGGAACGAGCCAGAAACATATTGACAATATTATAAAAGCTGACATGGCACTGCGTGTTTGTTTGTGTGTGCTCTACAACCCTGTTCTTGCCATCGCGGTGAACGTCTGGATGAGAGAGTCTCAACCTGACCAATACAGTGGGCGAACCTGACGTCAGGGTTGAGCGAGGCTCAATCGATACCAAACCAGAGGTTTCGCACATGTTATTCGACATCTGATGCGTCGTTGTCCGATAGGTGGTAGTTTGACCCTTTTACCCGGATGTATTCCACCTGCCGATCCTCATCAGAATCCGAGATACCACACGAGCAGAGCCGGTTATCAAACAAGGACTCAATCTCTTCTAGTCGCCGTCCCTTAGTCTCAGGGAGGCAGCCATAAATGAAAAAGAAACCAGTTAGAGCCAAACTGGAATAAAGGAAGAATACACCTGGAAAACAATGGAGAGATATTATTTTAAATATCATCATTTTAATAATGGCTAAAAATACCAAAACTATATAGTCAGTTGATATATATAATGCTATAATTATTCAATGGCATGCACTGCCTAGATGATGTCAGCAAAAAATAAAAGTTGTTTCAGATGCAAAGCATTGTATTAAATATTGATGAACTGTTAAAAAGACAACCTTTCTTTCTTTTTTAAGTTTTAACGTACACTGATTAATTGGTCATATAAATCCAGGAAAGTGTGCTTAAAACGTCAATTTGCACAGGGACTTACAGAGGAAAAGTAATAGTGAGTCATGACCATAATTAGTACAATGCCTTTATGCGTATTATACTCTTGATGTTGGGAGATCAAATACTGACAAAAAGGTCATGTTCATGACTGCTGTAACTGAACTAATTAGAGCATTACCGTAGTAAGTCAGGTACTGGGCCATATGGAGGAACGTTAAAGACACCAGCACATTGAAGGTCCAGTTCACCCCAGCCGAACAAGCATTGCCCGTGCTTCTGGCCCAATGAGGGTAGATTTCAGAATTAACTGTCCATGGCATCGGTCCCATTCCTGTAGAGAATTAAAACTATTTTAAATGACCTTAATGCAATGTCACAATGAACATATAAAAGGTTTAATTCCCTCAAAGAAACCTGTGGTTATGTGTCGAAAAATGGCACAATGGTGATGGATTGCAGGTGCTTTTTGTCATTTATCGTACTTTGTCACTTATCGCATTTATGTCCCTTACTTGTTACAAGCCTACGTTCAGTTAAAACATTTAAAAATAAATAAACAAATGCACAGTCTTTTGCCTGTTTATTTGGAAGCTCAACCATACTTGCTTGACGCACAAGAACAAACCTCAATGGTTCTTGTGGAAGCTCAACGTGCTGGTGTGAGACGCGAGAATGAACCTCATTGGCGGTGCTTCTCAAACGGAAGACACTTCCTAGTGAGGCAGTGTCCTTTCTAGTCCAGTCTTCAGAGGCTTGTAGGCTAGAGTCCTCCTCAGCATTAAGCGCTAGAATGAGATGTTCCCATCCCCATGTTCACGGCACGAAAATACTATTTACGAAACTACTAAATTAATTTTGGAAAAACGTAATAAAAATCTCGATTCATATGGGTTACTTTTACAATTTCTTCTACCGTACTGTTGTTCAACCTCCCGCTTGTTGTATGCATAATAAAAAAATAAATAAAAAATGGAATATGTAGTACAGTTGCGCTTTGGGTGACCCGAGTTCAAGTCCTGGCTCGTGGTCCTTTCCCAAAAAAGTGGTGCTAACTCCGCATCTAAATTACAAGTGTGAAAGCTCCTACTCAGGGTTAAAAGCAGTGTTTAGAACGACGATAACCGGGGTTAAGGCCAGTGTGAAAAGCCCTCATATGTCTGATGTACTAAGAAAAATTGGCTCATGAGAGAGAGACATTTCTTTGGGAATTGCCCTGTTGAATAGTAGTGTTGTGGAATAGATCATGAAACGCCATGCATCCCAGTCCGCATACTATCCACCCTAATTAGTATCCAAGATTAGAATGTGTTTCAAATCATTGTTGAAAAAAAGATCACAAAGATACCCCGATGACCTGCTATTTTCCAAACTAAAACTGGAGTGACCAAACCTAGTTATCATTCATGCAGCAAAAACTGAAAATACACGTTTGTTTTGATCATCTTACCTGGGGCAAAAAATGCGAGATACAGCACAAGTCCCAGGAGCACAACCCATGAATAAGAGGTTGGGCAAAAGTTATAAGCCCATATACCACTATCTGGCATATGTGTGGAGTTGGAGCACCTGTTAGAGTAAAAAAACAGACACACAATGAATTTGATAAGGTATATGAATTAATAGTTAAATAAATAAAAAAATTAAATAACTAAACAGTTCTGCGAGTTCAACCACATGTAACATCATGTGACAATGAACAATCTTAATCATGTTAAAAAGATGAAATGTTATATTAAGCCCCAAGAAGAGAAACAACCTTTTTTTGAAGGGCATGACAGTTTTGACAGTTTTGAATTTTATTATCAATTTGACATCTGGCTAGTTTTATCAGGAAACTAATGTGCTTTAGAATATATAAAATGCCCAAATATACACAGAACAGCTGAAGTACACACACAATCCTGGCTTCACTAGTGACTCACTTGCCCCATGCTGCTCTCTCGGTGGAGGTCGGATTGACGGGCAGACAGGAGGAGGCAAACACAGCAGTTCTGTTTTCCTGATAACAGTATCCACAGCTAGGGTCCAACATACAGGGCTCGCATGACCTAGAAAGGCAGTGTGAAAGCAAGACAAATTACTTAAAAACTAAAACCCAATCTATGCCTGTCAAAGTGCTGTATAAATATTGTGACCTTGAAATCTACTTTTCTAGAGTCATAATGGACTCCATTTACTTCCTTAATACACATTCCCAGAATGTCTTATTATGTATGGTTCATCAGTGCACATTAAAAAAATTGCCTGTATTCATAATCTTTCATTTTCTGTTTTATTTTATCCTAAAATATAATTTATTCCTGTGATGGCAAAGCTATAGAGTGAATACAGAGCATATGACAAAATATGCATATCGTGTCCACGAATGAAGAAATTATTTCCATGACTTACTAATATGTCAGCATGTTTTCATAAATTGTTTCCACATTCGAAGTAGTGCGCACAATATAATAATTTGTTTCCTCAATTTAGTTAATTGTGTGCATAATATAATTAGCAGAGTGTCTATTCACACCAATTGCAAATAGCATGCCTTATTGGCAAGTGCTATTCACACTAGCTCCGCCTAACAATGCCTGGTTGGGCCAAACAAGATAAAAAATAAAAACAAAAACCCTGCATTTTTCAACGTCTTCAGTGGCGTAATAAGTAAAGAGTAAGGCTTAAGGATCTTGGTTTTGATGCGATCGACTCAGGTTCGAATCCGCCTTTTGCAAAGCTCGTTCTTTTCCCATCACATCGGAAAGGCATTTACTTTAAATAAAAAATAAGAACATTTTCTAAAAATGGAAATGGAAGTGCCTAATGAAATGTTTAATAATAATAAAAGCATTTATTGGGTAGGGTTAGGGGTAGGTGAAGGAGGGCTTTCATTGTCCCATTAAGGCGGCATCAATTTAATAATTTTAATCAATATAATCATTTACACTCTATGTTATTATTGGATCCTGTTACTGTACACAAATACTGAGGTGCAAATAGTATGTATCTGTCTAAATAAAGTATAAATTGCATGTAATTACTATTTAAACATATTGCAAAGAACTGCTACTTTTAAATGGTGTAAATAGAATATATCACCAATTTCACTTAGTGTAAATATAAACTATCACTAAGAAAATATGTTATTTTCACTTGGTGTAAATAGCATCTATCAATATATGCACTTAGTGTAAATAGCATCTATTTAAGGGAAATTATTATATTGTGCTCACGATTTACCTCAAATGAGAGAAAGAATTTTTAATTTGTGGCCAGGTGAGTAACTCAATTAGAAACCATAGTAACAAACAAGGATAAGAACTCAGGCAATCCGAAAACCAGAACATTGGCCATTACAAATACATTTCTGTCAGGACCACTGTCGTCAAAGATGATTGATTGACTATTAGCATATAGTTTGGATTGCCGGTATGGTTCTGTTCTGGGCAAGAACTCCCTGTGCATCCATGCAGCCTAGCACGGACAAGAGCAGGGAGAGCAGCAATAACCCCCTTAAGGTAACAGAACAGAACCAGCTTAATGTATGGCAGATATCATTAATGTTGATATTTAACATACAAAATAATTCAGAAATTTAGTCTGATTCAACGGGAATTAGAATACCAAATCCTGACTGGACGAGAGGAGGAGCTGGGGGTGGAGGGGGGTAAATCCGGAGAACGCAATAGCTGCTGATAGTACTGAGGAGCTTATATATGTATGTGGAGAACGCAATAGCTGCTGATAGTACTGAGGAGCTTATATATGTATGTGGAGAACGCAATAGCTGCTGATAGTACTGAGGAGCTTATATATGTATGTGGTGATAGATGCTGTATTCTTATAGATAGACGTGATCAGCTGACAAGACAGCTGAAGCGTGTTAGACAAACGTGACCTGCCAGAACTGACGCTATACGCTTTATATACTTTACAGATATATTTTTCTCAGGATTCGTTGATGAAATAGAAAGGCCGAAAGAACAGCATTTCGAACAGTATTTTAAAATAGTAATCTTCTGTAACATAAATGTATTTACTGTCAGCTTTGATCAAGTTAATGTGTTTATAGCATGGATTGTAAAAAAAAATATGGAAGTAGTGTCCATGACGTCACCCATAGGATTCTGAAGAGCAGTTTTGAAGTGCAAAATAGGGACGAGCTGGCCGTTGCCATCTTAGCAGCGCGTCACTCGCGGGTAAAAGAAAATGGGCAAAGAGGCGGGAAAGTGGGTGGAGCTGAGGTGACACGATGACTAACAAACAGCAGATAAATGGCTACCCACCTGTCACTCAAAGTGGCCTCAAAGTATATATACACTCACCTAAAGGATTATTAGGAACACCATACTTATACTGTGTTTGACCCCCTTTCGCCTTCAGAACTGCCTTAATTCTACGTGGCAATGACTCGGAAGGTGCTGAAAGCATTCTTTAGAAATGTTGGCCCATATTGATAGGATAGCATCTTGCAGTTGATGGAGATTTGTGGGATGCACATCCAGGGCATGAAGCACCCGTTCCACCACATCCCAAAGATGCTCTATTGGGTTGAGATCTGGTGACTGTGGGGGCCATTTTAGTACAGTGAACTCACTATCATGTTCAAGAAACCAATTTGAAATGATACGAGCTTTGTGACATGGTGTATTATCCTGCTGGAAGTAGCCATCAGAGGATGGGTACATGGTGGTCATAAAGGGATGGACATGGTCAGAAACAATGCTCAGGTAGGCCGTAGCATTTAAACAATGCCCAATAAGGGGTCTAAAGTGTGCCATAAAAACATCCCCCACACCATTACACCACCACCACCAGCCTGCACAGTGGTAACAAGGCATGATGGATCCATGTTCTCATTCTGTTTACACCAAATTCTGACTCTACCATCTGAATGTCTCAACAGAAATCAAGACTCTTCAGACAAGGAAACATTTTTCCAGTCTTCAACTGTCCAATTTTGGTTAGCTCGTGCAAATTGTACCCTCTTTTTCCTATTTGGAGTGGAGATGAGTGGTACCCGGTGGGGTCTTCTGCTGTTGTAGCCCATCCGCCTCAAGGTTGTGCGTGTTGTGGCTTCACAAATGCTTTGCTGCATACCTCGCTTGTAACGAGTGGTTATTTCAGTCAAAGTTGCTCTTCTATCAGCTTGAATCAGTCGGCCCATTCTCCTCTGACCTCTTGCATCAACAAGGCATTTTCTCACAGGACTGCCACATACTGGATGTTTTTCCCTTTTCACACCATTCTTTGTAAACCCTAGAAATGGTTGTGTGTGAAAATCCCAGTAACTGAGCAGATTGTGAAATACTCAGACCGGTCCGTCTGGCACCAACAACCATGCCACGCTCAAAATTGCTTAAATAACCTTTCTTTCCCATTCTGACATTCAGTTTGGAGTTCAGGAGATTGTCTTGACCAGGACCACACCCCTAAATGCATTGAAGCAACTGCCATGTTATTGGTTGATTAGATAATTGCATTAATGAGAAATTGAACTGGTGTTCCTAATAATCATTTAGGTGAGTGTATATATATATATAGTGTTTGGAGAAAAATTTTGACTCCTCTCTGCTGACGTATGCAAGCCTAAACTGCAGTAAAGCAGCATATTAACAACCGAAGGATTAAATAAAGTCAAGCCATTGTTTGGTAAGCCATTTCACTCTAAAATACACCACAATACATTAAAAGTCTGCAACATCCGTTTTATTATTATTTTTATTTTAAGCTGCTGAAATGGCTCACTCAGAAATATTCATGATTATGAGATCATAACCATGATCTCATTAACATATGACCACCGCATTTACATATCAGCACTTATTAAGTATTTAGCTCCAGCTGTCTTGGTCAATGGATATTGCATGGCAGTTACAGTGTGACCATTAAATACTGTATTCCATTACAGAAGATTTGAGGACAGGGCTTTTGAGAGACAGTCTATACACATATTGGGTTTGCTGCTGTGATGATAGTGCAGCCATTACGTATCCATTAGCTGGAAAATATACATGCTTTGTTTTGGTGGTGTGTGTACGGAGACCTGGAGGATGGTGTAAGAGTAAATTAGGATGGAGAGAGAGGCCACGCTCTGTCAGACTACAGGGGTATTGTTATGAGGTTACACACTTCAGACTCTCTATTACCTTGACATTAAGAAACAGCGAGCAACCTGGACCCCCTAACACACGCAGTTATTACCGCAAAGTACCCACCAACACAGCCAAACATAAAATTGATTTTCACTCAGGTTAAAAGCCAACGAGTTGTTTGTTGACTAAAGCAAGAGAAACCCATTAGAAACAGTATAATTTCACAATAAGAATGCTGATAGAGACACAAGTATAGCAATAGATCTCCACTGGACTCAACATAAATTAGAAAATCAAGGTGAAATGGCATTTGCAAACCATTTTACTTCCGGACTGTGACGTATTTCTGAGCGAAACAATTAAACAAGACAAAAAATATAGAGTGGGACTTCATTGTATCCTTTATACATTGATCAAAAATACAATTTACACATACAATGCCATGATAATGTAATTGTTACGGAGTTTTGAGATGTAAGATGGAAGTAGCGCACAACTAGGAAACATGATAACGAACTACTTTAATCTATTGAAAATGTTACAAGAAACCTTTACACTGATGATACACTGACAATGAAAAACCCAGAATGAACAGAACAGTGTGTATATAAACGGAGCAAACAAAGTACAGGTGCTGGTCATATGATTAGAATATCATCAAAAAGTTGATTTGTTTCACTAATTACATTCAAAAAGTGAAACTTGTATATTATATTCATTCATTACACACAGACTGATATATTTCAAATGTTTATTTCTTTCAATTTTGATGATTATAACTGACAACTAAAGAAAATCCCAAATTCAGTATCTCAGAAAATTTGAATAATACAAAGAAAGGATTTTTAGAAATCTTGGCCAACTGAGAAGTATTAAAGTCCCTGTAAAGTCAAAATTAAACATGTGTTCTGAGTTTCTCACACCACAGATAAATGTTATTAACCACCAAGCCGAATCATAAAAAAATCTGCTAAGTACATAAAATATCTTATCGAAATCTTGAAAAAATGAGCAGCATTCTCTGCTCTCAAACGCTGGCGGCGTGTCCGTTGTCGGCGCCGAAACCACACCCACTCGCGGGAAAGCTGCCGTAAACACACAAGACAACAACACTCAAGTACAGCTCACGAGTCACGATGGCACCAAATGGCGGCAGGACGAGAGGATGAAGGCCTGGGCGGGAGATAGTTGGTTCGGCTCCATTCTGCAGCGGATTATCAGCGAATCCCAGTTGTTGCCGATGTAAAGTCACTGAAGAGGCAGGTGTTGGTGGTGATCCTCAGCACTTCATCAAGGTAGCTGTTCACATAATTAATCCACCTCTTCTTGATATCTCTTTCTTGTTTTGTAGGCTGTTTTGTAAGTTGTAGGCTGTAGTAACTAAAGGTACTGACAGTAACTTGCAATCTAGCGGGTGAACTGATGCGAAATTGAGAATGTGCTCTAGTTATGGGGGAGGGGTCATATGCTCAGTGGCTCCAGTGCGCCATCAAGCCACCGTTTTAACCCCGCCCAAAAAATCCGGAACACAGCAATGGTGAAAAACTTTTTAACGGTCAAACTTATGAATTCAGTACTACATAGTTCACAGTCTTTGTAATGTGTTTCAACAATACATTTCTAACCTTTCTAATGTGTTTAGAAAAAAATCTCAGAATTGCCTTTACAGGAACTTTATCATGAAAAGTATGAGCATGTACAGCACTCAATGCTTAGTTGGGGCTCCTTTTGCCTGAATTGTGGCGTGCAGCAATGTGGCGTGGCGTGGCATGGAGTCAATCAGTCTGTCGCACTGCTCAGGTGAGCCCAGGTTGCTCTGACAGTAGCCTTCATCTCTTCTGCATTGTTGGGTCTGGCATAACGTATCTTCCTCTTCACAATACCCCATAGATTTTCTATGGGGTTAAGGTCAGGCGAGTGTGCTGGCCAATTAAGAAAAGGGATACCATGGTCCTTAAATCAGGTACTGGTTGCTTTGGCACTGTGTGCAGGTGCCAAGTCCTGTTGGAAAAAGAAATCTGCATCTCCATAAAGTTGGTCAGCAGCAGGAAGCATGAAGTCCTTTCTGGTATATGGCTGCGTTGACCTTGGACCTCAGAAAACACAGTGGACCAACACCAGCAGATGACATGGCACCCCAAACCATCACTGACTGTGGAAACTTTACACTGGACCTCAAGCAACGTGGATTGTGTGCCTCTCCTCTCTTCCTTCAGACTCTGGGAAAACTGATTTCCAAAGGAAACGCAAAATTGACTTTCATCAGAGAACTTAACTTTGGACCACTCAGCAGCAGTCCACTCTTTGTGAATCTCCCCCACATTTTTGAATGGGTTGTTTCACAATCCTCTGCAGGGTGCGGTTATCCCTATTGCTTGTACACTTTTTTCTACCACATCTTTTCCTTCCCTTCGCCTCTCTATTAATGTGCTTGGACACAGAGCTCTGTGAACAGCCAGCCTCTTTTTCAATGACCTTTTGTGTCTTGCCCTCCTTAGTTGTCAGTAAGAATCATCAAAATTAAAAGAAATAAACATTTTAAATAAATCAGTCTGTGTATAATGAATGAATATAATATACAAGTTTCACTTTTTGAATGGAATTAGTGAAATAAATCAACTTTTTGATGATATTCTAATTATATGACCAGCACATGTAGAAACTAAACTAGACACACCTGAACTGAGGATTAAATCAATCTCTAACCATAGTAACCAACAGGCAGGAAACGGAGGAGAACAAAACTAATTAAACTAGAAGCAAATGACAAACTGAAACAGAACAGGACAACTAGTATAGAAATACAAATATGAACAAATACAAACTCAGAATATGACAGTACTCTCCCCTCCCCGAAGGCGCAACCCTGGGCCAAAAACAGAAGAAAAAGAATCCAACCAGGGAGTGGGGGTGGGCATCCTGAAGTTATGGCTGGTTACAGACAGGTGACCAGGGTGACATAGGTAGACTAGTGAGCTTCCAGAACTGCACAGACAATACAGGGAACCAGGGAGGTGCAGGTAGCTCAGGGAGCTTGGGAGGAACTGGTAATGCAGGGAGCCAGGGAGGTGCTGGTGGGTCAGAGCCCCCCAATACTTCAGGGGTGGTTACCGTGGTTTTGACAAGGGGACATGGAACGGCCCCCTTGGCCAAAACAAAGGAACTAGGAGCACTGGAGATAAGAATGGCCACCTTGGCCCGAAATCGAGGTAACTAGGAACACTGGAGATCCGAACTGCCTCCGTGGCCATGAAGGGATGGCCCATGCCCCTCCAAAACAGACTCAGGAATTTTGCTCACTGGAACAGGCTCAGGAATTTTCCTCTGGAATGGGCTCTGGAATCTCCCTCTTTAGGATGGATTTTGGAATTTCACTTACTGGAATGGGCTCTGGAATCTCATTTTCTGGAACGGACCCAAGGATTTCACTGGAAAGGACCAAGCATTTTTGGGACGGGACTGGATGATGCAATGTATTGTCCTCATACACTTCCTTAATAACCAAATCAGAACCATTCAACCAGGAAGTAGCGCATTTGCCAGAAGGAAGAAACTGATATAATTCGTCATCCAGCCCCTCCCGAAAACAGGCCTTGAGCATACGAGTGCTGCATCTCACCAGATGGTAACATTGCAGGAATTCTTACACACTGCTCCAGAGGATGACCGTTTTGACAGAGTGTGAAAAGATGTTTCTCAGCCCATCTCTTTCTTTCAGCCAGATCCATAGTGTCTGGGGTTCTGCATTCTGGTGTGTTGAGATTAAAGAAGGGAATAGCGCACAAATAGGAAACAAGATATCAAAAGACTTTAATATCTTGTTGGAAATGTTACAAGAAACTCAGAGAGTAAGCAAACAACACCACTCTTTACACTGATGATACACTGACACTACATAGACAATGGGGTATATAAAGGGAGCAAACAAAGGAAAAACTTAACTGGACACACCTGAATTGAGGACTAAAATCAATCTGTAACCATAGTTACTGCCAACAGGGAACAGAACAGAACTAATTAACAAACTAGAGACAAATGACAAACTAGTACAGAACATGAAAACTACAGAAATTAAAATGAAAACAAACTCTATACCTCTTCTATAAAGCACATTTCATTTCATTTTCACATTCACTGCAAACTCATTCAAGTCTGTTTTTCATTCTGGATTATAAAAGACTACCTCCCTCTTGAAACTTCAACTTTGAGGAAGTGTTTGTGGGTCCCTAGATTGGATGAGTCTTGGTATGGGGTGCCTGGATGGGTAAAGCTTGAAAAGCCCTGCTCTGCAATTTTGTGAAGTTTAATGAGGACCGTGATGTGTTCCTCTCCTAAGAATTTTAAGATGAGTCTCAATTTCTGCAGCAAAGATGATATTGTCAATGCAATCCACCTGGGGTCAATGGTACCAGCAGATGGTGCAGAGACAATGATGTGGAGACTGATGGTTGTCACAAATGACCAGTGTGATTGCCCGCGATCATCACCAGAGGGCACTCGAACCCGGACTGTCATTCTATCATAGACTACATCTCCCATAATCCTTTGCCCGGACTCATTAGCACTCATTGATTACATCCACCTGCACCCCATCACCTTGTTAGCTCACTCTATATAAACCATGTTCACTCTGTCATTCACTGCGAAGTCTTGTTTAGTGTTACACTGCATCTCTTAGCGTTTACCCTGGTTTCATGTCTCTTGGTCTTGGATTTCTTGCCTTCTCCGTGGATTACCCTTTTGCCTGTCTCCTCTGTTTTGTTTGCTTGATTGGATTGCTTGTGTTTGACCTTCTGCCTGTTTTCTGACTACGATTGTGGATTACCCTCTGAATAAAGCTGCATTTGGATCTTCAACCTTCTGTCTCAGAGCAGTAATCGTAACAGAAGACTTCGCCATGCACAGATCCAGCAGCCGAGTGAACGTCAGTCCACAAATGAGTCCAGCCTCATAGATCATGCGTCTCCGCCAGGGAGATCGCCCGATTGAGGACTATTTTCAAAAGTATATTGAACTGGCACATCTCTCCACAATGGACATGGTATGTCTAATGATATTTTTTTCGAGGGGAACTATCTGAGCCACTCAGTTCAATCATGCCATTGCACAACCCTAATTGGACTCTGGAATTTTATATAAATATGGCACTGCAACTGTGTGGTTCTGTATTCACTGTGGGAGTAGCAGAGGAGGAACACTGCACTGCCGCAGTACCCGCCAGTCCAGAGTCTCCTTCCATCACAGCCACTGACCTGTGTCCAGAGACGGCTCCAGCCCCTGACCAGCGTCCAGAGACGGTTCCAGCCCCTGACCAGCGTCCAGAGACGGCTCCAGCCCCTGACCAGCGTCCAGAGATGGCTCCAGCCCCCGACCAGCGTCCAGAGACGGCTCCAGCCTCTGACCAGCGTCCAGAGACGGTTCCAGCCTCGGACCAGCGTCTAAAGACGGCTCCTGCCACTGACCAGAGTCCAGAAAGGGCTCCGGCTTGTCTGCCGAGTCCAGAGAGGGCTCCGGCCCGTCTGCCGAGTCCAGAGAGGGCTCCGGCCCTGCCTCGTGTCCCGAGTCCAGAGAGGGCTCCGGCCCCGCCTCGTGTCCCGAGTCCAGAGAGGGCTCCGGCCCTGCCTCGTGTCCCGAGTCCAGAGAGGGCTCCGGCCCCCCCTCGTGTCCCGAGTCCAGAGAGGGCTTTGGTCCCGCTTCGTGTCCCGAGTCCAGAGAGGGCTCCGGCCCTGCCTCGTGTCCCGAGTCCAGAGAGGGCTCCGGCCCCGCCTCGTGTCCCGAGTCCAGAGAGGGCTCCGGCCCTGCCTCGTGTCCCGAGTCCAGAGAGGGCTCCGGCCCCCCCTCGTGTCCCGAGTCCAGAGAGGGCTTTGGTCCCGCTTCGTGTCCCGAGTCCAGAGAGGGCTCCGGCCCTGCCTCGTGTCCCGAGTCCAGAGAGGGCTCATGCTGGACGACCTGCTCTGCCTGCTCCACCGTGGAGGTCTTCTAGACCATCTAGTCCGCCGTGGGGGTCTTCTAGATCGTCTGCACCACTGTGGTGGTCGTCTGCTCCGCCGTGGGGGTCTTCAACCTTGTCTGCGCCACTGTGGTGGTCGTCTGCTCCGCCGTGGGGGTCTTCAACCTCGTCTGCGCCAATGTGGTGGTCGTCTGCTCTGCCCTGGGGGTCTTCAACCTCGTCTGCGCCGCTGTGGTGGTTGTCTGCTCTGCCGTGGGGGTCTTCAACCTTGTCTGCGCCGCCATGGGGACGTCAACCTCATCTGCACTACTGTGGTGGTCGTCTGCTCCGCCCAGGCTGCCTGCATCACCCTGGTCATCTGCCCAGCCTGCATCACCTTGGCCACCTGCTCTGCCTGTGTCAGCCTGGCCTGCACAACCCTGGTCATCTGCCGAGCCTGCTCCGGCTTTGGCCCTCCATCCCACCCCCAGGTCCGCCTCTGCTCCGCCTCCGCTTCACTTCCCTCCTGGACAATGTTAGGAGTGTCTGGAAGCCGCTCCTTTGAGGGAGGGCTGTGTCACAAATGACCAGTGTGATTGCCCGCGATCACCACCAGAGGGCACTCCAACCCGGACTGTCATTCTATCATAGACTACATCTCCCATAATCCTTTGCCCGGACTCATTAGCACTCATTGATTACATCCACCTGGACCCCATCACCTTGTTAGCTCACTCTATATAAACCATGTTCACTCTGTCATTCACTGCGAAGTCTTGTTTAGTGTTACACTGCATCTCTGAGCGTTTACCCTGGTTTCATGTCTCTTGGTCTTGGATTTCTTGCCTTCTCCGTGGATTACCCTTTTGCCTTTCTCCTCTGTTTTGTTTGCTTGATTGGACTGATTGCTTGTGTATGACCTTCTGCCTGTTTTTTGACTACAATTGTGGATTACCCTCTAATAAAGCTGCATTTGGATCTACAACCTTATGTCTCAGAGCAGTAATCGTAACAGATGGTATTCATAAGGTCCCTAAGTTCCACAGTTGCAATTGTACAGTGTTCCTATAATCTCTGAGCTGTCTGTGTGCAACTCATTTTCATGCATCTCCCATAGAGGCTTGATATTGATTTATATTCATTTTATTCCAGAATGAATTCTCCCTACAGCAGTGATTTCTAAACTAGGACCCACCTAGAAACGTATAATCCATCTCTGTTAGACGTTTTAGACTGAAAAATTAATTTGAAATGCATTTTCCCCATCATACTATTAAAATGGGTAGGCCTTCTTAAATGTCATTACTATAAGACAGATAAACAGAATTTATTGGCTTATTAAATAAATTATGCATCAACATGGAACTTGTAGTTCAGTAAGTTAAGTCATATGTTAATTCAGTTGCGCTCTGATGGATTCGGTGAGTTCAGAGAATTTCATCAGACTAATTTAAACTGGTAGTTTATGTGTGTCTTCTTGAATTAATTACTTCATAAGAGTAATTTATTTTTCGAATCAGACAACATATGTTTATTTGTCCATGCAGCCTATGAGGAGTGCCACTTTTGCAAAGCATTCCATATCTTTCCCTCAACCAAAAACACACTTCTTTAGTGACGTTGATTTTGTCTAAAAACAAAACGACCATGCTACCGACTGTAACACGAACGAAGCACGTTGATGGGCATGCGCTCGCTCTTGCTCTGGTTGATGTGCACACGCTCATACTAGAGAAGTGCCCATAAAAGGAATTCCACCCTTTATGACATCATACAGGGCCATATTCGGAAAAAAACTTTCCAAAACGTATCCGAATCCTGAAGTGTGTGTATTTGGCACAGAAATACATACATCATACATCCAACTCATTTTTTGAAATTTCGGCCATGTTTAGCATAAGAATCCAATTCTTTAACAGTGTAAATAAGTCAGAATGCATGAAATAGTATTAGACCCCCCACCCCCCCTTAACTCTTTCTCCGCTAGCATTTAAAAAAAAAAGTTGCCAGCAATCGCCAGGGTTTTTGATCATTTTCACAAAAATGTAATGGCCCATACAATATTTTGTTGTATAATTATCTGAACATGCAATTTATCAAAAGAAGGAAAATAGGTCCTTTTAAAAAAATTAGCATATTGTGATAAAAGTTCATTATTTTCCATAATGTAATGATAAAATTAAAAATTAATATATTTTAGATTCATTGCACACCAACTGAAATATTTCAGGTCTTTTATTGTTTTAATACTGATGATTCTCAAAAAATTAGCATATCATGAAAAGGTTCTCTAAACAAGCTATTAACCTAATCATCTGAATCAACTAATTAACTCTAAACACCTGCAAAAGATTCCTGAGGCTTTTAAAAACTCCCAGTCTGGTTCTTTACTCAAAACCGCAATCATGGGTAAGACTGCCGACCTGACTGCTGTCCAGAAGGCCATCATTGACAGCCTCAAGCGAGAGGGTAAGACACAGAAAGAAATTTCTGAACGAATAGGCCGTTCCCAGAGTGCTGTATCAAGGCACCTCAGTGGGAAGTCTGTGGGAAGGAAAAAGTGTGGCAAAATACGCTGCACAACGAGAAGAGGTGAAGATGGAAGATTGCGGAGAAGGACCGATTCCAGACCTTGGGGGACCTGCGGAAGCAGTAGACTGAGTCTGGAGTAGAAACATCCAGAGCCACCGTTCACAGGCGTGTGCAGGAAATGGGCTACAGGTGCCGCATTCCCCAGGTCAAGCCACTTTTGAACCAGAAACAGCGGCAGAAGCGCCTGACCTGGGCTACAGAGAAGCAGCTCTGGACTGTCGCTCAAATTTTGCATGTCATTCGGAAATCAAGGTGCCAGAGTCTGGAGGAAGACTGGGGAGAAGGAAATGCCAAAATGCCTGAAGTCTGTGTCAAGTACCCACAGTCAGTGATGGTCTGGGGTGCCATGTCAGCTGCTGGTGTTGGTCCGGTGTGTTTTATCAAGGGCAGGGTCAATGCAGCTAGCTATCAGGAGATTTTGGAGCACTTCATGCTTCCATCTGCTGAAAAGCTTTATGGAGATGAAGATTTCGTTTTTCAGCACGACCTGGCACCTGCTCACAGTGCCAAAACCACTGGTAAATGGTTTACTGACCATGGTATTACTGTGCTCAATTGGCCTGCCAACTCTCCTGACCTGAACCCCATAGAGAATCTGTGGGATATTGTGAAGAGAAAGTTGAGAAACGCAAGACCCAACACTCTGGATGAGCTTAAGGCCGCTATCGAAGCATCCTGGGCCTCCATAACACCTCAGCAGTGCCACAGGCTGATTGCCTCCATGCCACGCCGCATTGAAGCAGTCATTTCTGCAAAAGGATTCCCCACCAAGTATTGAGTGCATAACTGAACATAATAATTTGAAGGTTGACTTTTTTTGTATTGAAATATGCTATTTTTTTTAGATAGGAATTTGGGGTTTTCATGAGCTGTATGCCAAAATCATCAGTATTAAAACAATAAAAGACCTGAAATATTTCAGTTGGTGTGCAATGAATCTAAAATATATATGAAATTTTAATTTTATCATTACATTATGGAAAATAATGAACTTTTATCACAATATGCTAATTTTTTGAGAAGGACCTGTAGACCCTCTGCTTTTAACAAACAACAACAACAAAAATGTATTCAAGCTTAATGCATTCCTTTTTTATCAACACTTAAATATGGGTATGTTTAATTAAAAAAGCAACATTTTGAACAAAAAGCAGAGAAAATCACGTTTTTGTGAAAGAAAACAAAACTACATCCAGATCAGATTCAGAATGATGATCAAACACAGATGGAGTAGATTGAGTCCATCAACACCCCTAATGCTTGCACAGTCCTGTAGGTCCTTCTGGGTTGACAATTCATTCAGTAACATTAGATAGTTTTGATTTATGTGATGTTTTATGTTGACGGTCACGTTATTTTTCATATGCATCAGCTTACATACGATCGCTTGTTTTACTGCGTCTTCCTCACGTGTGTTTTGATCAGGAGATTCTGTACTCATTCAGAAGATGCATAATAACGGGAATTTTGAGGGAATTATCTCTGTAACTTCCTTGCTGATCAACAACTTTCATCAGTTGGCTGAACGAGTAAGTTAACTTGTGCATGCTCGGGGAACTATCTCTTCAGTCACTTTTGAAACCAAGTTAACAAGACAGCTGTCACTATAGGAACTGATTATACTATATCCTATATAGTGTACATTAATTATTTATATTGCCTCTAGCGAGAAGCTCTAGAAGATAACCATGCCCATTAAATCATACTCACAGATGTGTAGTGCAGCTGGAGTTGGGTGTCGTGGGGTCTGTCGGATGTAGTGTAACAGGAGGGGAATGCTGGGCTGACAGGAGGAAGCCAACAGACAGGACACAAAGACTCAAAACAGTACCTGCACACAAGGATTGAATCAAATATTTATTTTAAAAAGCAATGCTTTTTTGAATTATTTTAAATAACAAAATGTGAAACATGGACAAGTTTCAACATTGTAAAATTATTAGATATTACATGCACACTGTAAAATCGAATTAGTTAGACTTAATTGAAAAAAGCATGCAAACCGATTGCCATAAAAAAACCAAGTGAAATAGGAACAGTATGTTGTGCTAACAAATGCTTAGTTAATTATTCACTCAGAAGCTAGGTCAACTTTTAAAAGTAACATATGTAATATTTCCCTTCATGTCATATAATGATCATTTACAATTGTATTGCTAACATTTACGTCATAAATACCTGTGGAACTTTTAATATATTACTTCTCTTTCTTTGAAACCAAATAACTGTGATTTCTTGTTGCATCGCTGCATCAATGGGAACAGAGTTATGAATGTTCCAAGTGCCCTAACAAAGGGAACACTGATCACCATAATGGTGAGTTTTGTCCTTCGCTTGATACAATGGCACTCAAACCCATCAATTATTCTTAACTTGTTTTTTTTTCTGAGTAAACAAGGAATAGTATGTGAATTGTACAGATAACTAGATTTTTACAATTAAGGTAAGACACTAAGTAAAGTTAACTAAAAGTGTTGAATCACTAGAATCACTACAATGTATATTATGATTTCTGGAGCATATGAAATTGTAGGCTGGAGTAATGGCTGCTAAAAATTCAGCTTTGTCATTACAGGAATAAATTATAAATTAAAATATATTCAAATAAAAATCATTACTTTGAATTGTAATAATAATACTAATAATAAAAATAATTATGAATTGCACAATATTACTTTTTTTCTTTTTTTTTAATAAATAAATGCAGCCATGGTGAGCAAAAGAGACTTCTTTAAAAACAGTTAAAAAGTCTGTATATATGTATATATATATATGTGTGTGTGTGTGTGTGTGTGTGTGTGTGTGTGTGTGTGTGTGTGTGTGTGTGTGTGTGTGTGTGTGTGTGTGTGTGTGTGTGTGTGTGTGTGTGTGCGTGTGTGTGTCTGTGTGTGTGTGTTTGTGTGAAAAAAGGTACCAAAGTTAAATGTTCGAATCCAAAATAAGTTTGTAATACACTGGAATATACAGTATTCTGCTTCTTTAAGTAAGTCAAAATCTTACCGAAGATGCTTCCCAACGTAAGTCTGCGTCTGCCCACTCTTTCAACCAACCAAACGCCCAGCAGAGTAAACAGGAAATTTGTGAACGCTGTTACAGTAACTAGCCAGATGGCCAACTTGTCGTCACGTACTCCTGACATCTGCAGAATGGTGGCACTGTAGTACCTACAAATAGGACGAAAAGAGAACATATGGTCTCTTTTTTTTGGAATTCTGATTGGAAATCTGGTTATTTTTTATGGAAAGATTCAGATCTGATAGAAAAGCAAGATTATGTTTGCAATGGAATACAAACGCATTTCATTGTGGGTATGACTCTTCAAAAATAGTGAGCGCAGTATGCAATTTTGAACATAGCCAGACACTTCGGTTCCTGCTTCCTCTCTGACTGAGCCAGCCAATCAGTTCCACTTCGCCTTCAGCCAATGAGATCATGGCCTTGCAATCAACTCATCCACCACTTTCTGGCTGTCATCTCATCCTTTTTTTCAAGCATACTTACAACTAATTGCCTCTCATTATGATTGAGACTTGAACTTGACTTGAAATCCTTCAAATATAACTTTCATCAACATGAGCAAGGGACACAATGAATTTCAGCTTTTACTGTTACCTAAATCAGCAGTTGTGCATGAATGTGTTTTATATCCACCTTTATGATTAAAAACCTGTACTTTTCAGTAATTAAGCATGTACTCAAAAACACAGACACTGTGACATAAGCACATGAGCACTGCATAATGGATGCAAGGTTAAGCCAGAGAGCGACACTCAAGCAACAATGTTTTCTCGAAACAAAGGATTGAAGCAGGAAAACATTTATTAATCCAAAGTAAAATGGCATCTTCCTGCTCTTTCTCTCTCACACGCATTCACAAGGGATTTGCATTATTATATGCTGCCATAGTCTTGCATGCCAACTCACACAGAATTTGCTAATCCAAAAATGGAAAATTCTTTCACCTATTTATCCTCATGCAATTCTAAACTTGTCGGACTTAATTTTTCAGTGAAACACTAAACAAGAAGGTTTGCAGAATGATCATGCTACTCCAAGCAGTCCATACAGTTCAAAGTGATTGGCGACAAAGACG
This sequence comes from Gobiocypris rarus, assembly GCA_023029165.1. Taxonomy (NCBI): domain Eukaryota; kingdom Metazoa; phylum Chordata; class Actinopteri; order Cypriniformes; family Gobionidae; genus Gobiocypris; species Gobiocypris rarus. The sequence continues at coordinate 12,050,940 of CM040923.1, forward strand.
TAATTTTACAAAAGACGCACTACTATTGCTATGAATCGAAGAAACATTCTAAATAAAAGAGCCAATCACCTATTGGTAAAGTCATTGTATCAGTGTAGCATACACAGTGCTTAATTCTTAACCTACTACACCCAACCCAATCTCATGACAATTCGTTTGTATTTTATGAGGTGGCTAATTTGTATGACCTCACTCGTGCGAATTTGGAAGATTTTGGCTAAATTGTACATATTTGATTTCGTATGATTTCGTACGAATGACCTACCCCTAACCCCACCCATTGAAGTATAGACAAATCGTACAAATACATGAGCAAGGTCCTATGAATTTGTATGAATTAGCCACCTTGTATGAATATGTACGAATTGGTCATGAGGTAGCATTGACTACACCACACCCTAACCTTAACCTTAGTAAATAGCATTGGAAGCACATCCTGACAGATAGCATTAGTTTGTAGCGACTGAATCCAAATCACCGCGGTTAGAAGCTACAGTTCCCAAAGAAACCTGAGACTCATGCTATTGGAGTGTAAGAAACTACATTTATTGGACTGTTCATGTCAGACTGTATTGCTGATTTATTTTGGAAAGCAGTTTTTGAGGTTTCGGTACTTCCCTATTGAAATAGATTTACAGCTTGCAAAATAGATGCCCAGAGGCATTGCAAATATGGTCACAGAGTGAACTGACTTTCATTGAAAGGGACTTGATGGTGACCAGTTGACCTAGTTTACTGGTCAAGCTCTAAAGATTTGTCAGTAAGGTCAAGTGGTTTTGTTTCACGTGTATTATTTAATCGTGAGATGCCAAATTCCAATATGTGCTAATTCAAATCACATTAATGTGATTCAAGAGCTATATTGGATGAGAAATAAAAGTGAAAATGAGGTTAAATTTCAACCTGTTTCTTGTTGAGATTTGCCCTCATTTTCTTTCAAAAACTTGAATATTCTGCTAAACAATGGTGGCAATGATGTGTTTAAAGAAAAAGAAAATCTTGATACATTGTGCCAGGGTTTAATTTCAGAAATCTGGAGTGGACACTTTATGGTTATGCAAAAATGCATGCTAAGTATGTAAAACAGAACCAAATATATTGAATACAGTTGATTAATTCAACTGAAATCCTATGGTTTTACATTACAAAAAACCTCAATTGAAAGTCTAGGGCCCTATTATACACCCGGTGCAATGCGGCGCCAGGCACAATGCAAGTGTCTTTTTCGAAACAAGGTGTGTTCAGGCGCATTGTTGGCGTGTTGCTATTTTGAGGAAACTGAAAACGACTGCGCCATTGACCAACTGAAACCTGGTCTAAAGTCAATAGTACAATTTTTTTTGTGTTATTTAAAGGGTGCTTTAGTAATATGTAATAGGTGGGTGCACAACGCATATACACTCTGCTTATATCACACACATGGATGCGCAACAGCACACAAACATGCCAAATATTAAAAATAAAAGGATTAAGATAAAAATGCCTACATGTCATAATGGATACTCATTATATGTATCAGAATGACCTATTTGCAGTAATGACGAACGAAATTGGCTACTTATTTATCCAATCGTTGCAATACACACATGTATTTAAACTGATCGTCAGGTTGAGGGTGTCTATATTCTGCCATGTAAATAGCGAATCCTGATTGGTGTATGGCAGGTTACGCCAAAACACACTCATTACTCATTAAGATAAAAGGTACAACCCTTTTAGACCAGCAAAAGTGGATTCGGACACGCCCTAACTTTAGACCATGCGCTCAGATCGTTAAAATAATGTCCAGTGTTACTTCTACTATATCTACTAAGGGAAAAAAACAAGATACAGAGATTGTGTGATCAAAAAAAGAGAGAAAAGACACAATGCTTTCGGTCTTCCCACTGAGATCCTCTCTCAGTGTGCAGAAAGTACACACTCTGCTCAAAGAATGCTGATAAGAAGAGCTGCTGTGAAAGCACGCATTTGGGGTATCTATTGTTTGGTCTACTGTGTCCGCTTTAAACTAGAAACAATGTTTAATTAAGCAGAGTTTCAGGACAGACTGAGTCTGTGCTCAGATTCAGCAATGAGACTTAAAAAATGTCAGATCACAGTAGTTGCAATGGTTTCCTGGAGGAATGGTTTACTAAGCATTGTTTTTATGTTACTTTTTAGGCTTCTTTTTAAAAAATCCAAATAGACTACCACTTTTTCTTTATTTCTTTAGATTTAGAAAATGTAACCATATACTAATGCTTATTTCCATCTTTTATTGATGCCCACTCGGATACTGGTTAGTATTACATTTGAAATGTATTGCTTGTTAATTCTGTCCGACCAGTAAACACCTGTACACAGACCTTCAGCATCCACCAGATCGTGTGGACTTACATTGCTCTAATTATTTCCATTAATGCAGCTGTTCAAACCATGATGTCAAAGGGTCTCAGCTGTGAGATGGTGAGCATTTAACCGACCGCTCATTAAAAAAAGGTCATTTCGGCAGCTTTTCTAGATTTAACAGGAATTAATTCTTACTTTCATGAGGACTGGGCTACCTTTGAGCTTTTAGACGGATAGGACAGTATTCCCTTTGTGTGTGTGTGTGTGTGTGTGTGTGGGCACGTTTTTGTGAAATATCAGGACACAAATGTGTATAATGACATGCGTATGACATAGGTATTACAAAAAGAGGGTGAAATATGAGGACGTTCCCCATGTCCTCACTTTTCAAAATGCTTATAAATCACACAGGATGAGTTTTTTTTCACAGAAAGTAAACTGCGCAGTCTCCTGTGATGGGTAGGTTTAGGGGCAGGGGCAGTGTAAGGGGATAGAAAATACGGTTTGTACGGTATAAAAACCATTACGCCTATGGAATGTCCCCACATTTCACAAAAACAAACATGTGTGTGTGTGTGTGTGTGTGTGTGTGTGTGTGTGTGTGTGTGTGTGTGTGTGTGTGTGTGTGTGTGTGTGTGTGTGTGTGTGTGTGTGTGTGTGTGTGTGTGTGTGTGTGTGTGTGTTTAAAAGTGCTCTGTCTTGATCCCTAAAAGCTTCCTGGCTCCATTCCATTGAGTTGATGAAAATGTGAAGCCTTTGGTTGCCCTCAGCAAGGGTCTTCTTGACAAAAAAAACTAATTCACTAATTGTCTCTTCTATTGGCCACACATAAGCCGGATAAAAAGAAGAAACAGCAGGAACATTACTATAGTACAAAGACAGAGAGATGAGGTATTGTTTGTGGTAATAGTAGTGTCAAAGGTCAGAAAATGAGAAGAATGGCGCCTAAGCTACTGATTGTTCATGCAGGGGCAGATAAGAGATGTCTTATTCGATGTCGCCCCATCCATTTTCAAACCAACTTGGGTTGTTTTTAACCCAGCATTTTATAGAGTGTATTTTTAACTGTTATCAAGTGTTTTTTGTTGTTGTTTTTTGTTCAGTGGATGCTTTTAAACTAAAAATGATATATTCAATATACAGTAGATGTGTAAAAATACTAACTCCTACTACTAAAGAGGGTTATACATATTTATAACATTAATCTATCACAAAATAAGTATGCTAATTTCAACAACACCAGTCTATCACGATCAGCTGAATTAGAAGCACCCAGTTTCTTGTTTTTTATAGCTTATGTAAGCTTGATGCCGATAGTTAATAGATTCCCAGTGAAGCTGAAAAACAAGACAGATTGACCTTCAGAATTATTAAAGCGCTAACGAAGTCACGGCTTTGTGTTATCTATAGTGCCGCTAACGTCCCTACTAACGCCTTGACACACGAACGAACTCAAAGATAGGCGTTGAGTAAGAAATGGCAAAAGCCATGGACTCATGCCAAGGTGTAAGATGGATTCCTGTCTGAAAATAGCAACTGTTTGAAGAGCTCTCGGTCATAACCCTGGATGCCAAATTCACCCCAGACTACTCGATGTGAGTCAAGGAATCAACAGAGATGTCAGATGGTGTGCGAGCGATGGGGGGAGGGTTCTGATGTGGATAGAAGAGGTAATTGCTGAGTGTTAGGATGAGATAAAGACTGGTGTGGTCAATGTCTAGACTGGTTCTCATTTGAAAGGGCCATGCCTTTTGAGAAAAATCTTTATTCGCTTCCTCTCTTTGAGAATCTAAAAACTAAGCTGCAACATTGACTCACTTGAGAATACACAGATGCAGATGAAACACTACTAAAATACTCTTAAAGAGACGAGCGAAATGATTATGAGTGAATCAAAAACAGAGCATCCAAGCTCGATTCTTGATTAATGACGCTTAAGAATCACTTCTTTTTACTCACAATGAAAATGGGTTAGTGAATCACACACACTTAAAGATCATTTGAGCAGATTCCTAATTAGTCCGACTCACTTACTGAACTGCAAGTCATTAATTTTGCCATGTCTGTATCCATTAACCAGGAAACGATTATGATGAACATTTTATTTTGTTCTAAAGGCTTGTAAGACCTAAATACGTCTTTAGTGGAACCTTTAAGAAAATGGAATAGTTTAGAGGAATTGTAAATAAGAGGAGTAGTTAAATGGCTAACAATGTCCAACCCTAACAGTGAGGTAACATTTTTTCAAAGTTACGAGGGAAGGGAGTTTGAAGTAGGAAGGTGCAAAACAAGATATATGGGATACATGGATGCTAAGTCTTTCCGTTGGGTGACTAATATTCAAAAAACCAACAGTGGTGGAAAGAGTACTAAAAAATTGTACTTAAGTACAAGTAATGCTACTTAAGAAATAATTTACTTTAGTACAAGTAGAAGTAAATAGTACGACTAAGGTAAGAGTAAATAAGTAGTATGCTGAAAAGATACTCAAGTTATGTTACAATCTACTTTCGTATTAATTTTCTATTTTTAGCCAAAATGAGGCGATGTGAGCATATAGGTAAACAATCTCATGTAATTTCTGTTTCATTCATACTGGTAGCCCTCGCGCAGGAGCTCCACAAGTGAGAGATTGATTCAGAATATTTGAATAGAAGTATTAATAATATTTAATAGAAGTATTCAACTTATGACGTTCCAGGAAATCCCTTATGACATCAGATATGGCTACAGCTGAATAAATGGTAAATGGGCTGCATTTATATAGTGCTTTTAACAGACCCACGGCCATCCAAAGCGCTTTACATGTTGCCTCACATTCAACCATTCACTCTCTCATTCATAAACCGACGGCGGTGTCAAGGCGCCATCCAGCTCGTCGGGAGCAGCTGGGGTTAGGTGTCTTGCTCATGGACACCTCGACACTTGGTCAGGTGGAACCGAAGATCGAACCTCCAACCTTCCGGTTTGTAGACAATCTACATGAACCACTGAGCAACTGCCGCCACATGCATGATAGAGACGTTTCTGATTAAAAATGAAGTCATGGGGAGTCGAATCCAAAAGAGTTGATTCCTCGACTCTGAATAGCACCAGAGTCTGGGTCCACTCCAGCACAGGAATCGACTCTCTGTGTCGACTTTCTGTGTCGACTCTGTTGCTGTGTCCGAAATAGCTTACTTGTTTACTGATTCTCTAATCCCTATATAGTTCATGGCAGTTGAGTGCACTATATAAGCAAGGAGAGAATAAAATGAAGCGAGGAAATCAGACACTGACGTAGTACACCGCGTTAGAGAGCTGTCGCATAAACTTTGTCACACATTTATCCTACATGTACTGTAGCTTACTTTAGAAATAGATAACATTCATAGTGACTTTAGTTTGTAATTATACATAGCGATCAGTCATGAATAGGCAAAGAAACGCAAGTGCCTTAACTACCAAGTTTTGGACATTACTTAGAGTAACTTTAAGCCAGAATAGGAAGGGAATAAAAGAGAAATAGAGGAAGAGAAGAGGGTTTTTAATTTTTTTTAAGATAAGATTAAGTGCTGACTGAAGAGATGAGTTTTTAGCAGTCTTTTGAATGATGACAATGATTCTGCCATCCGGATGGAGGTAGGAAGATCGCTCCACCAGCCAGGAACGGTGAATGAAAAAGTTCTGGAGAGGGATTTCATGCCTCTCTGTGATGGTACCATAAGCCTACGCTCCTTACCTGAGCGAAGGCTTCTGGTGGGGGTGTAGACTCGTAGGAGCGAGTCGAAGTATGCCGGTGCTGAGCTTCGTCCATAAGCGAGCGTCAAGGCCTTGAACTTGATGTGGGCAGCAAGTGGCAGCCAGTGCAGAGAGGTGAAGAGAGGTGTGACATGAGCCCTTTTGGGCTCGGTGAAGACAAGACGTGCCGCAGCGTTCTGAATCATTTGAAGTGTTTTGATTGCACACGATGGAAGACCAGCCAGAAGTGCATTGCAGTAGTCGAGCCTAGAAATGACAAGGGCCTGGACGAGAAGTTGTGTTGCATGCTCTGTAAGGAGCGGTCTGATCTTCCTGATGTTGTGCAGAGCAAACCTGCATGATCAAGCTGTCTTTGAAATGTGTTCTTTGAAGGACAGCTGGTCGTCAAAGATTACTCCAAGATTTCTGACCGACCCTGAAAGGGTAATCAAAGATGAACCTTGCTGGATGGTGAAATTGTGTTGTAGAGTCGGATTGGCAGGGAAGACGAGAAGCTCAGTCTTTGCCAGGTTGAGCTACATGTGGTGTTCTTTCATCCATGCCGAGATGTCAGCCAGACAGCATGAGTTGGGTGTCATCAGCATAGCGATGGTATGAGAAGCCATGTGCCTGTATGATGGGTCCCAGTGATGTAGTGTAAATGGAGAAGAGAAGAGGTCCCAGCACTGATCCCTGAGGAACCCCCGTGGTCAGTTGATGTGCTTTGGATACCTCCCCTCTCCAGGCAACCTTGAAGTAATTATCTTTAAATTATTTTTTTAAAAAGGTAAATTTTTACCACACTTACTATTAGTACACAAACACTCTTTGACAATTATTCATTAGTTCCGGGCGTGCCTTTTCCGAAAGCATTGTTAGACAACTATGGTCACAAGTTCCATCGTTGTCAACATAGTTCAACGTGTCAGTGTTTCCCGAAGCTATAGTTCCAATGAACATTCACGAACAGCATCGTCGACAGTTCTCAAACAAGCGGAAGCATTTCTATTGTGTGACGTGGACTTAATAAATCCAGCAAGCTGATATTCTTTATAATCTATATCTTTTATTTCAAATATATACAAATGTAATTTACATATGTGTACTTGCTCTAGTATGTAAAAAGAAGCCTATATATGATTTAATCTGGAAATGAAGCAAAATTCTCAGTTCTTGAATTCTCAAAATTTGCGACAATGTGGTTTTGGGAAACAGTTGACTAACTAGTTGATTTCTTCAAGATCTTACTATGGTGGTTAAGCAGCGAGCTACGCTGCTGTACAGAAAACGCACCCCTGACTCGTCATCACAAACTTTACAAAGAAGCTGTCATTGAAGGAGGTGCCAGTACAAACTGTACTGCAAACCTTAAGTAAATGTTGAACAAAGATGTTAGTCAATCATAACAGAGATGAATTGCATACATAAGTATTAAATATACAGTAGCAAAAAAAAAGTAAATTTAGCTGCAAGGTTCATAAAAAAGGCTGCAAAATGGTAAATCAAATGCCTGTTTTGGCACAAAATAAAACAAATTGTTACTACTAGCAATACTTTATATTACTTAAAGGGATAGTTTAATCAATGTTTACATGCGAATAACATCCTAATTTGTATAAGTCATTAGTTATGTTAAAACCCCCTATATTCCAGAAACATAGCAGATATCGGACACTCTCAAATACACAATGTTCTCTCGTAAGAGACTCCCGCTGGCCGGCAGACTGCCTCATTCACTCTAGGCGAAGGTACAAACACCACACACTGACATTTAAGTTATGAGGCTTTTTCAAAGGTCTTACTGCTGCCACACTCCACCGAGAGAAAAGTGAGAGTTCAACAGCCATTTGTCTTTCTTGTACACACTAAGGCCTCAGAGGCAGCATTATAATGACTGAAACCTCAACAACACCAACACTGGGTCGTGATTTCACAGAATGTCACGATGCCTATGTGTGTGTGTGATTAACTACGCAGTAGGTATAATCACACATCACCAGAAAGCTGGTGTCAGCCCTGTTTCAGAGCAACAACTGTATTCTATAACTGAACTTACACCTTAAGTATTCAGGGCTCACCCACATAGATAGACCCATGTGAATGGAACTGCAATAGACAACTAGTTGTCTGTCGAAGGTCTTAGATAAATGTTTGCAACCCAAGCTGCTCCCATCAGTTTTGTTGTCTGGGTGGATCCCAAATGCAGTGCTCTGATTATTAAAATACGAGTACTGAGTGAGTTGAGACCGAATCAAGACTGAGGCCAGATAAGGGTCGAGTATGAGTCAAGACAGAGTTGGAGAGGGTCAGGTTTGACTCAAGGCTGAGTCCAAATGCTCCAGACGGGTCTTGGAGTTTGTACCAGACTTGAGGGCAAGATGAACTTGAGTGCTACAGTGCTGCTCTACTCTCAAGTCTTATTTGTTCATAAGCTGTCGTATGATCAGAACTACAGTATTTGTGTCATGCTTGGTGAAAATGAGCAGGCGAGAGAGGATCTAAATGCTAGGAAGTTTAATAAAAAAACAAGGAAACAGGGAAACACAAGGGAACTAGGCAAACTCATACAACTATATGGACAAACCACAATTGAAATATATGCACTATATGATCAGGCATAACATTTCTAATATTCTGTTGGTTGCCCTTTTGCTGCAAAAAAAGTCTTGACTCATATTCTTGATTGGATTGAGATTTGGAATTTGGAGACCAAGTCAACACCTCAAACTTGTTGTTGTGCTCCTCATTCCTGAACAATTTTTGCTTTGTGGAAGGGCGCATTATCCTGCTGAAAGAGGCCACAGCCAACAGGGAATACCGTTTCCATAAAAGGGTGTACATGGTTTGCAACAATGCTTAGGTAGGTGGTACATGTCAAAGTAACATCCACATGGATGGCAGAACCCAAGGTTTCCAAGCAGAACATTTTGCAAAGCATCACACTGCCTCCACCGGCTTGCCTTCTTCCCCATAGTGCACCCTGGTGCCATGTGTTCCCAAGTACGCACACGCACCCATCCACCCACGTGATCTAAAAGAAAATGTGATTCATCAAACCAGGCCACCTTCTTCCATTGCTCCATGGTTCAGTTCTGATGCTCACGTGCCCACTGTTGGCGCTTTCAGCAGTGGACAGGGGTCAGCATGGGCACCCTGGCTGGTCTGCAGCTACGCAACACTATATGGAACAAACTGCGATGCATTGTGTATTCTGACACCTTTCTATCAGAACCAGCACATACAAACAAATAGGTTGTCTTTTTAAACCTTAAGAAGAATGTTGTATATAAATGATGTTAAAATATGGCTTTTTCATAATCATTAATTTTTTTTATTTTTTGCTTTTGGAAGTCAATTTTTTCTTTTTCACTATAAATGAGCATTCTGAAAGGGTTTTGCATATGGACTGACTCATTGAGCAACAGATTGCTTGTGCTGTTTGGTTGAATCTCAGACACCATCCATCTTCATGATAAACGTGATGTAACAGGAGTGAAGGGATGTAATGGAGAACAGGCTGAGAGCAGTTAGGGTACTGTGGACTTGTACTCAGCACTGAAGCCAGAGAAGACAAAAACAGATAAAAGAGACAGACAGAGAAAGAGGTAGAGAGATAAACACTCCCATGGGGACTAACCTATTTCAATAATGAAAGGAATGAACATTGTTTTGTGCTCACACACTGATCTGCACCTAAGAACACACATCAAACAGAAACAAAAGATAGACTTTCTGAGTTAGTAGCATGGGAATTTAATGATCATGGAATAAGCAAATTGATTGCAATATTTATTGATCACAGTATGTGTTAAGTAGCGACAAATCTTTTCTTCTGTACTGACACATCCGAGTGTAACGGACTACCAAAAAATTAAAAGTGACGATTTTGTTCTAACCATCAGTTGTTGAGTGGATTTTGAAATGTGGGTGTTGAACTCAAAAATGTATGCAAGCTTACAGTCAATTGTGGAGGGGCGGGGTTTAAGCTAACTAAATGATCCTCCAGTTAAGAACTAAACCGAGTTATGATATTTTTATTAAACATTGTGAAGTCAAAAAAAAAAAATCATGCATGAATAATTTACAATAAGGTAACATGCATTTACAAAATAGAATTTTCATTTATTTCAACTTAAAGGGCAAGTAAATCCAAAGAGAAAACTCAACAATCAACAAAGTGCCTCAAGAAAATAAGACTAATATGGCGCATTCTGAGCCTCATTTGAATAAAAAAAAAGGTTCGTTTGAATTGAAGAAAAATGATGAAGACATAAAGACCTTATCCTAGCGCACACTCTTTCTTGATCTGGACAAACTGTGTATCAATAGAAAGATTAAAGACTGCAACTTCAATATTTGACCACTGTTTAGGGTAAAACTAGGTTGAAGTGACATTAATTTCTCAATTTATGTCAGGAGTGCAAAAAAATAGATCTGTAATTGTTTATATTTTGAATAGAGTAAACCACTCACATGAATTCACTCACATCTGCATTTTATTTGTGTCCACATACATGTCCTACACTACAGCGTCCATTAGGGCCCTTAGTTCAAAAGTGCATATATTTGGAGAAGTATAGATTTATTATCACATTTGCAAAATATTTTGTCATACAGAATACTATTTTTATTAAAGGGTTATTTCAGCGATTTAGAATTAAGCTTTGGATCAGTAGAAATCCGGTAGTATATTCGAATGATCGTGGGCAGCGAAGCAAGTGCATTCAGGGAGTTGTTGTCTTTCATCCACATGAGCCAAAAATACATTTTCTGGCTTTTCTCAGTCTAAAAGGCACCAAATTAAAACATAATTTCACATTTCTACCACATTAAATGACCCAGTTTCAATACACACTCATCTTCCTAGCGCTGAAGTACCGCTTTCATTTCCCACTGAATTATGTGATTTTTATATAAATAAATATGCTGCTATGCTATTTGTGAATATTCACTGGAACGATGGAAACGGCAAATCGTTGAACTATACTCTATAGCTGGGTATTTATGCTTTTGAGAAACACCCCAGATCGGAGCTTGCCGTTTTCAGAAAGCTCTTACCATTTTTTGTTTGTCTGGTCAGTGAACAGACTGTGTGAGGTTCGCGGCTGGTAATTATGAATCATGCACAACTCCATACGAATCGAAAAACACGGAGCGCCAAAGACCAGTGGTGCCAGCACTGTCACAAACCCAAGGAACAAGTCATAGCGTGCCAGCAAGAACAAAAACAGGCTAACAGCGTATCACTTGAACCAATCTGTATTGCTGATGACCACTAGCGACTCTAATGAGCATCCGTCTTTATTAAAACACAGAGATTCCGGATTGTTCTGCCTGTTTCGGCAACAGGGATTAATCTAATAATTTTATCCAGGCACAGATGAGGCTCAGTTGCTACACACACGTGCATACATACATACAGGATGCTCAGAAACCGACGACAACCCAAAATCATCAATACTGATTCCTCTACAACCCTTGAGACTTGCTTAAATGGTAGCACTCTGGTATTAGCATGTAACGACAATGTTCTAAACTAAATAACACATTAATTATCAATTAAGGCTTGTGAATAATGGCTTGGGAGTGGAGTGAGGGGAGAGAAAGCTGTTTGCAGGAAAGCAGACTTGTTCAATGTCTGATTGGAAGGAAGCATTAGCACAAGCTAATTACGCCGGCAGCATGGCCAGAGATTCAGCCTACACAGGGCTCTTGTATATCAGGGGGAGCTGCTTGTCACTGATAAAGCAATTCTATTGTCTTTGTGTTCAGATATATTAAGCTGGTGAAGATGCTGCCTTTCTTTGCTAAAAAATTAGCTGTCCCTTTTGTGGAGTTATATCATCACTGTCAGATGGAAATCTTGTATCCTGTATTTAAATGAGTAGTATTGGTGACCCTTTACGGCCATCTCTGGGTTTTGCAAATATTTATTCATTGAAAAGTATTAAAAAGAGCATGCGACTAAACCATTGGATCCTCAAACTGTTGGTAAAACCTCACGAGTTTCTGTGGTAGATGATGTAATTACAGTGTAAGGGCCGACATTAGTAGCATATAGCAGTGTAAGATTTGGATGTGTGCTTGTCTGAACTAAATAAATAAAAATTCGACTGGCATAAAATCGGCACACCAAGACATTTGCTCCATGAAAGGAGGTATTGACTTATACTTCGTGCAGAGGTTAAGCTTGACAGACAACATATCCCACAACAAGACGTCCTGTGTACAAAGGACTGACATCTGACAGTGCAGGAACGATTGAGGAGTAGGGGGTTGTGGGTAAATATGAAATAGCACATCAGGTTAAGCCTTACACTATTCATATGTGTGTGTGTGTGTGTGTGTGTGTGTGTGCGTGTGTGTGTGTGTGTGTGTACCTGTCAGTTCCAACTGCTATACTGTCTGTCTAATCCTGCTCTGAACAGACTGATTGACAGCGAAAGAAGGATAAGAATGAAGGTGTTTGATTGATTGAGAATGTCATTTTCGGATCCATCTGTCATGACCTGTCGTCTTCCAAAATGACAGCTGAGAAAAAGTCAACACACAGTCACAATTTCCCCCTCTCCCTCCCATAAACACTTCTCATTTTGCCATGAGGGGTTGCTTAGCAACAGCACACATTCCGAGATTGTTTACGATGCTTGAAAAATAGTCAGTGAATAAGGAGCGAAAGAGACAAGAGCTCACGAAGAGGAAATCACACTTTAGAAGGGTATCCGTTCAGCTAAAAATGAGAATTAAAGGTACAGTCGCATCTGTGAATGTCAATAAACAACTTCTGAATTTTGAATCCATTGTGAAACAGTCTGTCCTTCTAGATGAATGAACAGCATTGTGTGCCATTTTTGAAAGGGGACATATTTAAATTAAGAGATATATGTATATTTTTTTGTTCTTTTGAAAATGTCTTACTTTGTAGACATACTATTATTGAAAGTATGTCAAATATTGAAACTGAACTGCAAAATGGCATTTTGACACAACCATGGTAAATGGGCTGCATTTATATAGTGCTTTTAACAGACCCATGGCCATCCAAAGCGCTTTACATATTGCCTCACATTCACTCTCTCATTCATGCACCGGCGGCGGTGTCAGCCATGCAAGGCACCATCCAGCTCGTCGGGAGCAGCTGGGGTTAGGGGTCTTGCTCATGGACACCTCGAGACTTGGTCAGGTGGAACCGGGGATAGAACCACCAACCTTTCGGTCAATCTACATGAACCACTGAGACAATATACACATTTTTTTTTGTATCTTTTCAGCAGCTTGACCCGCTTTGATGAACATAGTTCATTTACATATAAATGTTTTAAAGGTAGAGTACCAAAAATCCTCTATTTCATTCTGAGGGTCTGTCACAGGTTTAGCAGGGACGAGGATCTTTAGTAAGCAGTCTTTATTCAATGAACACCAGGAGCCGATAGCAATAATCCAAACAAGATGACTAGGGAACAAAGGAGGCGCAACAGCTTTACAAATCCATATTAAACCCTGTGGCTCATGACGACACATTGATGACTTAAGACACGAAACGATCGGTTTGTCAGCGCGCGATGACTTCCAGTGAGTGAGGTCAATGTACACAATCTGGCTAATTTACGCAAGCACCGGAAGTGATCTCTCACGCATATCTCTACGCCATATCGTGTACATTGACCTCACTCACCGGAAGTGATCTCTCACGCATATCTCTACGCCATATCGTGTACATTGACCTCACTCACCGGAAGTGATCTCTCACGCATATCTCTATGCCATACAATCATGATGGCGCCGCGGATGGCCGCCTCGGTGTGGAGCTCCTCAGTTATTGTGTTGCTTTTGTTTGTTTGTTCTGCGTTTTGTCATTATTTCCCGATCCGTTTTACCAAAGACGAACTACTGGACATTAGGAAACACACACCAGACAACATTTCTACATTTTTTGATTACTCGGACGTTTTGCTGGACATTCTTGTTGGAGGGGCAGCTGTGTTTTTAAAACGCGCGGTCAGACGCAAACGCGGGAAGCGAGCTGGTGCGCTGGTTAAACTCCGCGCGCGGGGCCTCCGCACTGCACTCCCCAGTATTCATCTTGCGAATCTCCGATCCCTTCCTAACAAAACGGACAAACTTCTTATCCTCTCCCGCATTAACAGGGACTTTTATAACTCTGCTGCACTGTGCTTCACTGAAACCTGGCTGAGTGAAGCCATTCCGGACAACGGACTACATCTGCCGGGCTTCCAGCTGTTCAGAGCGGATCGCATCGCGGAACTAACAGGGAAAACGAGAGGTGGTGGATTGTGTTTCTACATTAACGCTTACAGAAGTGGGGATAAAATCTTGTATAACCAGGCCAGAAACAGACTGACAAAGGAGATCAGAGTTGCTAAAAGAAGCTACTCTGAAAAGCTGAAAAACAGTTTTCAGCCAACGACCCGCATCAGTCTGGAAAGGCCTGAGGAACATCACCAATTACAAGTCACCCTCCCCCCGATCTGTAGAGAATCCACAACTGGCTGACGATCTGAATGCATTCTACTGCAGGTTTGAAAAGCCCAGTCTCACACCACTCACCCGCTCTAATCTGCACTTCACACCCTCACCATCACCCCTGCACCCCCTCTCCCCTCCTGCCATCCAACCCGAGCTTAAGGTCTGTGTGGAGGAGCGTGAGCCGAGTCTTCAAAAACAGAAGACTAAGAAAGCTTCAGGCCCAGACGGCATCTCATCTGCTTGTTTGAAAGCCTGCGCTGACCAACTGGCCCCAGTCTTCACGCAGATCTTCAACAGATCATTGGAGCAGTGTGAAGTTCCCTGCTGCTTCAAACGCTCCACTATCATTCCCGTCCCCAAAAACCCAAAATCACTGGACTAAATGACTACAGACCTGTCGCTCTCACGTCTGTGGTCATGAAGTCATTTGAAAGACTGGTGTTGGCCCACCTGAAGGACATCACTGGACCCTTGCTGGATCCTCTCCAATTTGCCTATAGAGCAAACAGGTCTGTGGATGATGCAGTCAACATTGGACTGCATTATATCCTGCAACATCTCGACAGACCCGGGACTTACGCAAGGATCTTATTTGTGGACTTCAGTTCGGCCTTCAATACCATCATGCCTGAGCTCCTCACAGCCAAACTGACCCAGCTCTCCATGCCATCCTCAATCTGTCAGTGGATCTCCAGCTTCCTGACAGACAGGCAGCAGCGGTGAGACTGGGTAAACTTACATCCAGATCTCTCACAATCAGCACTGGCGCCCCCAGGGGTGCTGCGTTCTCTCCCACTGCTCTTCTCCCAATGACTGCACTTCTAAAGACCCTCTGTCAAGCTCCTGAAATTTGCAGACGACATCACTGTCATCGGCCTTATCCAGAACGGTGACGCAGTCTGCTTACAGACTGGAGGTTGAACAGCTGGCTGTCTGGTGCAGTTATAACAACCTTGAGCTGAACGCGCTCAAAACAGTGGAGATGATAGTGGACTTCAGGAGGAACAGCCCATCACTCCCCACTCACCCTCATGAACAGCACTGTGGGCGCAGTGGAGTCTTTCAGGTTCCTGGGCACTACCATCTCTCAGGACCTGAAGTGGGACAATCACATCGACTCCATTGTGAAAAAGGCCCAGCAGAGACTGTACTTCCTTCGTCAGCTGCGGAAGTTCAACCTACCACAGGAGCTGCTGATTCAGTTCTACTCGGCTGTCATTGAGTCGGTCTTATGCACCTCCATCACTGTCTGGTTTGGTTCAGCTACCAGATCAGACATCAGGAGACTGCAACGTACCATCCGGACTGCAGAGAGGATTATTGGTACCCACCTGCCAACCCTCCAGGACCTGTAATCTTCCAGAGTGAGGAAGAGAGCAGGTAAAATCATCACAGACTCCACTCACCCCGGACACCACCTGTTTGAACTGTTACCCTCAGGACGGCGACTCCGATCACTGGCCACTAGGACATCTAGGCACAGGAACAGTTTCTTCCCACAGGCCATTTCCCTCTTGAACAGTTAACCCCCCAACCACCCACCCCAAGGCAAATGCCTGTAAGTGCAATTACTCCACTGCTTAGTGCAATATCTCCTAAACTCAGGTGTTTATTCATATTATTTATATTTATTCTTACTCTCCAAATACTGTAAATATTCATAATCTATGTCTTTTCTGACTAAACGTGACCTTATACTGTTTATATTTTTATTCTTAGAATTTTTTTATTTATTACTGTTGTATTTGTATTGTATATGTGCACTGGAAGCTTTTTTTATGTGTGTGTGTTTGCGGGCAGTCGTCCGTGAGGGGCTGCCCACGGTTTACTTTTGTTTTGTTTATTTATTTTGATTAAAATCTTTTGAACGTTCGCCGGTTCCCGCCTCCTTCCTGCCCTCAACAACGAACATCGTTACAGTGGTGCCGAAAACCCGGGAGGAAGGAGGGACATGCTGTCGAAGAGCCCTCGCTGCTGAGGGGGATCGCGGTGCTGGGGAGTTCAGGCAGCGCGGATGAGGAAGGACCGTGAGGGCTGCCCGAGGCGGTGGTGCTGGAGCGAAAGGTGGGGCGGAGACCTCGCTGCCGTGCCCCTGGATCGAGGTGGGGTGGCTGCCGTCCGAGAGGAGCGGAGGAGTCGCCGCGCTTGCCGTGGGCGGAGCCTGCTGCCGTCCGCCGGTTAGGGAGGAGCAGGGAGCGGGGCTCGCTGCCGGGTCCTCGGTAGGAGGAGTCACCGTCGGCCGCCAGGGGCGGAGGAGGATTGAGCTGTCCACCATGCGTCCAGTGCCATCGCACAGCACCGCGAGGAAGAGCCTCTCGGCGGGCGGAGGACCGAGCGGCAGTGTGTCTGGGAGCCGGACCGGATTTTTTTTCCTCTCTCCCCTCTCGTGTTGCTCCTCGTGCTCCGTCTTCATTTCTCGCCTCTCTGTCCTTACCCCAGGTGCCGCGGCCGCCGTGATCGGCCCCGGAGAGAGGTGGTGAGTAGAGCGCAGTCTCGGAGTGCCCCTGGCCTGCAAGGGGCGATGGGGGTATGTGGCAGCGGGCGAGGACCGCGAGAGCGGGACCGGTGGCGAGTGATAATGAGTGCCAGCTGCGCGTCACACCGGTCTCGCCTCGCGGCGAGTGACGGAGCATAAAAGGAGGAGCGAAGACAGCGGAAGACGAGAGAGGACCAGGCCTGGATTTTGTGTTATGTTTGTTTACGTTTGGTTATGTCGGTGGGCAGTCGTCCGTGAGGGGGCTGCCCACGTTTTTTAATGTGTGTGTGTTTGCGGGCAGTCGTCCGTGAGGGGCTGCCCGCGGTTTACTTTTGTTTATTTATTTTGATTAAAATCTTTTGAACGTTCGCCAGGTTCCCGCCTCCTTCCTGCCCTCAACAACAAACATCGTTACAACGCCTATATAGGTTGTTTGTCACTTCCTTGAAATACGACCCATAGGAGCGTTCACTACAGTTGTGCTCCTATTGACAACAGGGCACTTTCATTTTAAAGCATTTTTCCCTTTTATCTGCATAAAGCATTGCAATATACAACAACATGTGCTCATGCAATCGTGAGTTCGATCCCAGGGAACACATGTGCTCATAAAGTGTGTGTGCACTATAAATCACTGGGTAGGTTTAGGGATGGGGTGGGTGTAGTGGTAAATAAAAACAAATATATTCGCTAAATGGAAAAATGACAAATGGTGTTAAAAAGTCCACACATTGCATTAAAATGAACACGCATTGTTATTGGTAAAGACAGCCATATGTAATTTCATGACGTCAGACGTAACACGAAACACTGTCATTATTTTTACGCCAGCTAGAGGGCGCATTTTTTTGGAGGACAGTAAAAAAAAAGGGTTTTATCCGATTAATCGAAAAAAATAATCAACCAACTAATTGATTATCAAATTAATCATTAGTTGCAGCCCTACTGGCCTCCATTAAACAAGTTAGATGCCTATATAGACAGCATGGCAGTCTACACCCACAAGTGAGAGTACAAGGTTATGAAACAGATTTTATGACTGTTTCTGTTTTTTGGCATCATTCTGCTTTTTACAAGTGAAATGCTAAAAAAACTGTACAATATCGGCTCTTAAAAAATTAACAGTACTTCAGTTGGCCCTTATTGATTAGAGTTGAGATTCAAAGAACACCTGAAAATTGAGTGAAGGAGACTTACATGACCGTGTTGATGCCAGAAAGCTGCTGGAACATCTGGAGTCCACAACCCACAATAAGAGCACGCCGAGCCGGAGGGTAGGTCAACATGCGCCAGATCACTGGGCCCTCTGGAAGCACAAATATAGATACATATTTACGTCAACATGTAGACTTGCATCAACAACAAGAATGACTCACACATCCTATTATGAGAAATACCTCTGTCCCTGTTAAAGCCCCATTTACACAGACAGCGATTAAATTGATTAAATTTCATGGCTGTAGATTTTGAAATGGATGGTATCCAGTTTATGGATTAAATTAAAGCCCTTTTTTTACGCTCCAACACGACCGAGTTGCACCAAGCAAAACACATTTACATTTACAACTTGTAAACTGCGCTCAAACACGTTAATATTACATTAAGAAAAGACTCATCATTAAAATCATGATATTCAAGTGTATCCTTTGGACATTTTTATTCAGAGGACAAAATCTAGTCAACAAAAAACACTTTTATAAGTCTTCAAAAAACTTTACATATAATCATACAGGCTACTTCTGTGATACTTAAACATTTCTGTGCGACCTTTTGCCATTTCTCTCTGTGCGCTGTTGCCAAGAAAACCATAACTTTTAAAACAAAATAATTATCTCTCAAAAGTTTGAAGTTAAAATGGCTGCCTAAGATGATATTAAAGGATGCTAATCCATGGCATTAAAATGAAGTACATACATTTGTTAGTTCAATCATTGTATTTATTCCAAGACAATGACATTTATTAGATTTCACACATTTAATATGAGCAGCGCAGAGATTATTACAGAAAAATCATGAGTATTGAGCAATAGAGAACATTAATGGCATTGGGGTTTGGAAATGGAAATGACATGAGGATGAGAAATTTATGACAGAATTTTCATGTTTGGGTGTATTATTCCTATAATTCTATACACTCCCACACACAAACCCCTATTGGGAGTGAAATTGTCCTGTGTAGTCTGATATTGTCAGAGGAAGCTTGCAGGTTCTCATCCCGAGTGATGACTGGATATTCTCCAGAGACAGCGACTAGAGACACTTATTTGATTACCGCTCCAAACTCAAATTCATGAACCACTCGGAATAGGACTGTACAGAGGAACAGCGCTTTTAATGAGACACTAACTTCATCGGCTCAGACGTGCAATCCTTACTTCCAAACAAAACTGGTGTGCCCTTTTAATCTAATTGCAGTGGGTTTAGGGAACATGGGATCTAAGGAAGCACCCGAAGTCATCATGGAAGTTATACAACACATCTGAATCCTGTCTAAGATTAAGTGAAGGACTGCTTCTTTTCACTAATTATCTGTTTTAAAGTACGACTTTCAGTCAGACATATCTTTCCTCTATTATTATTATTTTATTTTTTTTGGTATTGTTGTTTGTGGTTTCTTACTGGCTAAGACACAGCAGTCCACCCCAATTCTCTGTGATTGTGGACTCTAGATTCAACAAGTCTACAGCACTGGAGAGCTTAAACCAAACAGTAAATATCTAGCATTGGGACATTAAATGATAACTGTTGCGACTGAGACATATCAGACACACGATTATTTGTTATATTTAACAAATAATCCACAGTTCCCCTCACCCAACAAGCAAACCACAAGGTAGAGTTTTGTGGAACTTCAAAAAACAGCAAAGTTGTTTGTTTAGTTTTGCTTTTTATTCGCATGCAGACAACAACATGTCAAAACGATCCCTGTTCACACTGATCAGTGAAAAATAATAAGAATGCTGTATTATTCATGCCAGGCCAGTAGTTGGCGACGTCACTTTGTAAAGAAACACTTCGTGCCTATAGACTGAACACTTAAAGGAACACTCCACCGTTTTTAGAAATAGTGCTTATTCAACTTCTTTCCTACATTTAGATATGTGGGCAAATGCATTTTTGTCTCATGCATTGTTTTAGTTTGGCAGGGTCGCCGCTAGCTTAGCTTAGCATAAAGAATGGAATCACATGTTGCCAGCTAGCATGTCCCGAGTAAAAGTGAGCAAAAAAAAAAACCCACCTAATTACTTCTTGTGGCCTGCGTATTCACAGATTCACAGATATTAACTTGCGACTATATTAGGGTGAAGCACAGGCGAAGCACTGCTACTTGGGCGCAGAGATATCACGCAACACATGCACAACATACGCCGGTATGTTGACGGAAGTTTGGGGATTTCATGTGTTGCGTGGGGGTTTGGGGGTTGGATCACTTTTACTCGGGACATGCTAGCTGGCAACATAGGATTCCATTCACTATGCTAAGCTAAGCTAGCGGCGACCCTGCCAAACTAAAACAATGCACGCACTGAGACAAAAATGCATTTGCCCACATATCTAAATAAAAGAAGTTGAATAAGCCCTATTTCTAAAAACGGTGGAGTGTTCCTTTAATACACATGTGCATGACGTCACCTTTTTCACAAATTAACAATTTTGTTGTTTGCACAGGGACGATAACGGTAACATTTTCAAAAACTTCCACTTTGGAAAACACGTTTTAAAAAATTAGCTTTTTCAGGCCCCTAAAACACTGTTGTTGTGTAAATGAACAGCCAAAACACATAAAAGGTTTTCAGGTTTTATTTAAAAACCATGTCGTCTAAATGACCCAAACACCACAAATGCAGAACCAGGAACTAGTTAACATGGCAGCAAAGGCACATCAACAAGATAATGGGGCAGTCACACCACACATTTCATTACAATGACTTTCATTCATACGTATGCGAATGCGTCAGACCGGAAATGCAAGCTCATGCGAAAAGTTTGTCATTGCTTTTTAAGTTTGGTGAACTATGACCCGCAAATTCTCATCACGTGAAGAAGTGTGACCAGTAAAAGAACGATACGTCATGGTCGTGACCTCTTGGCTGAATTAAAAGAACGCATATTTTTGCGGTAAAGTCGAGTGTGGCAAGCAGGGTGGAGCCGAGAGCTGTGGGAACGGAGCGAGGCCGGTGGTGTGAGTGAACGCTCACATGATCACCTGCGTGCCACACCTGTCTCACGTTCCACGGAGGAGCTCTGAAATAATAAAAGCAAGGCGTGATGACCGTGAAGGACCAGGCCTGGACTTTATGTTGTTGTTTTGTTTTAGTTTATGCGGCAGTCGTCCAAAAGGGGCTGGCGGTTTACTTTCGTTTTATGGTTTGTAAGTTAATTTTTACATTTTGAATGTATTACTATTTGTTATATGTTAAATTCAGGTTTATAAAAAAGACACCGCAGAGGGTGACATCATAGAATGACTGTTACAGTGCCTGTAGAAATTGTGTGTGTTTCCAAGTCTAGTGTGACCACAGCTTAAGACAAAGGAATTTAGTCTAAACAACAAAAAAACAGGAGTATTCCAATAAAATATAGCCTATTTGAAGAAGTGTTGCAAACGGGCATTGAGTTTTTCTCTTAACATACTTTACACCCTTAAATTTGCTGTCATCGTGACAAAGATCTCCTCTTCATCTCCATGGAAACCACTCGGCCAGTTAGCTTTACTCTTTGCTAATATCAAAGGGTGAGACATTAAATGAAGGACTGAAATGTTAGCAGTATGGTGACTAGTGAAGGGCCTAGGCTGCCTATGGCTTTTGTGTGTGTGTATGTGTGTTTTTTAACGAGAAGGTAATTCTTTTCCTTTTGATCCTCGCCATCGTGGAACCTACAATTATGTTGAACTGCAATGACACTAGCCAGAAAAAACGATTTTTTCTTAAACGCCTCTGAAAGCAATTAGAGTGTGCACTCTTAACTAGTGTGGCACAAGCTTCTTTAAGTGGAAGTCATTTTACACATCAATTACTGTTACATGATCTCTTTACAGTGAAGAGAACTGACTCAGCAATAACACAATGGTTTTATAGCATTTCATAACACTGAGTTTGGTTTTCAGGTAATGCTGCAGTTCATTTTAAAGACATTCTAAAAAGACACCTGAAATAAAGCAAATCATGTAACTGTCACATTCAGTTGCTGTGTCCGTTTCATTTTCTTATACTTTTAGTTTATTTCTCATTATTTCCTGTATTTCTGTGGTTGTCTTGGGCTGTGTCCGTAATCGCCCCCTATATCTTTAAATATTTTTAACTATTTGAAGGGACAGCCATTTATAGTGGCCGAAACCATAGTGGACATTATTGAGTGCACTCATTGAATCCCATTATGAAGCGCAATAATGAGTGTGCATCTGATGTACACTCAACGACTAGAGAATACCCATGATCCAGTATGAGAGTCGTGCCGAATGAATTCCCACATCTTGCCAGAAGGTGGTGCCCGCAGCGGAATCACCCATCCAGCCATTTTCCAAACCGTTGGTCCAATGTGGTTATCATACAGGTATTAATTCCTTTTTAATTGAAAAAAATTTGAATTTTTGTTTGGGGATATATCTTTTTTTTCTTTTCGGAAAGGAAAACCTCCATGTCATGTTCTCCTCCAACTTCAAAAACATCGTTGTTTTTACCTATATTTTTGTAAATGGCGTTCGTTTTAACACTGGGTCGATACTTCCACGTACGTCACCGCCGTGACCTTTCCGACGTAATAACGTCACATTTTTATTTTTTCTTGAAAATGACAGATGGTTTCGCTAGATAAGACCCTATTCCTCAGCTGGGATCGTGCAGAGCCTCTGAAACCCTTCAAAGCCAATTGAAACTGCATTGATTTGGACCTTCAACCGTTGGTTGCCTTTGAAGACCATTGTGTGGAGGAAAATTCTGGAATGTTTTCCTCCAAAAAAATTATTTATTTTCCACTGAAGAAAGAAAGACATGAACATCTTGGATGACATGGGGGTGAGTAAATTATCAGGACATTTTCATTTTAAAGTGAACTAATCCTTTAAGAAATAGTTTATTTGAGCACAAGGAGAAGTACTGAACAATTACAAAGTACTTTAGTACTATTTTTCAATTTGTTGCCAAAATATGGCGATGTGAGCAATATGGAACATTAAACACTCTCATGTAATTTCTGTTTCATTCATACTGGTAGCCCTCGCGCAGGAGCTCCACAAGTGAGAGATTCATACAGAATATTTGAATAGAAGTATTACTAATATTTAATAGAAGATTTCAACTTAAGACGTTCCAGGAAATCTCTTATATGGACATCAGATATGGCTACAGCTGAATGACATGCATGATAGAGACCTTTCTAATGAAGCATGAAGACAATAAACACCAGATATTGGGTATTTTCATAATAATGATGTATAGGCTATATTTAATGCAATGCTAATCGACCATGAAATAACTGCATCATTGTATGAGCCGAGTTTCCTATACTTCAGCTGCAGTGCTTTGGTAATTTCAATGGTTTCAGAAGCTGCCAAAATTACAATTTAATCCATAGCTCACACTTACATTCACTAAAATATTGAAGCGTCAGCGATACTTTTTCAAAACGCGAGCGCCAGTGATTGCATGTCGAAGCGCGGTTTAAATGCCCCGCCCCCCAGCTGAACTGGATGTTTTGATTGGTTTTACACCCGAGTCAGACCTGTCTGTTATTGGCTGAAGCGCAAGGCTCCACGACAGGAGTTTGAAAAGTGCCTGATGCCAGCTCGCCCTGTTGCTTCGTCTGCACTTTTGGTGAACAATAAATGTAGCGAAGTTGAATACTTTATTTTTTAAGTAAAAGTACCACAATTGAATTATACTCAAGAAAGTAGAAAAAAAAATAGAAAAATTGTTAATAAGTTGAAAATACTTGTAATTCGTTACTTTTCCACCTCTGGCCACTTGTACTTGTATCCCACCAGATAAACGTCAGAAGTCAAGTAAAATTAACAGAAAATATTTAGCACAGAAAAATAATAAAGAGAAAATTGTAAAAAACAACAACAACAACAACAAAACATAACATAACACCAATGGTCTTCTGCCGGTTTTACTTCAAGAAAAAGAAAATAACTCACTTTACAGTCACAGTGCAGCATTCAATGCCATGACCACAGCACTAGAAAGACACCAGCTGACCAAGCAATCTACAAAGAAGTGCATAATCGATAGCGTTTCCTGAGAACAAGTGACCTCCACTGATAACAAAAATCCCTGTCAGCAATATCTGAATCAATTTAAAGACAACAGGCTGATCAATGTGTCATACTTTGGAACCACAAAAAGGCAGTAAACTACTGTACATTCATCAGTCTCTAATCAAGCACGTGCTCACGCTAATTGCGCTACAAGCCTCTGTCAACGCGACTGACCACTTGTGTGTTATCATGAGACAGTTCAATGGAGGACAGGCAAAGAACGTTGGCTCTTTTCTTTCATAAACACCATGGCAACAAATAAACAATTAGATGTATGTGTCATTAGACAGTCTAATATTTCTTTTATGTGCTTCTGACCGAGCCTTCGGAGTCAGAACGGTTGCCAGGCATCCCCATTTTCAGTCACCACCTCGGCATCTCTATCTCTGGCTTTGGTTAAGCTTGATCCACCCTGCTACACAGATGCACCTTGGCAGCTGGGTAGTTATCCAAGAGTGCCCTGGGTGACTGGTTGCTAGGTTTCCAGACGTGCCCTGGAGACGGGAGTGAGGTCTCGCCTCCTCACGCTTATTCTCGCATTTTCCCTCTCTAGTACCCTCACCTAGAAGCTTTGTTCATTCTGCCAGGGTTGGAAAAAAAGCTACAAAGAAAGTCACCAGCGTCGGGTAGATTACTTAAACATTGCAGTTGGTTACTAATTCCAAATTACATGAAAAAAAAGGTAGTTAGTAATGTAATCCATTACATTTAAGCTAATATATTGGAACTACTTTTTGAATACTTTTAGATTACTTTTGACCTAACTTGTATAAAAAATACAAAGAGAACAAAGAGCGAGAAAGAGAACATTCATTACATTCCTTACATCAGGATTTCCCAGACTGGGGTTCATGATGGAACTGTTTATTGCAGAGAATTTCCACAATAATCTTCACACTAAATATTCATCATCGTGAGAAAAAGCCTATAGGCTATAAGAATAGCTTACTAATATTTTTGCAGTAAATAGTATTAAGAATTGCACAAGATGATTAGTTTAGCCACTAGTTGACACTATGACAACAATGTAGTGTTCAACTGCTTCAACCCCACCCCCATTCCCATAGTAAAGCGGCTAAAGCCCCAAAATATTACAATAATTGTGTATGCTAGTATGTAGTACATACAGTGCAGAATACACTAAACATAATTCTAGAATTGCAGATTTCTGAATTATGTCAGTGCTTTGACTTCATTGACTGGATTACGTTCCCTAAAAAGTAAATTACACCAATATTGACAAAATGTCAACATTTCCCACCACGCAGACATAAATGGTCTGTATACTGAGAGGTTTATCACAGGTTTTGTCAGATAAGCGTTCACTTTTGTGGCCTTTTGAAAGGAGAGAACTATATGTTCCCAGATGGGCAGTGACATTTTGCCGACAAAGCTATAGGTATCCGTGATGCAATGAACAAAAGCATATTGTTTGGTGATGGCACCCTATGGCCATCTTCACAGAGTCATGGCAAAAAGAGGACGAGTAGAAAAAAACGAGGACAAGACTTATTTACTCAAAGCGTCCAGTACTGTAACCATGCACAAACCACTTAAAAATAAACTGAAACCAGTCCATGAGTGAACCTCTTAAACATAGTCTTTAGATTCAGTGATTTGTTTGAATAGCTCTTTTCAACTAGCTATTTTTAATGATTCTGTCAGTCAAACCAATTCACAAAGTGAGTGTTTGTGAATTTATTCAGTGTTACAGTACTAAAATAAACAACTATAAATAAGCCATTCATAGGTGGATTTCTCTTGAAAATGTACATGCTGCATACAGGTATGCGAGGCTTTCAAAGCAAAATGCTTTGTTTGTTTGAGATACTAGCCTGATGAGCTATGGTGCTAATGCTAACAATGCTGCGAGTTTGGGGCTTGACCAATGGCAGACAGATGACATGAACTTAACTCTCAGTAGAGTATTAGTGGATTGCTGTTTTCATGAGACTACATATATCCTCATTCAAACTGTCAAACATTTATTATATTTTTTCATATTCTAAGTAATTACATGGAATTACCTATTCATCTATATTTATATTTCTCAAGAACACCAAAAGTGGCTACAATCCATGCAACCCTGAGAATACTTTTCTTTCTTATCATGAACATGCAAGGCTCTTTATTTGTAAAAGTCAGAAGGTTTGCTGACAACTAGAGCAGCCTGGAATATGATTGAGCTTCTGCTGTACTCTACTTTCATTTAATATTAATAAGCTGAGAAAAATCCTACAGGAGAATCGAGGTTTTCTCTCTTGTTCTTTTACACCTTTTCCATCTCCTTTTTAATCACAGATACTGTATGCTGTGGAGTTAGAGACAGGACTACCCAATGGTAAAACAGCTGACATTGTGAGAGCAGAATACTGGCAAAGACAATCTCTAAAGCTTCATACAGTAAATATTTTCTGAATTAATTATTGAATACTAACTGGTTTGGTAATCGCACCTTGTAAAGCTTAATAAAATCTTTAAATGAATAAGATTTTTGCTAAATATGTACTCCCATCTCCCTTTTTATTTTCTTTACAACCAAATATAACAATAACACGTAAAATGAGTGTGGTCAAATCGATTAATCATGATTAAACGGATCTAAAATAAAAGCTTTTGTTTATATAATATATGTGCATGTATTATTATATTTATATACAAATTATATATATATATATATATATATATATATATATATATATATATATATATATATATATATATATATATAGAATCAGAATCAGAATCAGAAAGAGCTTTATTGCCAAGTGTGCTTTCACACACAAGGAATTTTTGGTGCTGAAGCTTCCAGTGCACATATACAATACAAATACAACAGTAATAAATAAAAAATTCTAAGAATAAAAATATAAACAGTATAAGGTCACGGTTACGTTTAGTCAGAAAAGACATAGATTATGAATATTTACAGTATTTGGAGAGTAAGAATAATTATAAATAATATGAATAATCACCTGAGTTTAGGAGATATTGCACTAAGCAGTGGAGTAATTGCACTTACAGGCATTTGCCTTGGGGGTGGGTGGTTGGGGGGTTAACTGTTCAAGAGGGAAATGGCCTGTGGGAAGAAACTGTTCCTGTGCCTAGATGTCCTAGTGGCCAGTGATCGGAGTCGCCGTCCTGAGGGTAACAGTTCAAACAGGTGGTGTCCGGGGTGAGTGGAGTCTGTGATGATTTTACCTGCTCTCTTCCTCACTCTGGAAGAGTACAGGTCCTGGAGGGTTGGCAGGTGGGCACCAATAATCCTCTCTGCAGTCCGGATGGTACGTTGCAGTCTCCTGATATATATATATATATGTGTGTGTGTGTATGCGTTAGATATGATTAATCGCTGTGGCGGAGGGGGCGTGGTTCTGCGAGGTCTGTAGCGGGAGAGAGGGTGAAGAGCTGAGCGGTGAGTAAGTAGGTCAAGTGCAGACGAGTAACACCTGTGTCTGATTGCAGTAATTGGTGGGGAGAGACGGCATTTAAGCCGCGACGGCAGAGAGAGTGAGAGAGAGAGCACTGGGACTGGGCGACCACGCCACGACGATGGTGAGAGACTGAGAAACTGAGAGACGGAGAAAAAGAGAAATCCGACGAGAACCTGAGAGACTGTGTGTCTAAGTATTGGGTATTGAGTTTGTGCTGCTGATGCGCCCACGTGCGCCCGTTTGTGTTGTTGTATCACTGTACAAAATAAAGCGCCAGTCCCAGTCACACCGGCCCCGCCTTCTTCCTTCCCCACACACACGATCCACGAACCTAACTACACTGGTGCCGAAACCCGGGAAGGAAGAAGAGTGCCGCCGCCATGAAGCCCCCGTCATGCACCCCACTTGCAGATATCGTACAATCACTCGCCGGTCTTCACCAGGAGACACAGCAAGATCTGCGGGCCGTCAGGGAGGAGCAACAGATGAGGTCCGTTCCATCGACGGCCACCTCCTCCATCCTGACCAACCGATCTCTTTCCTGTATTTTGCAATTATAAAGGATAGGTTGTATCGGGTGACCCAGGACACCCAGACAAAAGAAGATGCAACCGAGTTATTGGTGCCTAAAAGCCGCCGGGTAATGCTGTTCCAGGCAGCTCATTCTAATCCGATGGCCGGGCATTTAGGGCAACAAGCTACACTTAACCGTCTCATGGCCCGGTTCCTCTGGCCGGGCATTCAAGAGAATGTGCGCAGGTGGTGCGCGTCTTGTCGTGAATGTCAGTTGGTGAATCCACCGGCCACCCCAAAAGCACCATTGTGCCCCCTTCCACTAATGCAGGTCCCCTTCGAGAGAATTGGGATGGACCTCATCGGGCCATTAGAACGGCATCGCTTTGCATTAGTTCTGGTGGACTATGCAACGCGATACCCGGAAGCAGTGCCGCTCCGCACTATTTCAGCGAAAAGTGTGGTGAGCACGTTGTTTTCGTTGTTTTCGCTAATCTCCCGGTTGGGAATCCTGAAAGAGTTTCTCACCGACCAAGCCACGGCGTTCATGTCACGGACGGTCCGCAAATTATACGAATTGTTGGGCATTAAAATCGATTCGCACCAGTGTCTATCACCCACAAACAGACGGGCTGGTGGAACATTTTAATCGCACGTTGAGAACCATTCGTAAGTTTGTTCACGAGGACGCCAAAAATTGGGATAAGTGGCTAGAATCTCTATTGTTTGCTGTACGCTCATCCCGCAAGCCGCCACAGGGTTTTCCCCCTTCGAGCTTCTATATGGGCGCCAGCCACAGGGGGTGCTGGATGTCCCTAGGGAGGCTTGGGAGGACGGACATTCCGTGGGCAAAAATGAAATTCAGTATGTCCTGGATCTGAGAACAAAACTCCACATGCTGGGGTGGCTATCAATGGAGAATTTGTTACAGGACAAACAAAGACAGCGGTACAACAGAGGAGCTAGACTTTGTCAATTTTCACCGGGAGATAAAGTTTTGGTATTACTCCCACTTCCAGCTCGAAATTACTCGCTTAGTGGCAAGGGCCTTTTGAGGTCACACGGCGAGTGGGAGACCTCAACTATGAGGTTGTACGATCAGATAGGGACGGGGCACGTCAAATCTACCACCTCAACCTGCTAAAAAAATGGTCAGAGTCAGTGATGCTGGCGACGGTGGTGAGCGGAGAGGAGGATCTCGGGCCAGAAGCGATCCAAAAGCCGCAATCTCTCACGCTGGCCCCAGGGGGAGATCACCTCTCACCCTTGCAGCTCACTGACATGAAAGAGTTACAAGCAGAGTTTGCGGACATGTTTTCGCCCCTACCGGGTCGGACCGACCTAATCCAGCACCATGTTGAGACGGAGCCGGGCGTGGTTATTCGCAGCCGGCCGTACCGTTTGCCAGAACACAAGAAAAAAGTAGTTCAGGCTGAATTAGAGGCTATGATGGATATGGGGGTGATAGAAGAGTCCTGCAGTGACTGGGCGAGCCCGATCGTTTTGGTCCAAAAACCTGATGGCTCGGTCCCATTCTGTGTGGATTATAGAAAGGTGAACGCGGTGTTGAAATTTGATGCGTACCCAATGCCAAGGATTGACGAACTGCTTGATCGGCTAGGGTCCGCTCACTTTTATTCGACACTGGACTTAACAAAGGGGTATTGGAAGATCCCCTTGTCTCCAATGTCCAAAGAGAAAACCGCTTTCACCACGCCGTTTGGATTACACTAATTTGTCACCCTTCCTATCGGCTTGTTCGGGGCTCCCGCAACCTTCCAGCGTCTGATGGACAGGATTCTGCATATGCCGCTGCGTACTTGGATGATATCATCATCTACAGTGCGGACTGGCAGCGACATATGCAGCACTTGCACGCTGTCCTGAAGTCGCTGAGAAGGGCTGGGCTCACGGCAAACCCAAAGAAGTGTGCGATTGGACGGGTGCAAGTAAGATATCTGGGCTTCCAATTGGGTCATGGACAGGTGCGTCCACAAATTGATAAGACGGCAGCGATTGCGACCTGTCCAAGGCCTAAGACCAAAAAGGAGGTTAGACAGGCACCAGATACAGTTCAGTGGACGGAGCGGTGCCAGCAGGCTTTCACCCAGATAAAGGCTGCTCTGTGTGGTGGACCGCTCCTTCAGGCTCCTAACTTCTCTCTCCTTTTCCCTACAGACTGACGCCTTGGACAGGGGTTGGGCGCGGCCCTGTCCCAGGAGGTGGAGGGTGTGGAGCGGCCGGTGCTGTACATCAGCCGGAAGCTCTCTAAGAGAGAGGCGATGTACAGCACGATAGAGAAGGAGTGTTTGGCCATCAGGTGGGCCGTTCTCACCCTTCGCTATTACCTCCTGCGACGGGAGTTCACCCTCTGTTCGAACCACGCCCCCTTGCAGTGGCTCCAACGAATGAAAGATACCAACGCGCGGATCACCCGTTGGTATCTAGCTTTACAGCCGTTTAAATTCAAGGTGGTCTACAGGGCGGGTGCTCAGATGGTTGTGGCTGACTTCCTCTCCAGGAGGGGGGCTCCCCGGCCTGAGTCGGGCGGTGGGGGTATGTGGCAGAGGGGGCGTGGTTCTGCGAGGTCTGTAGCGCGAGAGAGGGTGAAGAGCCGAGCAGTGAGTAAGTAGGTCAAGTGCAAGTGTAACACCTGTGTCTGATTGCAGTAATTGGCGGGGAGAGACGGCATTTAAGCCGCGACGGCAGAGAGAGTGAGAGAGAGAGCACTGGGACTGGGACTGCGTGACCACGCCACGACGATGGTGAGAGACTGAGAAACTGAGAAAAGGAGAAATCCGACGAGAACCTGAGAGACCGTGTGTCTAAGTATTGGGTATTGAGTTTGTGCTGCTGATGCGCCCACGTGCGCCCGTTTGTGTTGTATCACTGTACGAAATAAAGCGCCAGTCCCAGTCACGCCGACCCCGCCTTCTTCCTTCTCCACACACACGATCCACGAACCTAACTACAATCGCGATTAATCGATTTGACAGCACTACTTAAAATACTATATACTGTATAAGTATCTCAGATATTGCGATAGCAGCATTTTAAAGTCATAAAACAGTCTCTTATAAAAATAAAAAATAAAAAAATTCTGTAAAATGTTAAAGTCACCATAAAAATATATTTCTTTTTTTACGGAATTTTGTAGTGCTTATAAAGGATTTTTTCACGCAGGGGTTGCAAACAGGGTTGGGGAAAAAAAAGAGCAAGCATTTATTCCTTTTTAATAAAAAGGAACTCATATTACACTTCAGGTTATCTGGAAACAAAAAACAAAAGAAACAGAACACCTATACAATGACAAGAGCAGACCGAGGCTGAATCCGATATCGCCCCCTAAACACTTAATCACTATTCCCTACTTTAGCCCACTAATACAGTTCACTTGAAGGAATAAGTGAGCGAATTCGGATGTTGTGTGTTCATCGGCTGTACACTCGTTATTGTGGTGCAATGTGGGATAGAATGAGTGCACTTTATAACGTAAACTATGGTTTTGGACACCACTACAAATGGCTGTCCCCTCAAATAGTGCCCTAAGGGTATATGGGGGCGATTTTGGATTCAGCCCAAGACTAACTGGACTATATATAACACAGAGAAACACTATAGGTACAAAACGAGATCATTAACTATACACAGGTGAGACCCATGAGGGCAAATCAAACTCAACAGCAACAGATGAATTGAGATGAAGGCAACAGACTGGGAGCAGAGCATAATTAACAGGCTAACAACTCAAACAAAACTCAAACCCAGAAATAGACAATCAATGGCTGAATCCGAAATCGCTCCCTAAACACTCATTCCCTACTAAAAAGTGTGTGTGAGGTCAGACAGCCGTTGCGTGTACATTGGCTGTACACCAGTTATTACGGTGCAATGTGGGATTGAATGAGTGCACTCGAACATGTCCACTATGGTTTCGGACACGATTTTCACTACAAATGGTTGTCCCTTCAAATAGTGCCCTATTTTAGGGCATGGGGGCGATTTTCGGATTCAGCCAATGTATCTGTAATCTTTTTTTTTTTTTGTCATATGCCCTCGTAATTTTTTATCAAAAACGTTAACCCGGAGTAAAGTACGAAATACTGTAAAGCATTTAACTCTTAAGCATTTGCCTATTTAAATCCAAAGGTTTTTGGCCGTGTAGAATTTGAGCTTAATTTCATAGCACTTTGACTTTTTACTGCACCTCAACAAATGTTACTGAATACAAATATTCCTTTCATGGAATGATTTATGAAGACACACACACCTAAATAAACAAGATCAAGTGCGAAAGTCTATCAATAATACTAATCTAAAGAGATCTTAAAAAGTTTAAGAAGAATGAACAAATAAATTAGGCATTTTTTTATAGCGCTTTACTATGTACTACTGTATACCCAAAGCTCTTAACAATCATATCCAATCATAAAATACATTTTATCTCCCCAGAGTCAAACGTTTAAGGGCAAGAGAAGAACAAAATGCCACATTTTTCAGTGTAAAGCAACAGGTCAACAGCACATTACAGTCTGATAATATCCCGCAGTATGATGGAAAATGATGTTTTCACAGATGACAGGAGAACATAAGGGACAAATACACTTTACACAGCTGTCTGTCTCCACTGGCTTAAACCCTGTCCCATTTACCCTCTCGAGACAGATATCACCTGATCTCAGTGCTGTTGTCATGAGAAACACGATTTACACAAAAGCTCATCATAAATGTAGGCTTTTCATTTTAGAGCGAGACACCAGCTGCGTATTCAACATATTATTTCACTGAGATAACCCAGAAAAACATTGAAAAAAGGACTAAATTATTATTACTGTACTACTTACCATCCTACTTCAGTCTTAAAGACATCATCAAATGATCTTAAAACAAAAGTAAAGAAATAATTGTCAAATCATTTCATGGGGTTTTAAATGTAGTATATATGGGGCATGTTTTCCTTATCTAAACAATATTTCCATGTATTCTGGCACTTTTATCAGCATGTATTCAGAAGCGTTCCACTTCTCTTTTCAGACCAATAGTCCAAATCCACAGAGCTTTCTAATAACATCATCAGCTATTATGTGTGAACTGTATGAAAATGCATGAAAAGCCTCTCTTCCATTGAACGTGCTTGAAAAAGCTCAAATTATTCAAGATTTCTGGGACATTGTTCTAGCCGACTGTTCTTTTCTGCTTCCCACAATCCTCATAAATGTCACCAAAATGGCAGAATTTGCAATGAGAAGCTCGTCTCATATTGTAAGACATCATTGTGACCATTAAAAGGCAAGCGTGCATGTTTGTGTGTCCGGTTAGACGTGGCAGATAAGAGATTTCAGGACAATTTGTCATATGTGTAGTCTCTGTCCCTGCTCATTTGGGAAACATCTACACAAAGGTCGCAGGAGATTAGCTGTATATTTTAACTGGGAGCCTTATATTGTAAAAGCTACAGACAGTGTGTTGAGTGAGCATAACAGGTCATACATCACAGAAATGCTGAATGGATCATTATGTTCTAATGCTCTCGAGTCTTGTTAATATACCGGGCTAAAAGCCTGAGATCCAATCTTCTCACATTATGCTTTATCAAAGGATAATCTAAGTTATTTTCAATGTTTCGCTCTATGATACAATCACTGTGATTGTATCAGAACAAACACACATACATTATATAACCATATACAAAATATATAAAAAATGTGCCATGAATTTTACAAAAATATGTTTGGAAGGCTTTTTGCAAACTTTTTTTCAATATAGACCTTCAAACACTTCTATTTGCACAAGTATGATTTCATGCATCGAGTTATGACAATACGCAATTTACAATGCAATGGAAGTACATGTTGCATTCTCAGTATTGCCACAAGAGGCACTATAGTGTATAGTATAGACAATAGTGTAAACTTCTATAGTTAGGGGTATTTTGTGTATTTCATCTGTCATCCTGTTTGATGTTTGATACATTCAAGAAGCGTGTTTTCTTTGAGAAGGTCAAGTTAAAGGTTCAGTTCATATATCTGACTGCCGGATTTATTGACAAAATTGTATACATGAGGATGCAGTGCATCGTCAATGCAACGTGATATCGAATTGAACCGAATCGATGACATGATAATCGTAAGCGAACCGAACCGCGAGACCAGTGTAGGTTCACACCCTAAGTCACGACGGTATTTGTTTCTAGGCGAACTGACACACATCATCCAGAGTCAGCTAAATCCCAGCACATAGAGACGCTTTCACCTAGATATTATCACATAGAGACTGTGTCTGTTCCCCGAATCAGTAAATACAAAAAACCATCAAAACCATTCAACAGTAAAAATTTAATTGATGTCCAACAAATAAACAACAGATATAATACGGATGAACAATTGATAAATCTCGGGTTGCTGAATATTCGATCCCTTTCGCCAAAAACGCTTATTGTTAATGATATGATTATAGATCATAACCTAGATGTGCTGTGTTTGACAGAAACCTGGCTAAAACCTGACGACTACATTACTTTAAATGAGTCCACTCCCAAGATTATTGTTATAAACACGAGCCGCCTGAAAGGAAAAGGGGAGGTGTTGCTGTAATTTATAATGATATCTTCAGTATTACTCAGAAGTCTATTTTCAAATATAATTCCTTTGAATTTTTGGTGCTTTATGTAACATTGTGTAGTGTAAATGATAAATCCCGTTTGACATTTGTGTTGGCTACTGTATACAGGCCACCAGGGCACAATACAGACTTTATCAAAGAATTTGCTGGTTTTCTATCAGAGTTAGTACTGGCTGCAGATAAAGTACTAATTGTTGGTGATCTTAATATCCATGTTGACAATGAAAAAGACGCATTGGGATTGGCATTTAAAGACATTATAAACTCTATTGGAGTTAGACAACACGTATCTGGACCCACTCATCGCCTTAATCATACTTTAGATCTAATACTGTCACATGGACTAAATGTTGATACCATTAAAATTCTGCAGCAGAGCGATGACATCTCAGATCATTACCTAATATCATGTATACTTAATTTAGCTAAGGCTGCAAAGCCATCCCCTCGCTTCAAATATGGCAGGACTATAACCGCTGCGACTAAAGATTGCTTTGTACATAATCTACCTCACCAGTTCCATCTCCTCAGCATTACAGATAGCCAAGAGGAACTTGATGTTGCAACAGAAACTACTGACTCTCTCTTTACTAGCACTTTAGACATAGTTGCTCCTCGGCGCTTAAAGAAGATTAAAGCAAATAATCCAACGCCGTGGTACAACGACAACACTCAGGCCCTTAAAACAGCAGCCAGAAAAATGGAGCGCAGCTGGAAGAAAACAAAACTGGAGGTTTTTCGCAATTTGTGGAAAGAGAGCATGATTGCATACAGAAAGGCCATAAAAACTGCTAGATCTGCTTATTTCTCAACTCTTTTAGAAGAAAACAAACACAATCCTAGGTATTTATTCGATACAGTGGCTAAATTAACAAAGGATAAAGCTTCAACTTCTGACGTTTGTAAACAACACAGCAGTAATGGCTTTATGAACTTCTTTACTAGTAAGATTGATAACATTAGGAATAAAATTATAACCATGCAGCCGTCTACTACAGTATCACTTCAGACAGAACATTGTAGTGTCACTGAGGAAAAATTACACTCATTCACTGCTATAGGAGGAGAAGAATTGGCTAAACTTGTTAAATCATCAAAATCAACAACATGTATGCTTGACCCTATACCGACTAGGCTATTAAAAGAGATGCTTCCAGAGGTCATAGATCCTCTGCTTAATATTATTAATTCATCCTTGACATTAGGATATGTACCAAAAACTTTGAAGTTGGCTGTAATTAAACCACTTATTAAAAAAACCGCAACTTGATCCTAAAGAATTAGTCAATTACAGACCAATCTCGAATCTACCGTTTCTATCAAAAATATTAGAAAAGGGCGTGTCTTCACAATTATGTTCCTTTTTAGAAAGAAATGGTATATGTGAGGATTTCCAGTCAGGATTTAGACCATATCATAGTACTGAGACTGCTCTAATTAGAGTTACAAATGATTTACTCTTATCATCTGATCGTGGTTGTATCTCTCTATTAGTGTTACTCGATCTTAGCGCTGCATTCGATACTATCGATCACAATATTCCTTTGAATAGACTCGAAAATTATGTTGGCATTAGTGGAACTGCATTGGCATGGTTTAAATCTTACTTATCTGACCGTTATCAGTTTGTAGCAGTAAATGAAGAGATGTCACACCGATCACAAGTTCAGTATGGAGTACCGCAAGGCTCAGTGTTAGGACCGTTGCTTTTCACCCTGTATATGCTACCACTGGGAGATATCATTAGGAAGCATGGCGTTAGTTTTCATTGTTATGCTGATGATCCTCAGCTCTATATTTCTTCACACCCTGACGAAACTTACCAATTCACAAGATTAACGGAATGCATAGCTGATATAAAAAATTGGATGAATAGTAATTTCCTGCAACTTAATTCAGATAAAACTGAATTTTTAATTATTGGACAGAAAAGCTCCACAAGTAGTGCCCTAGAATACTGTCTAACCCTCGATGGCTGCTCTGTCAAGTCCTCGTCGTCAGTGAGGAACCTGGGTGTGCTCTTTGATACCAATCTTTCGTTTGAAAGCCACGTTTCTAGCATCTGTAAAACTGCATTCTACCATCTTAAAAATATATCTAAATTACGTCACATGCTTTCAATGCAAAATGCTGAACAATTAGTATATGCGTTCATGAGCTCAAGGCTAGGTTATTGTAATGCTCTACTGGGTGGTTGCCCTGCTCGCCTAATAAATAAACTCCAGCTGGTCCAAAACGCAGCAGCTCGAGTTCTTACTAGAACCAGGAAGTACGATCATATTAGTCCAGTTCTGTCAACACTGCACTGGCTCCCTATTAAACATCGCATACATTTTAAAATCTTGCTTATTACTTATGAAGCAATAAATCCCCAGTACTTGAGTGAGCTCTTAACGCATTATACTCCATCACGTCTATTGCGGTCTCTAAACTCTGGCGAGTTGAAAATACCTAGAATATCTAAATCAACTGCAGGCGGTCGATCCTTTTCCTATTTAGCACCTAAACTCTGGAATAGTCTTCCTAGCATTGTTCGGGAAGCAGACACACTCTGTCAGTTTAAATCTAGACTAAAAACGCATATCTTTACTATGGCAAACACATAGAACATTTTTAACTTTCTTTATTCAAATCAAATGACTGATTGTTAGGCTGCATTAACTAGGTCAGCCGGAACCGGGAACACTTCCCATAACACCTGATGTACTCGTTACATCATAAAAAGAGTGCCATCCACACTAATGTTAGTCTCTCTGTTTATCCCAAGGTTTACTGCAGTTGGCCGGATCCAGGCCGTGTCTGGATCGGATGGTGGACCTGCATCTGGACATGACCAGCTCATCCTGGAGTGTCTGCTGAGACCGTGTCTATTAGTGTCTCCTCTGAATTCGCCTCACCGGAACGTCATCCTCAATTAACCCGTCTCCGGCGCAATAACTCCGATCTTTCAAGTATTCATATTCTTGTGTAATCGACGTGCCATCCTAAATGAACCCGTCTCTTGCGTGATACCCAAAATTTTGAATATTCCTATCTAATATGATTTATGACCTGCAAGGTTGCCAGAGTAATAATTATACACTGTTAATAATAGGCCAGAGGAGAACTGGCACCCCGACTGAGTCTGGTTTCTCCCAAGGTTTATTTTTCTCCATCATGCCCTGATGGAGTTTTGGTTCCTTGCCACTGTCGCCTTTGGCTTGGCTTGCTCAGTTGGGGACACTCAAATTATGATCCAAGTTACTCAACTAAATATACAAATAGAATTTATTAATTTGGTCATATATAATTCTATAAACTATCCAAATTAAACTAGCCAAATCAAATTTTGTTGCAATGTTGTCCTGTTTAACACTGTGAAGCTGCTTTGAAACAATCGTCATTGTAAAAGCGCTATATAAATAAAGTTGATTGATTGATTGATTGATCATCTCGCGGACATCCTGTAGAATTCAGCCATCAGACGACGACTTTGAAACCCCTGAAGTGTTTCCAGATAAGTGTGCCATATGCATCAGACGTACGGACTATGGACTGTGGCCGTGACGACTAAGGCTGGGACAAGACATAATTTTCAACTAAAAACAGGACATTTTTTATATGCTTTGGCCCGCCATTTACACAAATGTTGATTAAACAAGGTTCGGGAGGAGGATGTTCAGATAAATGACACAGGTGGAGAGCACTCGGCTAATCAACAAAATAAGTATATATAAATATATAAACGACTCTATAGGTTACTCTGGATTCAGGCCAAAGTCCGAGCTCGAAGACCTCACCCCGGACAGCACGCCAAATACGCATTCAAATTTACTCTCTATAAATTAAATGTAAGTGTGAACTCGTGAACAAAGGTGTTTTGTGGGCCTGAAAACGCTAACTTTTGAGTACAAAAACCAAAAGCGCATGCGCAGTCTATAGGAGTGTGTTTCTTTAGTGATATTGAAAGTGATATTGCCAACTACTGCCTGACATGAATAACAGCGTTTTTAAGGCGTTTACGTTTTCGTATGTACACATCATTGTCATGTAAACATAATTTCACAATTTTTTTGTAAAAACAGGTTTATATCAGCTTTTCAGAAAAATAGGATTGGCCCACAGTTGTGCATTCTTCTTCTTCTTCTTCTTCTTCTTCTTAATATGTAAATTATGTGAACGTGTTTACTAAAGAGAAAACAGTGTCTGAAAAGAGCATGTTTGAGATGAATTATGATACATAGTTGGGGAATTTTGTAAAATTATGCAAAAAGTGTGAGCCAAACTTGCAGTGGAAATGTTAATTACTTTCAGGACAAAATACTTTTTTTTTTTCAACTCTGACTTCTGAAGTAAAAGACAATGCCTTCAGCATTTTAATATTCAGTTTGTCATGTTATAAATAAGACTTTCAAATCTTGCCACTTAGGGGATAATGAAGTCTGGAGATGAAAGCAGACGCTTAGATGCAAGGTGTTAAAAAGGTGTAACACCTCGCATAAAAGCACACAGTACAAAACGTACAGTAGTACAAATCAAGAAAAAACACATCTACACGTTCTCATTAATTCATTGGATCAAATTTAATATGTGCTGAACATGAAAATGTATTTCCATGTGTATATAACCAAATTTCCTAGAGGCATGAGCTCCATAAGAGTCTCATGAAATCTTTGAATTATTCATTTAGGGAGTCGTTAATACTGCCTATATTTCTTACTCATTGGAGAAGCATAACTCTACCTCTACATTTTTGGAAAAACTCCAAAAACGTACCAAATCATACAGTTCACTGCAGTTTCAAGGTAAAATGAACACTAGTGACAATAAAAAAACAACTAATTATATTTCTTTTTCACACCAATTATTACACAGGGGCAAATGATCGATTAATAAAAACGTATTTTTGTGCGGTTACTTTCAAAATACTATATTATAACCTCAAAACCCTTTTGTATATTAACATGTAGATTTTTGCATTAACCAGCTTCAAAAGTATGTCCTTTCTGCCGTAGTAAACCTGATCAGTAGCTCACTTCATTATACTTCCGCTATGCGCTTTCCTGTGAAATGATAAAATAAATGATAAAATAGCTCAAAGAAAGCTAAAATATGGCATGGTTTCTTCAGCAAAGGCATTTTAGCTTATGTTTGTATTTGTTAAAGCGGGGGTCTAATGCTATTTCATGCATTCTGACTTATTTACACTGTTAAAGAGTTGGATTCACATGCTAAACATGGCTGAAATTTTAAAAATTGAGTTGGATGTATGACTGAGTATTTCTGTGCCAAATACACTCCTTCCAGATTTGAACATGTTTCGGAAAGTTTTTTTTCGAGTATGGCCATGTATTACGTCAAAATGTGTGAATTTCCTTGTATGGGCACTTTTCCAGAAAGAACGCATGCGAGAGCGCGCCCATCATCAACGTGCTTCGTCCGGGTTACGGTAGCCGTCGGCAGTGCTTTGTTTTTAGACCACATCTTACACTTAAGAAGTGTATTTCTGGTTGTGAGGGAAAGATAACCTTTTTCAGCTTCCCAAATAACCCAGCCTTAAAGGAACATTGGATGCGGTTTGTTTTTCCGAAGCAGCAATGGAGTTCTGCAAGTGTGTTTGTTTGTTTCCGGTCACGAGTTGAAACTAAAGACTTTTTTGAGATATGAAAGATGCAATGCTACACTGTAGGTACTCAAGATTAACATGAGATTGGCTGAAACCCCCACAACTTAGTGTAGGTGGTACGCTATTTTCAAACGTGGTAAAGCATTAGCCTTTTAGCGACAGAGTCGATACGGCAAACTACATAATAAAGGTGCGTTTTACGTTTTACTTTGAAAATGTTCAAATGTGCAACATGTCCAAAAAGCAATTTCATAAAATCATTTTGTAGTAATATCATCAGAGTTTCAGGCCGTGTGTCCACCTAAGCATTTTTTCACGCAGTTGGCTGGCGTATTCAATTGTTTTCAATGGGAGCGACGCGTTTTTATAACGCCATGAGCTTATGTGTGTGTGTGTGTGTGTGGTATCGAAGTGCTGAGCGAGTATTTCATGTTTTTTACTGGTCACCGAGAGTTGAAGAATGTTCAACTTTGAATAAAACGCAGCGCTCATCACTGTCACTTTTTACCCAGCCGTCCAATCACAGTGGGGGAGGGGCGGGACAAACACAAAACTGATCAACCGCCACATTCTGCTTGTACAACGTCCACAGATGAAAACAAGCAGCATAATAACAGAGCAAATACTTTACATTGTATCTGCATTTTTATATACACTCATTACAGAAACAAACGAATTGTGAAATGAGAAACTAGTAACACTTCCGCGGATATTCTGTATCATAACAACTCTCAACTGAAAAAAACGCTGCCCAGTCAAAACGCTCTCAAGCGTTCACAGCGAGGCGTTTTCAGCAGTTTTCACGCTTTGGCGTTTTCACACTTTGGTGGACACGCAGCCTTAGCATGCTAATATTCACATGCCTACAATATCACAAGTGGCTGGGAGTGTAATATTCCTTAATTGTATCCTTACAAATCAACATGGTTTTATTAAAAAAGGCATGGAAAAGGTCTTACATTTCTAATTCCTCTCGCTGATTAGCATCTATTGCTTACTGTGTCTCATGATGTTTCAGTTTAGCTGTCTCCGTCATTGCAACTACAGGTTTAACAGTGTCACCTCATTTAGACATATTTCTCATTATGTTTCCCTTGATCCTCTCCACACCTACCGTTTCCTTTTCTATTAGTGCCGAGGTGTTTCACATCAGGAACAATCAAAACAAACAAGACGACAAACAAAAACAGAACAT
This sequence comes from Gobiocypris rarus, assembly GCA_023029165.1. Lineage (NCBI taxonomy): Eukaryota > Metazoa > Chordata > Actinopteri > Cypriniformes > Gobionidae > Gobiocypris > Gobiocypris rarus. The sequence goes on from CM040923.1 coordinate 12,092,580, forward strand.
GCAATCCCCACAGTAGGACCTCGCATCATGATTGCAATTCAAATATAATTATATACTCTACTGACATGATATTATGTAGTGCATGTGAACTGTTACCGCTTATATCACCGTTACTGTTCACAGGCGGATTGACAGCGGAGCAGTGCAAGAGAGTGCACAAAAGTTGAGTCATTTTGTTGAGATGAGTAATGTTAGGTCTTGTTTTGTTTTCTGTCTGTTAACTCTGCTGAAAAAAATCCAGTATTGCTGGTCATGGGCATAAGGTAGCCTGTGTTTTGCATGCTGGGACCAGCGTGGGATGCTGGTTGCTGGTCCCCAGCATGGAAAGCAGGAGTTTTGCTTGAGAACAGCATGACTATTGAATTTATTTAGACTAACTGTAACTAACATTTATTTTTCCTTACAGGCCTAACATTGAACACTTGAGAACAAAATGTACCCTAAGGTTGGTGTGTCGAAAGAGTGGAAACTCAAAAGATACTGGCTAGAATTATTCCAAATGTAATAGCCCCATGGCATTTTGAGTAATCAAATGAACTAATAACCCACCCCATTTTTTTCTGATGATTCTAATGATTTTGATATCTAAATTTGCTTTTCCAGTAACAGAGGGAGTGGGTGGGTGCTGTTCTGCTCAGATTGAACCAATCATATTAGAGGATAATGAGATCATGAGTAATATGTCATGCTATTTTTACTGTGTATGTACGTATATCCTATATAAACTTCTTTATTTTTTTTTGCTGGTGAGATTCTTTATGAATGTTATGTGAAACTCTCATATCTCATAAGCATTTCAAGCGCACTTGTTGGAGTCTGTCTGGTCCATTGCTGTGCAGCAGGTTAGACACTAGAGATCTTACTTCTATTGTCAAGTGATAGTGTGTAGTGAAGCACTAAAGATCTTATTCCTGAGTGATAGTGTTCAAAAGGGCGAGACGTCGACTGACTAGAAGCAGGTTGTCGACTGTAGACACACGCTGGAGTATAAATATTGAGTATCGACTTGGGAGGCCCCAGGTAAACTTAAGTCAGGTGTTTAGGGGAAAATCTACTATACTATGCTGGTCCTCAAGCTAGACCAACACTATAGCACCAGCATAAACCAGCCTGGACCAACATGGAATTCAAGCTGGTTTATGCTGGATTTTATCAGCATGGTAGTTCTAAACAGCCGAAAACACACATAACTGCTGTTAGAAGCTCCGGTTCCCATAGAAATGCTGGTGGTAGTGCTAGTCTAGCTGGTGGACAAGCATAGTCATGATGTTCTCAAGCAAGACTGAGATAGTGTAGCTGTTGGGGACCAGCAAACCAGAAACAAGCATCCCATGCTGGTCCCAGCATGCAAAACATACCCTATTTCTGGTGACCAGCAATGCTGATTTTTTTAATGGGGCACGCAAATGTGGCCACAGCATGAACAGACTTGTCTTAAAAGGGACTTTGGTTGAACTCTAAACTTAATTGCATCACCAACAGTCATTGTCATTTATGTTACTTAAAACTGACAATTCTAACAGTAAATCTAGACTTGGTTTCTCTCCAAACACCCCTTAAGAACAAATCACTGCAATCACTTCAGCTCCTGTTCCTACTGCCTACTGTCTCAGTTATTAACATTTGCCCACTTGAAACCCATAAACATTGACCTTTCACATTTGAGCGGTGAGAGCATCATCACTATCACAGCTGCAGGACCATAAAATGTATTTTTCCTTCAAAGGTGTATCATGATGTCCAAAAGGGGGTCTTCAGCTTATGGCTTGGTTTCACAATGACTTGGCCGATGCCAGAAACCTTTAGCCTGGATGAAGGATCTTCTTTCTGACGAACATCCCATAACAAAGTGTCAATCATATTTAGATGTTCTAAAGTGGCAATAAGGTCTGGGAGACTATGACTGATTGGTTAGTAAATGAGGTTGTATGAGGGCTGGTAAGGGGGTGGGTGACTTCCCATGGTTAGTAATTGGCTCCACCTACGGCCTATTAGATTTGCTTGGATGAAACATGCTGTTCAAGTGCATGTGCTATTCAGTAGTTGTTTCCACCCTACTGTGCCATTGAATTGCTGGTAATGTTGCTTTCCATCGCACTTGACTATTATAGGTTGACTCAAATGAATTTCAGTTCATGAACACCTGTGGCCCCTTCGGGTTTTTTATTGCTGGTGTGCCGTGCATGTACTGTTTGGCATTAAGAAAAACACACTTGTTCCCCTTTCATTTCCATTAATCTCCACCAGGTTACCTACTGGACTGTAATGGATAAAAATCTGCAACATGGCATTTTCGTATGTGGCACAATAGGACTGTTCTGGATAGAGTGCTTGAAAACTCTAAGGGGCTCCTTCACCTTCAGCTCTCCAGAGAAAAGTGGGATGTAAAGACCTCTTCACCCAGAAGTTAGTGACCTTTGAATAAGAGGTAATTAGGGACAGAACCAATCTACTTTCCAATATCCTCTTGTCCCTTGTCCCTTGACTCTTGACATCTGCATTTCCCAAGCTTTTTTGATTCTGTGCGAGACTTGCTGTTTTTCTTGTTGCTTTCATAAGGATAAAAATGCTTTGATATTGAGGTTGCCAAAATTCTGTACTTTTGGTTGCTAGTAGGTGTTCCTAGTCAACTGCAATATCCAACTGTATCAGACAATGGATTATATATCCTATCTGTAGTTGTTATGGTCGACAACTGCGACTACTGGAAACAAATGATTTTCGTGGAATTTGGTTCCATTAACTGCTCTCTGCATTCTTTGACCACTGCACATGGAACACTGTACCGAGAAGTGTTTACCCCTGGTCCAAATTAAATACACCTAAACCTTCCAGGTGTGATAAGCAGAGCTAAACTCTGCAGAGAAGTGGACCTCCAAGAGCAGAATTGGACACCTTACTGTACCAGAATACTGGGATTGCGTCACTACTGAATATACAGTGCTACTGCAAAATACTTAACAAATACGTCTTATGGGTAAGTTCTTTTTTAATCTATTGGTTAAAAAGACTTGACTCATTAGTTATTGGTCTGAAACTCGTTCACTAAATGAATCAGTGCAGTTATAGACTTATTGACCATCAATATTGGTCACTTTGTCGCATCTGTAGCAGTTTCTGATACTCATTTCATCTCACTTCACCAATTCCCATTTAAAACGAATGAAATCCGGGCGCATTTATGCTGCAAATCGCTAAAAATGTGAAAGCTTCTTAAGTTTGCCAATATCCATGGTGTTCTCTTGAGCACTTGAGTACTTTCCATAAATTAATGAAACCAGTGAACTGAGACTATATTTGTGTTTCTTTGAGCTACTTGCATGTGTTTGCAAGACTATTTTCTCACCTCCTCCGCAGTCCTTTTCCTCCTCTTCAATGCTGCTTTTGATAGTGTCGTACTCCTCGTCAATATTCTGGTTGCCACGGATTTGACTGAGCACGCGCCGGGCCTTTTGGGTAAGACCTTTCTGGATGAGCCAGCGAGGACTCTCTGGTAGGAAGAGGAACCCTAGGAACTGCACCAATGCAGGGACCACTGACAGACCCAACATATACCTACACAGATTAAAAAGAAACAATACATTAATTGAGGATGCACGAAATCAGAAGAAGAAGAAAACATTGTTTCTGTCTCAGTATCCTCAGCTGCTGAAAGCTTTGTTGCTAGTATATTTTTGAAACTACATCTGATGTGAACATAACATGACGTTAATGGTCTAGGTTGGATAGTATTAGGGTTGGGTGTCGTATTGGCACCGGGCACCATATTGGCACCGGGTTTCGGTACCCAACCCTAGATGGTATGAACTACCTGATAAAGTTTTAAATATGGATATTTTCCGCGTGGAGCATGTTATTTGACGGACAGATGCATGTTTTATGGACTTCAAAAACAGAGCACCTATTACTACAATTCTAAGGCTTGAATTAGCCTGGAATTTTGTAATATAACTCCAATTTTATTAGTCTGAAAGAAGAATGGCATATACACCTAGGATGACTTGAGGGTGAGTAAATTATGGGCTAATTTTCATTTTTGGGTGAACTAACCCTTTAAGCCAACTTGGTCTAATGACAAGTTGTCATTAAGTAATTAAGGTATACAATCTAAACATCAAACTTAATGGCTACAATAAAATAAATAAAGCTAAAACAGTCCTAACTTTTTGTATGAACCTAGCCATCTTTTGAATCATTATTTACTACAAATTATCATGGGAATGCGTTGGTTAGGCAGTAATCCCTTCACTAACATAGAGCGATTTGTGGTTTTGATGCAGCGGAAGATAAAAGTAAATAAATGGCAACATTTCCATCAAGTACACATTTATAACATTTTCTTTCCCAGAGCAACAGCTACACATGGTCGGGGGATATTTTACAGCTGGTTTGACGTTTGTTTTGAGGGTTTATAGTGACAGGCTATACAGAGTGAGAATGACATGATTTACAGGATCTGCCCTACAGGATGATTCTTTCCAGTGGAGTTGACGTCCACATCACACAGAGGTAGACGAAGCCACACAGCGAATTCATTCTCTCATCACACTCGAATCAGACTTCAAGCTCACATCTCATAATTCTAGATTCAATACAAGTTTTGCCATTATAACCCAAAGACTTGATGCTCCTACCTCCAGCCTCCATGCTGCATGTAGCTGAAGGCCCCGTCGATAAGGCTGGCTATGAATTGTCCAGCTGTGATGAACAGTGTGTTGATGGTGACCAGGCGTCCTCTCAGGTGGGGTGGCGATGTTTCAGCGATGTACACAGGAATGGTCATGGACCCAATACCTAAACGGATGTATAAATAGCAGGCAAATATTGGTTGTTTTCGATTTGGTTTTCCATCTTTCCATTAGCTGCTCACATTCCACAGATGTGAAACTTATTATAGGACATTACAGTGCAGTATGTTGTTCCTGCTGTTTTGTTTTGGGATGATGGTGATTTTAACATTATAGTATGTACTGTATGGAATGGATGGAAGAAGACAAAAACATGATTAAGCTTTACATAAAATCCATTACCTAGACACTTTTGTCTTTTATTACAAAGGTTTGTATTTGAAATCTATGCTGTGGTTAGAAAGTAGTGCCCAAAGCCCAAACACACAAGCACCTTAAGTCATCCAAAAATATTATATGTATACATATATTATCCTGTATGTTCCTTTTTGGACTTATCATTAAAGTGCAATTTATTACATTCAAATGTAACAATTGGGTCAATAAATACATTTTTTTGGGTGGTAAACATTTTCATTAAAGTATAGTAATGTTTGCCAGCAGCCATATCACCCTGTAACCCAAGACTGGTTTCCCACTGAAGCTAAGCAGGGCTGAGCCTGGTCAGTACCTGGATGGGAGACCTCCTGGGAAAACTAGGTAGCTGCTGGTAGAGGTGTTAGTGAGGTCAGCAGGGGGTGCTCACCCTGTGGTTTGTGTGGGTCCTAACGCCCCAGTATAATGATAAGGACACTATACTGTCAAAGAGCACCGTCCTTCGGATGAGACATTAAACTGAGGTCCTGACTCTCTGTGGTCATTAAAAATCCCAAGATGAGTAGGGGTGTAACCCTGGCATCCTGGCCAAATTTGCCCATTGGCTTCTGTCCATCATTGCCTCCTAATCATCCCCATATACTGATTGGCTTCATCACTGTCTCCTCTCCACCAATCAGCTGGTGTGTGGTGGGCGTTCTGGCACAATATGGCTGCCGTCGCATCATCAGGTGGATGCTGCACATCGGTGGTGGTTAAGGAGATCCCCCCCTTCTATATGTAAAGCACTTTGAGTACCCAGAAAAGCGCTATATAAATGTAACAAATTATTATTATTAATATTATTATAGTGTAAAAAAATCTATAGTAGTAGAGTAATAATATCAATTAATAAACTAAATTCAAAAATGTAAATGTAAAAGTGAGTATATCCATGCCAATAATGAGTCTAAATCTAGTACTGCACCCCATAATACATCCCCAAACACTGAAAGCCTTATTACACAGACATTGTCTCTCAGATCTAAAAAGGACCTCATCTTGGTGGGCTTTGTCAGAGGGTTACACGCAAGAATATTTGAGATGCATGGTGAATATGCTTTGTGTGCCCGTGTTCCCTGCCAATCACATGGGGCTCAAGAGATGATAGAGCCAGGCCACATCCTTTTCATTCCCACCAATTACATCACAGATGTGTCACATTATGCAAATTTTCAACAAGCAAGTGATTTCTGGAATCGCAGGGACACCATAAAATGTGAATTTGCTTCCAACAGAATGGGATGGGGAGGAAATTGAAGTGTGATGTGGTTTGGCGGGACCAGTGTTCACATGATATTTACACAGGAGAACAAACAAAAAGTCCATGCATGCCCACATTTATCTGACAAGGTCTACGACATAACCGCTCGCTATAAAGTCTATTAATAGCCCAGTTCACTGTCTCTCTCGTTGCCCAGCAGACAATGTACCTGTTGCCATGGGAACGCCTCGCTGCTTGCCTCGCAAGGAGGTTAATCAATACTGTGAGAAGACAGCTGTTATTGGCATTTCATTTACGTTTTGAAAGACACTGACTTCACATGAGTGATAGATGTATCCCCCTCTCAAGTAGACGTGTTTGATATATCCAACAATACTACTCACAGACAATCCTTAATTTTTTTATACATGTGGGAAGACCACATGTCACATGGAAGGATCATTCGAAACGGAAGGATTTTTCTAAAAGACTAAAATGCCGGTGTGGATCATGATATATGTCTGTATGTGGCGAAAACAAGCCACCTCATTTTAATACATGCCACTGAGGGACAAAACATCAAATCATTTGCATATCCAATGAAACCACGGATCGCACAGTTGTCTCAAAGGGCCTGTTCCAAAACCTAGTCTGAAAAAGCAGCTACCTTCTATGAATGCATCCTAACCAACCTAGGCTCACAGGAAAAATGTGCCTTTGCACACATTTCACTGCAATTTCCAGCTTAACAACTTTTATTTATATTCACACAAATTATGATTACAAGTGTAGATTATTGATTAATAAAGGCAATTCTCATGTGATTTCTTGCATAATACTATGTTATAATGACTTAAAAATGCTTTGTTTACTCAGAAAAAAACAAGTTAAGATGAATTGATTTGTTTGAGTGCCATTTTGTCAAGCAAATAACAGACAAAAAAACTCACCATTATGGTGATCAGTGTTCCCTTTGTTTGGGCACTTGGAACATTCATATTATTTTAATTATCTTCCTATTTATGCAACAATGCAACACAAAAACATATGTATTTGGTTTCAAAGGAAGATAAGTAATAAATAGGTTGCTTTTAACAGTTGAGCTAGCTTCTGACTGAATAATTCACCCTTCGAGCAAGTTTGATTGACAGGTGATCTGACCAATCATATCGGCAAAAATCTGCCACTTTGTCCGACAAAGCAGTCAGGAGAGTTCGTAGATTAACGTTGGTGGACTTGAACTTGAAAAACGGTGTGTACTGATGTCTTTCCGCGGTTGAAACAACATTTCTTTTAGTGTTCATTCATGTTTATTGGATGCTTATCAATGAACTAGAAGGAAGAGATGATCGGTTCACAAGCAGCTTTGACTGAGGCGTTACAGCGATCACGACACATTAAAGAGCCCCAAAACACTATTTATTGTTTAAATTTCTTAAAAAACGACAAAATTTGAAAGTTGAAACTTTGTTTCATATCAAAAGTCACCTTTTAAAATGAATCTATGTAATACTTCCCTTCATGTCTATTTTTTAATTGGGTTGATATATTCCATCTATATTTTTTAACAATATTTCGTAGTTGACTCATGCTTGAGTCACACACAGACGTCAACATTCAGCATGAAAAAACACAACAGCTATACTAAGTCAAGAGTAAACCTAAAGTAAAGGATCAAGTACTCTCTATTGTTCTTTTTTAGTCACTAGAACTCTTGTGTAAGTGAACTATTAACTAAGCATTTGTTAGCACAAATTCCTATTTCACTTTATTTGTATTTTTTTAAGGCAATCAGTTTGCATGCTTTTTTTAAGTAACTTTAACTAATTTGATTTTACTATAAAGTACTATTAAACTTGTTCGGTAGATTGCTTATGGTGCAGTGTTCAGGTACAAGTATCTATCAATCTATCAATCTATCTATCAATCTATCAATCAATCAATCAATCAATCAATCAATCAATCAATCAATCAATCAATCAATCAATCAATCAATCAATCAATCAATCAATCAATCAATCAATCAATCAATCAATCAATCAATCAATCAATCAATCAATCAATCTATCTATCTATCTATCTATCTATCTATCTATCTATCTATCTATCTATCTATCTATCTATCTATCTATCTATCTATCTATCTATCTATCTATCTATCTATCTATCTATCTATCTATCTATCTATCTATCTATCTATCTATCTATCTATCTATCTATCTAATCTATAATGGTAAATGGATGGTAAATGGGCTGCATTTATACAGCGCTTTCAACAGACCTATGGCCATCCAAAGCTCTTTACATGTTGCCTCACATTCACCCATTCACTCTCTCATTCATACACCGGCGGTGTCAGCCATGTAAGGCGCCATCCAGCTCATCGGGAGCAGCTGGGGTTAGGTGTCTTGCTCATGGACACCTCGACACTTGGTCAGATGGAACCGGGGATAGAACCACCAACCTTCCGGTTTGTACAACCTACTGACTGTCTGTATGTCTGTCTGTCTAAATTATTAGACAGACAGTATATTATTATTCCTGAGTTATTACTGTGCAGTTGGTAACAAAGTTTAAATCCTGAAGTAGATCATGAAGTCACTTGTGAGGCTTTGTCTTGGTTAGGAAGCTGCTTCAGAAGGGAGCTATGCATGTTGACAGTGAGGCAGCTCAATTCACTTTAGAACATCATTGTGTACTGAAAACACAATAAACCATTGAATCACAATTTGCAATGTTAACAATGTTGCATAAGAGTTACAGTGTGAGTGTTATATTTCAACATTAAGGGCCATCAGTAAATCTGTTTAAATGCTCTGGGAATACTTAGCAAGTATCAATCTACTGATATCATAATACAAAATAAGATTTCCTGAGTACAATATATCATAATATCTGCCCTAATGATGTAACAGTCAGTCGAAGGAAGTGGTGTCTTGTTTATGTCCACCAAAGTAACTATTGCTTTTGTTTAGGTTTACGGTTCTTTAGCTGCACAAGAATAGAGTGGACTCATTAGTTTGAGACTGCAAACTGAAGCTGTAGATGTCCCTTATTATTAGCGAAAAACACAACCACTTCATTTAACGGTCTAGCCCAGACACTCAACGTAAGAGGCCATCACTCTAATGGCCTTTCGCTCCACAAGGGCAGTGGAGTCATGGAGACAGCAGACGACTGCCAAAACAGCTTCGCTTCTTCTCTGATCACACCATTGGCTTAGATATCGCCAAGCCAAATGAACTGCTACTTTACACCATCTGTGATTAGAGCGAAGATCTGCGCCTGGTTTGAAGGATTGTTAGGGTGAGGAGTTGCCCAAATCCCTTGAGACTGACTTTCTGAACACTGCATTAACTTGACTCACATATACCGACTGAACATAAAGTAAACACATAAATACAGTGTGCTGTAAAGGAAGATTTCGCTGCCATAGCTCTGCCAAATAAAGATAATGAGTTGAGGAAAAGGTAATTAATGTGATGGTTTAACTGACCCTGGTTTTACTCCATACTGGTTTTGTCTTTTCACAGAGGTCAGTGTGGAAGTAATTGGGCTCAATCGCTTAAACCAGAAGTCAGTGCTCAATTATCAGAAAAATGACCTTTCAGGAAAATACAAGACAATTTATTTATGAAAAGTATTTGTAAATGGACTAGAGATTGAAAAAATACATTATCATGCTTCATGAAGATTACACATGAACTCACACAACTACTTCCCTACTATAAAATATGCAGAAAATACATAGTATTCGAAAAACAGTAGGCAAAAAGTCCCCTGGTGAACTACTTCGATGAGATTTCACATTCGATAGACACTTTACTATTCCATGGGGCCATGGGAGAGGATTTATGAATGGATGTGAAGTGACGCAAATGATAGGCCTACTAGGTCACGTGACTGTAACAATATGGTGGATGCAGTACATCCGAATTTCATTCATAATACCCATATTCATAAAGAGCATACTTTTTTTAACGATCACAAAGTAAATTCAAATTCAGATATAATACTCAGAAAGTATGCTATTTCGGACGTAGCAACAATCAAGATATTAGTGTGTTGTGCCTGTTTGCCATGGTGTTGCTATGCTGTTCTGGGTGGTTACTAGAACACTACCAGTTTTTCTGGTTGGTTGCTTACTGGCAAAAGAGCACTTTTTTCAAAAAAGTAATAGTAGCCTATTTTTAACAATATGAATATGGATTATGTTCCACAGTTTAATGCTCAAATGGCGATTCTCTGGATTTGAGCAATCAAGACTGCATTACTCACCCTGACATTATAAGTATTGCGAAAACACCAATCTTCCTAAATGACATTGTGTAATCCTAGACAATAAGCATCAGGCCAAATTGCTCTGCCCAAATGCTCGTGGGATATTCAGCTCATTCTTGGAAGCTCCTTGTGGTACACAGAGTCATTAATGAGAAATGCCACTTGAGCTAGTGGAGCTCTGTCAGTCTTACCACCCAGTCGAATCATGTGAATCCTTATGACTCTGTACTAATTGCCCGAGTTAAAAATAGTTCTGAATTTTCAATGAAGCGCTGCATGAAATTTTATCAAAGCCTGTGATCTTACACACACCATGACTCACTTGGTATCCTTTAAGCAAAGCAATTAAAAAGACAGTCAACAATCCTTTAGAAAAATATGCCACACTGTACATATTTTAAATAACCTAACTGTGTGCATTTTAGCCATTATTTCAAAGGCAAAAAAAAGTCTAACAGACGTTAAATAGTCCAAAATATAAAATAGTTAAAACACACACACACACACACACACACACACACACACACACACACACACACACACACACACACACACACACACACACACACACACACACACACACACACATATATATATACACTCACCTAAAGGATTATTAGGAACACCTGATCAATTTCTCATTAATGCAATTATCTAATCAACCAATAACATGGCAGTTGCTTCAATGCATTTAGGGGTGTGGTCCTGGTCAAGACAATCTCCTGAACTCCAAACTGAATGTCAGAATGAGAAAGAAAGGTGATTTAAGCTATTTTGAGCGTGGCATTGTTGTTGGTGCCAGACGGGCCAGTCTGAGTATTTCACAATCTGCTCAGTTACTGGGATTTTCACACACAACCATTTCTAGGGTTTACAAAGAATGGTGTGAAAAGGGAAAAACATCCAGTATGCGGCAGTCCTGTGGGCGAAAATGCCTTGTTGATGCGAAAGGTCAGAGGAGAATGGGCCGACTGATTCAAGCTGATAGAAGAGCAACTTTGACTGAAATAACCACTCGTTACAACCGAGGTATGCAGCAAAGCATTTGTGAAGCCACAACACGCACAACCTTGAGGCGGATGGGCTACAACAGCAGAAGACCCCACCGAGTACCACTCATCTCCACTACATATAGGAAAAAGTGGCAATTTGCACAAGCTCACCAAAATTGGACAGTTGAAGACTGGAAAAATGTTGCCTGATCTGATGAGTCTCAATTTCTGTTGAGACATTCAGATGGTAGAGTCAGAATTTGGCGTAAACAGAATGAGAACATGGATCCATCATGCCTTGTTTTAATGTGAATGCTGAGGTATGGATGGTAGGACAATAAATGGTATTCATTAAGTATAAACATAACCACTCGCAAACATAACCTGTACACTCCTTTGCTCTTCCGGAGTCAGCCAGATGGAACTAATCTGCAGGGTCTCCTCCAGGGAGAGCATCTGATGTGCAGACTGCTGCAAAGAGGACTATTCACTCTGATAGCTGGAATACAGCTTGTCAGGGCATGCTCTCAGTTGGTTATCAACATAAATTGAATAAACCATTGCAGTCCAATGGCATCATCCTTACCTGCAAGCTGCCTCTGTAAAGCAGGACTTAGCTCCTGATGATACATGGTGAGGAGGGCTGGCTCATCCCAACTGCTAGACACTACAATGGTGAAGACGCACAGTGGCTCAGATAAGGTGCAGCGTCTCAGACGTGATAACTACTCTTCGGCATGCGAGTGCCGCATTGGTTGCTTGAACACCTCCCAGAACTTTGGGATGAAAGAACTAGAGAACTAAAGAACTGGACCACCCTGATCCAAAATAGTCAACCCCCACTGCTTTACCAGGCAGAAGAGACATGATATATACTGTACCCCACCATAGCCTTCTCAGTCGGGATGTGATTGGGATGCATCTCAAAGCTTAAAGGGTTAGTTCACCCAAAAATGTTGTCATTAATCACTTACCCACATGCCGTTCCAGACCCGCAAGACCTCTGTTCATCTTTGGAACACAAATGAAGATACTTTTGTGGAAATCCGGCTCAGAAAGGCCTCCATTGGCATCAATGTCATTTCCTGGCTAAGTAATGACATAATTTTCATTTTCGGGTGTACAAACCCTTTAAGGAGCATTGTAGAAGGAATCAGTTGCAATGGTTAGGAGAGCAAGAATAACAGGCTGGAGTGGCCATGGGTGAGGAAGAGGAAGAGGCTAAACTTACTGGCGGTCTAGCCTGATTTCTTCCATTGTGAGAATGAGGGTAATGCCCAAATTAGAGCATCCCAGGTTGTCTAAATTAATCGCAGAACTGTCTCATTGCGCTTAAGTGTTTCCTTACTAAGCTGGAAGGTTCATGTCTGGATCCATGTCTGCTGGTCTAGTCTTCTGTAGATGATTACAAAGGAAATGCGAAAGAAGCCCACTCCTATTCATCATATTACAAAGAGCCAAGGTATCCAAAAAGGTCATTTTAAACAAGGCCACATGACAACACAAAGATGAAAAACAAACAGAAATAAATCCAATCGACTTTATTCCTAACGGCGTAATGCGTTTTAGATTATTGGAGGCACTTCAGGTTTTGGGAAGTTCCACTCAAAAATAATGCAGACATACATATTACTACAGCGATATTTAACAACATGTCTGCAATATTTCTGTGGAAATAATCGGGGGTCTCTGGTATTAATTTGTTAATGCTTTTACACTTTTTATGTCCTTTTAATGTTTGATGTTTGAAGGCTGAGTAGAATGTCATCTCATTGTACCCAGTTTTTGAAAATGCTTATTATTGTATTCATAGAGCGAAGCAAACTTTTACTGTTTGTTTACAGTTTACCGGAAGTTACTCCCATAATTCGCACAAAGCACCATGGAGCGTAGGAAAATCGGTGGGTAGAAAAGGAGTAGAGAGGGAGTTCACAGTAATGAAGTGTGTGTGCTGATTGGTAAATGGAGAATATGACGTTTTTGATATGGGAAGTTGTTTGTGGAGTGAACACGAGTTGCAAGCTCCAGAGCGGTGTCTGGTCAGAGTCCAGATTTAAACCCTATAGTGAATATTTGGTCATATGTTAAACTCAAACGAACAGGGAGACATTTTTCAACTACTCATGAACTGTTTGAAGCCATCACAATTGAGAGGAACAACACTGACTCTTCTATCTGTAAGATGTTGAAGGATATTCCAAGTTCATTTATCTTCAGTATTTGTGCAATTCTTCCTAATTTCCTGAACAGTGATTTGTGATTAAAATGATTAAGACCATTAAAAGACCACTAAATATTTTTCCATTTGCATTGCACTTTTTTTTTATATTTTCATTTTTTTGAGACATATGATGTTTTAAGAAAAGAAAATTCATGGTACAAACACAAAAAATAAGCAAATACCAAACTAAATGTACAAAAAATAAAAGAGTTCTCTTTTGATGCTTGTATACAGACTGCTGAACACTGTTGGTAGACAAATGTTACATAAACTACTGAGAAAGGTGTCTATTTTCCACAGTGCACAGGGCTGAAATTGCCAGACTAATTTGAAAATGAACAGTCTGAAATGAGTTTGAAAAGAAAAAGCTACCAATGTAGGCCTACTGTCCATTTCCAAAACACAATGTCGCTGATATCTAAAAGAAAAAGTACTTTAAAAAATGCAGACACTGTTTTGTTAGATATCTTTATAAAGCGCTTTATTCGGTTTTATTCAAGTCCAAAATGTTATTTAATTTGACTAAATAAACCCGACTACATATCTATTTAAGAGCCTGAAATGGAGGTAGGGGTAGACATAGCTCTTTAAAAACTGCAGCTTTACCACTTTATGTATTAATATTGTACCACATATTATGCCTATGCTTGATATAATCATTCCATTTTAAAAATTAAATTGCATAAATCAGAAATACTTTACAATAATGTCTCACGTAACATGAATAACAATGAACAATATATTTTTATGTTAATGTTAGTTAATAAAAGTGATCATGTTAGTTCACAGTGCATTAACTAATGTTAACATATTCATATAGCATATTAGTAATAATAAGATTATAAATTATGTTCATTGTTAGTTCATGTTTGTAAAGTGTTTCCCATAAATCAACTGAAGATTGAAAGACAATACAATAGCAAGACACCAGACAACCTCTAACTTTTCTGATGCACACTGAATGCATCAGCATCGGTCAGGTGTGTCTCACTTACCAAGCCCAAGTCCCACTATGAGTCGTCCAACCAGCAGTGCCTCCTTATTAGGAGCAGATCCCAACACTATCCCCCCGATGGCAAAGGTGAAGCTAGCCGTGAGGATGCACACCCGCCGTCCGAACAGCCCGTTGAGACACCCGCCGAGCAGCGCGGACACCGCCGCCGCGGCAACAGTCCCGGAGACCAGCAGCTCCTGCCACAGGGCAGTTATATTCATGTCCCTCTTGAGCAGAAGCATCGCCCCGGACACCACCCCGGTGTCATAGCCGAACAGAAAGCCGCCGATAGCGGAGAACGCGGCCAGCACGTAGACGAAACCCGGCGTGACATCCTGCTGGAACTGTTTGCGCGCCGCGCGCTCCAGGTCCGCGGGCGCAGGAGACGCGGTTGATGGACCGGCGCTGCTGAGGCTCGCGCTGGACGGAGCCTTGATGAGACTTCGCTCTCCATCATCCGACGCTCGCTTCCTCCTCTCGCCCATCAGATTGCTCATACTACGCAGATTATAGTCATCGCTGGATTTGCGGGACATAAGTGAAAAACCGCAAGAACAAAATGCGCACAGTGAGTCAAAGAGGATGAACTGGAGAAGTGGGCTGAAGTGAGTCCAGCTTGATATGTTGTTGTGTTGTTGATGGGGTTTTATGAATGGTCTGTCGAGTCTGACTCTTGATAAGTTGTGTCACTCCTCTATGCTTGAAGTCTGGAGGATCAGACGGTGTGGTGAGAGTGAAGCCAAAGGTAGAGCTTAGCGTCATCGTGACGTTGGCATGACGTCAAATAATACACACCAACACACACGTGCAGAGAAAATCATCCATTGGCCGAAGAGCTTCCTTTTGTAAACAATAACCTCAAAACACGACAAAACATACATAGGCCTATGAACTTAAACATTATAATAATAGGCAAACACTTTATCTTACAGTGTCCTTCTTACACGTTACATGTACTGTAGTAAATTGTTCAAATTGCATGCAATTAAACCTAAAACACACCCTAATCCCTAAAGTAAGTACATGTACTTTACTGTTATTACTCAGCACATAAATGTATAATTATACTGCAACATGGACACCTTAAAATAAAGTGTAACCAATAATAGGCTAATTATTATTTATAGTGTTATCGAAGTGTCTTGCTCAAGCCTTTCATCATATACAATAAGCCAATATGTTTAGCATTATGTTTTCTTGTCTCTCATATATTAATTAACATATGAACTTGTAAATTATATTTACAATATATATTATTATTATATATTTTTTCATATTTAACTTCAATACAATAATTTAATTTAGATGATGCCATACAAAGCACAATTTTAGGTTACCAAAACTTTGTTGAAAATTAACTGACAATTGAATAACCTGTCTATAAGATAATATAACATTAAAAATATATAATTAAAAAGATAAAATAATCTATAAAATCAAATTATAAACCTATAAATGTCAAAATTCTAAATTTCTGTGACTTTTTTAAATGTATTTTTTATTTAATACTGCTCTTCAGAAGCAACCGAAGATACTTACAGGTTTCGGGAAGACAAATTAAAGGCACAATATGTAAGATTTTTGGTTTAAAATCCAAAATCCACTTTTTAAATCCAAAATCCACAGCATTATATATGTTGTTGACTTGTGTACTTACGTTATCCCAAATGTTTCCATGAATGTTTAAATCCAGAGAAATAAGCTATTTTAACCAGGACAGGGACCATGTCTGTGCGTCGGCTATCAGTGACGTCATTCCCACGTTACCCTCGATTACCATTTACCATGCTGACATTTTCTCCATCATGCAATATGTTTTAAAATGAATAACATGCCATTTAGCAACACAAGCCATGAATTCAGCATTTATTAATACTTTAATATTAATAGCTTACTGCAAGAGTCTCATAGCAGCCGCGGAGCAAATGCATCATCTATAAAACAGCGATGCGTTACTATGGAGTGAGTTTTGTGCCATAATTAAACAAACAAATCCAGCATTTTGCAAACAAACACGATCTGCTTTGCAAACACAACTCGCAAACAGACAGAAAGCAATGTGCAAATGCAGTTTGCAAATGCAGTTTTCATCTCATCTCACAATTGAGTTTTATACACGATACTGATCTTGCAATACAGTAAAATACACCCACAATACTTTGAACAAATCCAAAATAGTTAAAATGGTAGTTTTTCATTATTACTTTTAACATTTCTAACACTAGTATTCATTAAAGTGCTAAATTTGATATTGCTTCAGAGGTGAATTTATAGGCTGGGCTTGGTCCTTCTCCCCCATGCACGGGGAAATGGTGACAGCAGAAAATAAAAATTCATCATTCTGCTTATAATATAAAGCTCTGCTTAAAATATATTATATTTTATCAAGATTTACCATATTTAATGTGACATTAACATGTATCACACAAAATTAAATCTGTCTGTAATGAAGACTGTAGAATGCACTGATTACTATTACGGTTCCAAATCACCTTAGAGAATTATGTATTCAATAGATGCCCAGTGACTAGGAGAGGAACAAAGACGCCTGAGACATGGATCAGATTCACTCAATGTATTGATTGGTAAATAAAGAAATTAATCCAAATAAACAAATGCAACAAATGCAAATAAATAACACCGTAGGCCTACTGAATTAATTCAACAATATAACAGTGAGCTTTGAATCAAAATCTGCAATGAAGATATTATGATATCAGGCAGTGATGTGGTGGATAAGTGAACTCAGTCTTAGCAAGTCTCAAGTGTTCCAGAAAAGTCCACTTAATGGAAGAAAGGGGGTGCTGATATCCTCAACGGTGATCCTCATAGGAGATGACATCAAACGCAAACCGGCGGTTACACGCAATATAACCTTCTCTGGTCCGTATAGATTTAGTGTGCTGAGATCTTAGTGAGGCCTGTAGCTTTCTGTGCAGCGGTGTTCAGAGCCCGTGATGGGTGTGAGATATAGAATGGTCAGCTGGATAAACATAAACATGTGTGGTTAGTCTGCAATGACGCACTTAATGGTATTCATCCACCATTAATTCCACCGACCATCGGAGCAATCACTCAACATTGACCGCCCATCACATCTGACAATACCAAACTGCTCAACATCTGAGTGCTCTATGATCAATATGACTTTAATCCGTTTGGCTTCGTTTATTTACATGGATAACACGCACCGCATTTCTTCCTTTTCCTCCATTGCCGCACATCTGATCTCACGTTATTTCTCACAGGATTCACGAGACCTCCGACTAAGCTCCGCCCTCTCGGCGGACGCAACACATAATAAAAACTATTATGATCAACTAATTTGAACTTGAACATGGCCTTTTGCACAGCCGCCCCCAAATTTGGTATGCAAATTTGCCATCAGTGTCTATCTGTGCAATCTGTGTCAGGGGGTAACGATGGCAGCTCAATCAACTTTGCTACTGGCCTAGTATACGTTTGATCCTTTACTTTGACCACTGCTGTTCTGACTCTTCCATCTGAACTATGGATGACAGAAGAGACAGTGCCTACTCTCCAGAGCGCTCTGGGAATCTGTTCATCCACAATAAGTACTACAGTGCCAACTGCAATATTCTCTTTCTCTCTGTGCCATTTCTGCCTTAACTGCAGTGTGGGTAGGAAGTCATGAATGAAATGCTTCCAGAAATGGTCACTCAGAACCTGACTATGTCTCCATCTTTTTTTACTGAGTAATTCAGGGTCTGAATAAACAACCTGGGGCAAGGAGGAGTCAGGCCGCCCCATCAGCAAGGAATTTGGCGTTACTGGGTCTGGATCTGCTATGTCACTAGAGACATAACCCAAAGGTCTAGAATTAAGGATATTCTCAACCTCAATCAGGATCGTTCTCAATACCTCCTCTGTAATGGTCTGAGCACCTAGGGTGGTTCTTAAGGCTGTCTTCACAGATCTCACTTCCCTTTCCCACGAGCCGCCGAAATGAGGTGCACTGGGTGGATTAAACCGGAATCTGATTTGCTCTTTGGCTAGCTGGTCTCTGAGGCTGGGCTGTATCTGTGAGAAAGTGTCCTCTAACTCCTTGGATCCCCCTCGGAAATTAGTACCCTGATCTGAGAGAATCTCGTAGGGTTTTCCTCTTCGGGCAATGAAACGCCTGAGAGACAGCAGGAATGAATCTCCATCCATGTGATCCAACAAATCAAGATGCACAGCTCGAGTAGTGAGGCACTTGTATACAATACCCCACCTTTTCTCATTTCGGCGGCCCACCTTCACTATCAGTGGTCCAAAACAATCTACTCCAGTGGAGTAAAAAGGAGGCTTGAAAAGCCTCAGACTTGATGGTGGTAAGTCTGACATTCTAGGAATCATTGGTTTGCCTCGCCACTTGTTACAGTCAAGACAGTGATGCTGATGTCTTCTAATCGCCTCTCTTCCTCGCAAAATCCAGAACCTGCGTCGCATCTCTGCATACACCCTGCCTGCTCCCGGGTGGTGCAATTGGTCATCGTAATGCTTAATTAGGAGCTTCACTACATGATGGTTTGGTGACAAAACTATAGGGTGTAGAACTGCATCACTCAATCCCTGGCACCTCCGTAGTCGTCCTCCAACTCTAATCAGATCCATTTCTTTGTCGTACTCGGGAGCAAGCTTAAGGAGTCTGCTATGTGCAGAAATGTCCTTTCCTCCCTTGAGCAAAGCAAATTCTTCTGGAAAATCATGCATCTGGCATTGTCTAAGGATAAACAACTCTGCCTTCTGAAACACATCTGCACTCTGTGAATCTATGTCGTCAGTCGCCCCATGATGGGATCGTGTTGTAGCTTCTAGTAACTCAGGATAGCTACTGAATTGACAGGGATCGGGTTCAATTTGTAGTTTGTTCTCAGTCAACGATCCGCAAAACACAGATTTCTTAAGTTCATGCACTTCTTCAGGGGCTTGTCGTTCTGGTGCCTTAGGCCAACAGTTCCTAGACTGCATCAAGAAGGATGGCCCTTGTTTCCATCGTGTCTCTTCAGCTAACTGAGCCAATGACAATCCCCGCGTGATATCATCAGCAGGATTGGCAGCTGAATCGACATACCGCCAAGCTCCAGGGTCAGACAGCTCCTGAATTTCGGTGACTCTAACTCCTACGAAAACTCTGTATCTGCACGAATCAGATTGCAGCCAGGTAAGAACTGTAGTTGAGTCAGACCAATACACGAATTGGTGGACATCTACAGTCAGCTCTTTCTTCAACACGTCTCCTAGCTGAGCTCCTGTCAATGCAGCACATAGCTCCAAACGAGCGATGGAGATCTGTTTCCTTGGAGCGACCCGTGACCTTGCAGCCATGAAGGCAACTTGCTTGTTACCCTGATCATCTTCAGAGCACAGGTATGCTACAGAGCCGTATGCTCTTTCGGAAGCATCACAAAATACATGGACACTGCGGCTCTTGATAGGAGACTGAAGGCTGGCACTGTAACATCTTGGCAGGTAAGTCTGAGACAATTGTGGGAGCTCACTCTCCCATTGATGCCAAATGGTTAGTAGACCTGATGGTAGATTTGGATCATCCCACTCTCGTTTTTTGTCCCACAATGACTGCACGACAATTTTGGCTCTTGTGGTATATGGGATAAGATACCCAAGGGGGTCATAAAGCTTGGCTAAGGTGCGATAGATGTTCCTCATTGTAATTTCACCCTCCTCTCTTTTGTAGGGTTTGTATACCAACGTGTCTGATTTACATTGCCATACCAATCCGAGGGCATTCTCCTGAGGGTTGGCCATTTCTTGTAGGAGCAAGATCTCACCACTCTTCGACTTTAACTCAGCTGGAAGGTGGGAAATAACCGCAGGGACATTACCGCCCATTGCCTCAATTCAAATCCACCTTCCATTAGATGGCCCTGCAATCGGTTGACCAGCTGTACAGCTTGAGCTTCTGTTGGGACACTCTTGAGGCAATTGTCGACATAGAAGTTACGCTCAATCGTTTGACGTTACTTCATCTGTAGGTTCGAGATCCATCTTTGCATGAGACTGAAGTGCATAGGTAGCACAACAGGGGCTACACGCCGTGCCAAATGGCAAAACTTGCCACTGGTACACTAATGCCGGTTCAGATGTCTTGCCATGACGCCACAGAAAGCGAAGGAATGGTTTATCTTCATCAAGGAGACAGATTTGATGGAACATACCCTTCACATCACTGCAGATGGCTACGGGATGTTCTCGAAAGCGGAGGAGAACTCCCAACAAACTAGCACTTAAGGTAGGCCCGGGCAAGAGATGCTCATTCAAAGACTGACCGTGGTACTCGAAAGAACAATTGAAGACAATACGGTTCTTTGCATTGTGATGAACCATATGATGTGGTATGTACCACGACCTGGAACGCGGATCACAATCTGCAGATGTCAGTGGTGTGATGTAACCTGCCTGCAACAGTTTCTGAATCTCGGATTCATAAGCCGTAGCCATACTGGGCTGTCTAACTAGTCTCCGCTCTGTGCTGCGTAACAGGGCCATGACAGCTTCCTTGGGTGCGTTTAGAGGAGGCGGTGACTCTTTCCAGAGTAGAGGCGTAGCATATCTTTTGACACCATTCACATCAATCCTGATAGTTTTCTCCTCTAAGAGGCGAATAGCTTCTGCATCTTGGCGAGATCGACTGACTACTTTCTCAGATTGGTATGGAAGAGTATCCAGCTGCCAAAGTTTTTCGACTTGACGAAATAGCTCAGTTTGAGGAGACACACAAGAAATGAATAAACATTCTTGAGGCTGCAAGTGGGGCTTTAGGAGGCTGGATGGACCCTGTAAAGACCAGCCAAGCTTGGTATGGACTGCTGCAGGCCCTCCAGGGGGCCCTAATCTCACTGGCTCTACAGGCGTTATCAAGTGAGGATAATCCGATCCAATAAGTACCAAGGGCTGTGCTTCGTGGATGTCATTCAAAGGTAAGTCACGGAGATGGTGGTATCTTCGTTGCAAGTCAGAAATGGGATAAGTATGCTGAACCAACGCTAGCTCCTTTGCTGTGAATGCACCCTTGACTGGGTAGGATCTGTCAGGTTGTGAAACAGGTGCTATAGAGAAGGAAACAGATCTTCCATGAATGTTGTGGACTTCCTGCCTCACTGTGTGCAGAGCCAAGTCTTCAATTTCACCTTGAAGGCCTAGACGTCGAGCAGCTTCATTCAACAAGATAGTTCTCTCAGATCCGTCATCTAGCACAGCGTAGGTTTCTAGTGATTTATCACCATTCCGAATGATTACCCGACTCAACTTCAGTAGCACTTGCTTGCCACTAGTAGGTCGATCCAAATACAGGGTCTGAGAAGCAGGGCTTACTGGACTTGTGTTTTTCTCAGATGTTCTGTTGTTACCTTTGTTCATCACATCGGTGATGGTATTGACTTCATGCAGAACATCAAGATGCCTCCGGTCACATCGCTTACACTTCGCCTTTAAGGTGCATTTAGACGAGGAATGCCCTCGTCCGCAGCGCCAACATCTATGTCCTGTTCTGATCCAACTCTCAATCTGCTCCTTAGTTAAGAGTTTGAAGTTGGAGCACTGATTCATGTAGTGCTGAAGTGTGTCACAGTACGGACAGTACTTTTTATGCTTCTCATGTGGCTTTTCTGAGTCCATGTATCCAGTCTTTGGGTTCTCTACTGATCCTACTTTCAGCTCTCCGCCATGTAGAACTGTAGTCAGCTTTCGGGGAACAAATCCAGTTCGCTTGTCTTTGCGAGCACTGTGTTTGTCGTGATCAGGATAGGCCCAATATTGTGTACCTTCTACCTGCACACGAACCATTCCAGCCAGTCTGAAAAGTCAAGCAGCGTTGGAATTGGGGTCTGAAGGGGGTTAATGAATCTCTTAAAGTTAGCTCTTAGGTCGTATGGCAACTTAGCTAAGAGACGAGAAACATGTGAGCCACATTTCAGTTCGGTCCAACCTGTGCTGTCTAACTGGGTTAACATTCCAACCAGTGCTCGGACACGGAGGGCAAATGCCTTGAAAGTCTTCACATCCCCGCTTCTGATATTTGGCCCATCCATAAGATTAGTGATCCTTTGCAGTGCCAATTGATGTGGCTGCCCATACATATCGGTAAGTGCTCTCAAAGTGTCACTGAATGGAGTACGGCTGTGACTATAGGAGTCAGCGACAAGTAAAGCATCTTCTAACTTAAGGTGGTCCATGAGTATTTGGAACTTGAAGGACTCAGAAGCATCTTCAGGAAGAACGTTGTTTAACGCAAGCTTAAGCCGGGCAAATTCCCGGGGATCATCCCGAATGAAATCTGGGATTGTAGGAGTCGGCCCTCGATATTGCATTGGCGGCGGATGAAAGGGCCGATGAAGCTCAGAGTGTCTCAGTGAATGGTAAGAACGGTCAGGAGTGCGTAACTGTCCATTATCTTGACTGTACTCTTGCCTCCAGTTGACTGGCGAATGATCGACATGATCCACGAAGGCATCCTTCTGAGAACGCTCTCTGTCACTTAAGCGACGATGGTAAGGGTCTTTTGTTGGCTGACAATAAGCATCATGAGACGGCATACAGGACCGCAACAAGAATGGCTCTCCTGGATAATGATGCCGAAGATCTGCAGAACGAGGTTGCCTCAGAGGAACATTAAAATCTTGCTGAAGGTTGTATCTTGGCAATTCAGTCTTACTATTATGGGGATCATTATATGAGGGGGTCGACATACCTGAACTGAGCGGACTATCACTAAACCGGCCTGCTCTCTTTAGACTGTCTGTAAGCTCCTCAATGAGATCTCTCTCAGGACTGCGAACTAGAAGGAGGGATTCATCTCTAGGTGGCACCAAAGGAGTATGTTCTGTCTGGTTAGGGTTCTGCATACTAGTAGACTTTGGTGTAGATGACAACTCGGCTCCTTCACTCACAAGCTGTTGCTCAGATAATAAAACCTGGGAAGCTAACACAGGAGAGTTAACAATCATATCAGATATCCGTTGCATGTCTTGCCTCATCCGCCTGTTTTCCTCCCTCAATTCACGCATACAAGTGAGCATCTCAGACTGCTCATCGGCAAATGCAATTTGTTTCTGAGGATAGCTAACTTCATAGTCATGCAGATGTGATGGCCGTCTTGTTATTCTACGTGGGCGTACAACCTCTGGGTCTATAGCTCCCTCACTAGTTCTGGACATCATCGCTAAAGCGGTTATAGGCTCCGGCTCGAAGGACCATAAAATGTAATGAAGACTGTAGAATGCACTGATTACTATTACGGTTCCAAATCACCTTAGAGAATTATGTATTCAATAGATGCCCAGTGACTAGGAGAGGAACAAAGACGCCTGAGACATGGATCAGATTCACTCAATGTATTGATTGGTAAATAAAGAAATTAATCCAAATAAACAAATGCAACAAATGCAAATAAATAACACCGTAGGCCTACTGAATTAATTCAACAATATAACAGTGAGCTTTGAATCAAAATCGGCAATGAAGATATTATGATATCAGGCAGTGATGTGGTGGATAAGTGAACTCAGTCTTAGCAAGTCTCAAGTGTTCCAGAAAAGTCCACTTAATGGAAGAAAGGGGGTGCTGATATCCTCAACGGTGATCCTCATAGGAGATGACATCAACGCATAAACCGGCGGTTACACGCAATATAACCTTCTCTGGTCCGTATAGATTTAGTGTGCTGAGATCTTAGTGAGGCCTGTAGCTTTCTGTGCAGCGGTGTTCAGAGCCCGTGATGGGTGTGAGATATAGAATGGTCAGCTGGATAAACATAAACATGTGTGGTTAGTCTGCAATGACGCACTTAATGGTATTCATCCACCATTAATTCCACCGACCATCGGAGCAATCACTCAACATTGACCGCCCATCACATCTGACAATACCAAACTGCTCAACATCTGAGTGCTCTATGATCAATATGACTTTAATCCGTTTGGCTTCGTTTATTTACATGGATAACACGCACCGCATTTCTTCCTTTTCCTCCATTGCCGCACATCTGATCTCACGTTATTTCTCACAGGATTCACGAGACCTCCGGCTAAGCTCCGCCCTCTCGGCGGACGCAACACATAATAAAAACTATTATGATCAACTAATTTGAACTTGAACATGGCCTTTTGCACACTGTCTAAACTTTAATCCACAATATATTGTTGCATTTTTGTATTGCAATATATTGTGACACAAAACACCCTTACTTTGTTTTGAATGTTCTCATTTGAATTTTATCATCAAATGTACAAATTACTTGTCTGGCCATCACCAGACCAAGCTCAATTTAAGATTGAATATTGGTCTGGGGAGTCTGCTCTGTATTTTCTACTACACAAGAGGCGGTATAAACGAGCATCATTCAAATGACTCTGTACGCAATTGGCTAGTCCTTCAACCAATCAGACCACAAGAGGCGTGATCAACGGGCAACGACCCATCGCTTCTCTATCCGTCATTGTGTTAAACCCGCCAATAGCGCGCCAGGTGGATAAGCCAGTCTGTGATTGGTTCCCGCAAAAGTGTAACAGAAGCAGCAGAAATGAATGTACAGGGCAAGTTGCAGGGTGAAATCAAATTACATAAAAATAAATACATAAAAAAATTTTACTTTTAGAAATTAATACATTTATTCGGCAAGGATGCATTAAATCGATCAAGTGACAGTATAGACATTGTCAAAAAGCTTTATATTTCACATAAAGGCTGTTCTTTTGAACTTTCTATTCATTAAATAATCCTGCTTTTTTTTTTACATAACTGTTTTCAACATTGATAATAATATATGTTTCTTAAGCAGCAAATCGGCATATTAGCATGATTTCTGAAGGACCATGTGATTCTAATTGTAATGATGAAATGATGCTGAAAATGCAGCTTTGAATCAATAATTTTTGAATAAATTGCATTTTAAAATATATTCAAATAAAAAAAAAAGTTATTTTAAATTGTAAAAATATTTCACTGCTTAGGCAGGTGGTTCGCATCAACATCCACATGGATGACAGGACCCAAGGTTTCCAAGCAGAAAATTGCCCAAAGCATCACACTTCCTCCACCGACTTGCCTTCTTCTCATAGTGCATCCTGGTGCCATGTGTTCCCTAGGTAAGCGACGCACACGCCTCCGGCCATCCACATGATGTAAAATAAAAACATGATTCATCATACCAGGCCAGCTTCTTTCATTGCTCAAAATGTACACTTGCTGCCTAATATATCCCACACACTAACAGGTGCCGTGATGAAGAGATAATCAGTGTTATTCACTTCACCTATCAGTGGTCATAATGTTACGCCTGATCGGTGTATGTATATGTATGTTAATTTGCTCATTACAAAGCAGCATATCTGCTTGTTTGTGCTTTGATAAAGGTTATTATCTTGAGGAATCAGATTAACTTTAATACATTATTCTTACAAAACAATTGTACTTCAGGAACACATAACTACACTCGATTAGTTGCACATATAAATAAGAATTACTGATTTCCCCAGAAGCTTCCGATTCCACTGCACAACTCTGTAGACAACTAGGTCTGTCTACATTAAACATGATAAAACTGACTTTAGGCTGTAATGGTGCATCTCAGCAGTTCCCATGGGAAAATTGTATTGATCAGAGGTCACTCTTTCATTGCTCAGGAAAATAAGTTCTCATTTATGTCTCATTTCGGTTTCCTGTACTTTGATGAGCAGAGGAAGCACATGTGAGATTACTGGGGTCTTTTTTCTCAGGAGAAAAATCTATTAAACAATTGACAGTAGTATACAATAAATCTCCATTTGATCTCAATTTAATTGTTTTTGGAGAATCTGTTGGGATTAAAAAAAGAGTTGTCTTATTTAGACAGTTTATTTATTAAAGGTGCCCTAGAATGAGTTGAATTTTTTTTTTATTGTTATCTACATAGATGGTATGCGACTTATTTTAGGGCAAAAATTGTCCAGATACGGTTTTACAGGACCATTTACAACCCTAGAAATTGTCCCTAGAATGAAATTGTCTGTTTTTGCCTTATGTGGAACGGTCTTGAATGTTAATGTAGAGTTCGGCTCTGATTGGCAGTTTCACATTTCAGTAGTTTTAGTGGCAGAAACACATCTATACTGTCCGTCATGGCAGTGGAGAGATTATGATCCTGTTTGATCCTGTTGATGCAGATTTTGAGGAACAACTAATTGGTTTGAGATTGGAAATGGACGCTTCTGAGTGGTAAGTTTAGTCAAGAACCTGCAAAATGTAACGTCAGTACTATAACTTAAGCCTACATGTGAACTAGCATATAACATTAACTTTACACAATAACGTTAGCAGTCACAACTAGCATTGTAAAAACATTCATTCATCATTATAATGCGTCACCGTATGATTTTACAATGAGCTTCTTCACTTCACAAACTCTTAACAGCGAACTGGGTAGCGTAAATATGTTGTTTGTACAGTACAGTTACGTTAGATGCCTTGTCAAATGAATGTTGTTTCAATTTAAAGGGTTAGTTCAGCCAAAAATGAAAATTCTGTCATTAATTACTTACCCTCATGTGGTTCGAACATTAATTTTCATTTTTGGGTGAACTAACCCTTTAAGTGGTGGAGAAGGTGACGTCGTGTAAGTTATCTGTAAGCAACTAAACTAACTTAGTTATCTCCTGAGTTGTTGATTTCCATATGTATCTACGGTTGTATTTTGTAGATTTATATGACAACACTGGCAGGAAATAAAATTAACCTTTGTCATTTGACATTTGACATACTGTTAATGCTACTTAGGAGTTTATTATTGTTACTGTACTAGCATCTTGCATTGGATCTAGACAACAGGGGATATTATCGTTAATGTTGTCTCACTAAGAAACTAAATTGATTCAATTAAATTGTTTAGAAAGTCATTAAGTGGATAAAATCACTACTTACTGCTCTCAGGAATATAGTTGGAATTGTCCCCTTCTTCAGTATCAGACGGTGAGTCAAGCCTGTTTGATATTGTTCCAGGTTAGAAAAACTATCCGTGGTGAAATGGTCTGAGCAAACTAACAACTTTTAATTAAATGTTTGCGGTATCCGGTTATAGATAAACATCATCCATGACTGTTGACAGTTTTGTTCTGTGGGAAGGGTATGAAAAGTCCTCACATCCCCTGCACAGCCTGGAACATAACATCCATGATCTGCCATTTTCGCTGGCATATGCAAATGTTGGGGGCTTACATATTAAAGATCCCGAATGTTACGTAACAGTCGGTGTTATGTTGAGATTCGCCTATTTTTCCGTGGTGTTTTTCACAATCAAGATTTACATATGAAGGAGGAAGCAATGGTGTTTGAGACTCACTGTATGTGATGTCCATGTACTGAACTCTTGTTATTCAACTATACCACGGTTAATTAAATTTTTCATTCTAGGGCAACTTTAAACATTTCAGAATGCATATAAAGCAGATAACATTATTGGGTAAATCCAGAATGCAATATTTTTGGCTCCCTTTCAAATCATGAATAAGCAAAAACGATGGGGATTTTTTTTTAAATTACAACGTGTAATAAAAATGGATGGAAATTAGAATAAATGAATGAATGAATGAATGAATATACATTCTTGCAGATGTACATTTTGGTCCATGTCCCCAAATTTGATTGGTCAAGTGCCACTCCAAGAGTGAGAGGGTTTTTCATGCAATTCATTGCCCAAATCGAAAGAATTAGTACAATATCTTTAATATATACACTGTAAGCAATTGCTGTAAATTTACAGCCAATTTTCAACACTAAAATACTGTTTTCATGTTAAACAGTTTAGTACTGTTGTTAGCAATGCATTGTGGGTTGCGTAAATTGGAGCAACAAGACAGAGGCCCTAAACAGTATGCTGATGTTTTAAATTACAGGACACTACAGTATTTTTTGGAAACTGCGTGTAATGTGTTGACGGGAATTTGGAGCACGGTCAGAAGCTATAACGTTAGTCTTTTAAATTGAGGTTACTGCATGCTTTTGGTCAATTTTCTTAAAAATATATATATATATATTTGAAATAATTTGCCATTAACTACTAGAGGGACTTCGGGAACATTCAGGAGATTTTCCAGAAGAGGACGCACACTAGATGACGGATCTTGCATCTACAAATGAAACGGTAATTAAAATCTTATTCATATTGCCAAGATTGTTTGATATCAAACTGAAAGCTTGTCTTTTTGGGGATTTGAACATGTCATTTAACATTGAGGATTAGAATTGAATAGCCAAAACGATATTACTTATTGGGTTGTATTTTGTTTAATTTCAGTAAAGTTAGAACGTCTGCATCCGAGGAACAACACTTGTTAACCGGCAAGAGAGAGAGCGGCCAGTCGGCAGAATGAGGCAGCAGGAAAATAGCATTATACCATGAGGATGTGCAATCTACTATATATTCAACCTTCAGTATCAAGATGAGGCAGCCTGCACTCTGGAATTCATTCAGAGGTAAAAACCCTTTATTCCCTGTCATCATTATATGGATCTAATCTATAAAATTAAATGTGTTTGTATTTTTTTGCACAAAATGGTATTAGCACTTTTCACTATTAGCACATTTCAAGCCTCAACACACACACACACATACACACACACACACACACACACACACACACACACACACACACACACGCACACACACAAACACAGTATTTTGTTGGACTATAGGCTTTATTATAATTCCATTTGATGTCACTTCTATATTTCATACAATCCATTCTATTTGTGCAATGAAGAAATACAAAAAACAAAAAATTCATTGCATTTAATTGCATGTTCAAAAAAGTATGTTGTCACAACCCCACTCTGATCTTAGACTATTTTGATTTCAGGCGCTTCATTGGTATTAATCCAGAGAGAGGGACAAAGGCCAAAAGGGGCAAGGTTGTCTCCAAAAAGAAAGGTGTGGTCGTCCAGAAGAAGTTTTCTGCAGTCAATACACACGTCGCCATGCTACAGAAGAATCTCCTAGACTTTGAATGGAACTTCATATAGATCGGTGAGTTCTTTAATCTTTCTCTCTTTGTTTTGACAGTCTGGCATGGCCACATAAAGTCACAAGAGAACTGGTATTATTAACTTTATAAGCATTAGCTTGGAGTGTATACTGTACATTACTGATTGTATAGTTTATTATTATGATTATGATTTTTTGTTGTTGTTTGACAGTGACAACACTGCAATAATGCTGCAGAGAGGAATAGCTGAAGATGTAAAGACTCCTCACAGGACAATTTTAAGAGGTAACCTGCAAGGCTAGCTTGCAGTGGCACAGGTGCCTACCTAACAGTTTCATCCCTCTTTTTTTTGATGTATATCATTGATACATCCTGCCAAAATGTTCGACTGTACTATAATAGTTTAAAAATGGCCTTAAAGGGATAGTTCACCCAAAAATGAAAATGTGAAAATTTTTATCTGCGTACCCCCAGTGCATCCAACATGTAGGTGTCTTTGTTTCTTCAGTAGAACACAAATGAAGATTTTTAACTCCAACCGTTGCTGTTTGTAGGTCATATAATAATGTGAATGGGTAACAACTCTATGAGAGCAAAAAAAAACATGCTTAGACAACATGCACAAAGAGCCCTGTGGCTCATGACGACACATTGATATCTTAAGACACAAAACGATCAGTTTGTGTGAGAAATCGAGCTGTATTTATATAATTTTTTACCTCAAATATAATGCTATATCCAACAGCCTGAACGCTTCACTTCCGGTAAAGAAGGTCAAGATCGGCAGAGCGTATATACCAGAAGTGATGTCTTTACACGTAAACAATGCCAGAGTGTGTATAATGACCTTCTTTGCCGGAAGTGAAGCGCGTTCCAGGCTGTTGGATATAGCGCTGTATTTAAAAATTTTTTTTTTTTATATAAATACAGCTCGATTTCTCACACAAACTGATCGTTTTGTGTCTTAAAATATCAATGTGTCGTCCATGAGCCACAGGGCTCTTTGTGCATGTTGTCTAAGCATGTTTTTTTTTGCTCTCATAGAGTTGTTACCCATTCACATTATTATATGACCTACAAACAGCAACAGTTGGAGTTAAAAATCTTCATTTGTGTTCTACTGAAGAAACAAAGACACCTACATGTAAGATGCACTGGGGTAAGCAGATAAACACAACATTTTCATTTTTGGGTGAACTATCCCTTTTAAATTAATTTAAAAAGTTTAAATTACTGTCGGAAAGATAAATCACTAATGACAAGAATTCGGTAAGTGTTAAAACTTGTCTTAAATAAAAAAAGTAAACTATAGGATATGCCCATCACATTTGGTAAAGATTAGGGATAGTCTCTGATGAGTAATTTACGAATGTATGTTTATTGCCGTCTAAAGACACTAAAGCTGTTTGGTAGAAAGCTCTTCTCATCGTCCAACATGGTTACTTTTCTTTTTTTGTATTCATGTCACATTGCTCTTTGAAATAAATGTATTTGATTTTGAAGTTTGTATTGCTTATTTTGCATAATATTCACAATAATGCATTTCTAATGCAATTGTCTTTAGCCATGGGAATAATGAATATTGAATGAATAATAAAATCAATATTGATTGCAATGAAGACTGATATTTTAGGAATTGCTAAATTGATGTTATTTCTAATACAGAAAAAAAAAATACAGCATATTTCTGTGATTTGGAAATTACAATAATATTGTTTAGGTTGTTACTTTAACTTCGCACAGTTTACTGTAGACAGTAGATTTGCCTGTCTACAGTAAACTGTGATAAGTTTAAGTGACAACCTAAATAAACCTAAAATATTATTGTAGTTTCCAAATAATCACAGAAATATGCTGCATTATTTTTTGTTACTGTATTAGACTGTGAAATCATTTAATAGTGTGACTAGAGAAATATACTGTATTTCTGGTTTACAGACTATTACCGTAAAGTCATTTTACATATGAATACTGTAAAAATAACAGTATACTGCTGGCGTCTCTGCTGCCAGCTCTTTACTGTAAATTATAGAAATACAGAAATATACTGTTTTTTTGGTTTACAGACTACTACCGTAAATTAATTTTACATATGAATACCGTAAAAATAACAGTATACTGCTGGCGTCTCTGCTGCCAGCTCTTTACTGTTATTTTACAGGAAAACTTTTTACAGTGTAATATTAATATCTATAATACTTATGTTGTCTTAAGAGATCGGGTTGTGTTTTTTCAAAAGTCAAAGCTGGTGTTTTCTCTTGTAAATGGAGGTGGGGCTTTTTAGAGAGTGTTGAATGCTCTGAGTGGGGTTTCTCTCACTAAAGAGTGTGGAGCAGGAAATCGAATATTTCTGAGTGGAGCTGTTGATCAAGTCTGTTTGATCATCAACTGAAGTTCTAATGAATGGTCTTTATTTGTATTGATTCAAGTACAGTGGGGAATAGCTGGCATCAGATGCTACAATCTCAGAAAGATACTGTTTGGTCCTCTGATATGCTCTTGAGAATCAATGACTTGTGGTTTCATACCACAAAAATGCCTCTAAATTACACAGAATTGTTGATAATGGCATATCAGTATTTGCTGATCGTTTATTATCCTAGTATTCATAGCTACATCTGGGAAAACACACATTCTTGAGCTTGTAGTGGTGCAGAATGGTTGTTCAGTCTATTTACAAAGGAGCTTATTTTGAAGTTTTAGAGTCTTGATTTATCTCTGCCTTTCATCTTGTCTTGCTTCTTAATGTCGTTTAGTTGCATTCAACTGGCACAACATCAGTTCTAGCTGCGCAATCATTTAATTCAACCTCATTTTCCTTTGATGTCAGTGAATTGGCCTGTCAGACATCTGGTTTAAAGACATAGATGTGAAGCTATTTTTTTATAAGCGCTGCATTAAGGTGATAAATACAACAATAGCAAACTAACCTTCCAATAGATGGATAGCGAAGAACAGGCTTTCACAACTGTATGCCTTCCTCCGAAAGCTTAAAAATGCTGCCTTCGGAAGATGGATATAGGAAGGCATCAAGGCACATTGGTGCTTTTAAGTCACTTTCATCAGAGCAAGATGGCAGTGTACTATCTCTTAATCAACTAAATAAAAATATAGTAAAGTCTTAAACTACTTCCAGAAAATGAAGACTGCGCATCTGGTGTTGCTTATGTTTTTAACTAATTTATGAAGCCACTGTAAACTTTATTATATGAATAAATGTATTACCCATTACTAATACGTATATAATGAAGAGCACTCACACATTCAGTTTTTCAATGCAGACTGTAACAGGTCTTGCAAGTTATGTTGTGACCATTAACCTGTGCGCTTCAGCACTTAAAAAGAGCAATTTCCTTAAAAGAGCAAGCAGCGTGTGTTTCTGGATGTGGTTGTTACCTGGCTCTGATGATGCCCGATTTAGTTCGTCTGCTCAGCAAAGGGCTACTTTGGTGAATACACAGGGTGACCTGAGGATCACAGTCAGGTGAGATCCCAATTTACAATTTCAGTTTTGAAGTAACGTCAGAGGGAAGGAGGAAAGGATGGAATGGGGGTTACATTAGTAACCTACATGTTATTCCGCCACTTTCCTCCTTGACACGCCCCCAACTCATAAACATCAGGGTTTAAGGAAAGTCCCGAGCTTCCCATTTGTATTTATGACTTTGTGGTGCCGTTCATGTTTGTTCAGCTCATAAATATGATCTTTTTGACATGGCTTGAACGCAACCAATAGATGTATCCTTTGCTGCCTTTGATATCTCACAATCCTGTGCTTTCCATTCTGTGACAGTTTATCTAAATAAAGTAAAGATGGCGTCTGAAAGTTGAGGTTGCTGGTCACTTTGTTTGTAAATTAAAACTTTTGACCAACGTTTAATACTTTTGATGTAATTTCTAGAAATAAATAAGCCTACATACAACAAATCAGGAATCAGGAACAGGGATGGGGATGGGTAGTCACAAGGTATTGGACATGGGTGTGGCTTCTGATATCACACTTGGATGTGGGCAGGGTTGGATGTCAACCACAGGATGCAGCGAGCCCTACTTGGACGCAGCCAGAGCTCCTCTTTCTAATCGCTCTCACTGTACTTTGATGTCATACAGGATCGTTTGAGCAAGTCGAATTCACCTTTTTATTTTTTATTTTTTCAAAAAAGATCAATATACGTGTAAAGAAAACAGAAGAATCTCCAAAAACGTTGCTTCTAATCTAAAGACATTCATCGTTTTTCTTTCAGCAGTAATCCACCAGAAGCCTTTAGTGAGTGTTCAGTATTTTTACCCTTCATGTTTTCAAACAGTTGCCTAGGTTACCGACTTCTCCTGATAAGAGTGCTAATCTAGAATGAGTATGTCCATGAGTGTGGTTATTTAGATTATAGGAATTGATTGTAAATCAGCACCATTTCACTTGGACACTGCTTGAGCTGATGAAGAGATTGTTGATGAGTAGCCTACATTCTAAAAAAAAAAAAGTAATTTCATCACAAATAGGCATGAAAACACTGCTTTTTGCATTTGGATTCAGCTTTGTGAATTGATTCTTTTCAGACTTTCTCAATCTCTATCCCCGTTTACAATAAGAGTACAAAATAACACCACTTTAGGCCAGACAAACGGACACACTGCCACCTGCTGGACAGAATCAAAGTTGTAAACTTATAAACTTCCCCTCAATAGTTTGTTACTCTGAGGCAACATTTTAGTCACAGGTTTAGCAGTTGCTTCAGTGTTCAAGGGTAGTTGACATAGTATAGGTATGTTTTTTTTTTTTCCAAGAATAAAAGTTAAATATTAGGTATTAAAAGTTTATAAATCATATATTATAGATGATTTGAGTGGTCACCATTTTTTCTCGGTTTCACAACTTAATAAAAACGGCATGCACACACAAAAAAGGTGTAGGTCTTACCGTGAAACAATTTTCACTCAGAAATTGCTGGTAAATTCCACAAATAATTTCAAAGAAACAGCAAGTGACATCGAATTAAACATTAAACAACATTTTAAGGCTGAAATAGTATTTTCTTGTAACCTGTAACATTTACAGTAAGGTTTTATTAATTAACATTACTATTTAGTTAACATGAACTAAGAATGAACAATACTTCTACAGCATTTATTAATGTTAGTTCATGTTAATATAAACATTTAGCCTACTAATACATTATTTAAAATCAAAAGTTGTATTAGTCAATACACTGTGAACTAACATGAACAGTGATATTTTAATTAACTGGTAACAAACATGTATAAATACTATAACAAATTTGCTCATTGTTAGTCCATGTTTGTTAATACATTAACTAATGTTAACAAATGAGACCTTATTGTAAAGAGTTACCCAGAATTTGATTTATTTAATATTTTTTTACAGTGCTAATGTAACAAGAACATTTAGTTTAAAATATTTAAAAATGTAAATTAAGAAAACAAAATATACCCATACTTATATGTTTAGTTTTGGCATATACACAGTGAGTAAGGTTTTAGACACTTCTAAAGGATATCCTTAACCAGCTTTATTTGTTTTAGCTAATATTTATCTAATATTAACTGTCAATTACAATTTAATAGTCATGTTGCTATAAGGATCTTTTCAGGTTGGGGGCATGCATTTGTCTGTTTTATCCTGGAGCAGACGGATGTAATAATTCACCTATTGGGGTTGGGGTGGCAAATAGAAAGGAAAAATAGAAAATCAAGTAAATTGATTGCACGATATTCTAGGTAAAAAGGCCATACATTATTGATGTGTGTTTCCATTTTAAAACTGTAATTGCACAAGATTACAATACAAACTTTTAAACACATGTTTAACGTTTGAGGATGTTGATTAAGGAAATACATGCTTAGGTTCTTCATTGGCATCGATGGATCCACGAAGAACCTTGAACATCCATGGAACGTTTCCAAAGTACAAAAAGATTGCTTTAGACTATTCAAATATTTTTCTCACTAAGAAGAAAAAAAAAAGGTTATTTTAAGAAGTGTTCACTGAAAGGTTCTTTGAGGAACCAAAAATGGTTCTTCCATGACATCGCTGGATAAAACCCCCTTTTGGAAGTTTTTGTATTAGAGTTGCGTATGTTCTTTAAATGCACATTTGAAAAAAAAAAGAAAAAGATTTGCTTTCTGTTCCTGAAATCAAATCCACCTGTTCACAGAGCAGAACCAGGAACAATGTCAAATATAGCATGACCTACGTGCCATTACAGGTAAACAACAAAGCAGTGCCAGATTTGCACAGTAATCTTTGGATTTTCTCCACAGTTGTCTAATGAGAGCACATAAAAAGCTCTTTGTTAGCGTTTGTGTTCCATAGCCCCTTATTAGTTCATGTGTATATAGTCAATGTTTAATCGAGTGGCTATTTCCTCATGCTATTCAAATTAGTCAAGTGGATCTTATCATAAAAGGAAATTTCTGTAGTCCTGATGCAGTTGTGCACCAGGGAGCAGAGGTTTATTAAGATAGCATGGCTCTGCAACAGGCAATATTATTAGGAGTAATTATTGTATTCTCAGGTTAGTATATATTTAAATTGTGTTTGTTTCTATATATAAATGTTAAAAAATATGGAGGATTCCTTTGCTTTCAAAGTATTTTTGACATAATTAATTTAATTTAAACTTTTTTTCTGAATTTTTCTTTTTTTTTTTTTGCAGGCCACATCTACTCTGTGTTTGCAGCTCAAAGTAAGAACATATTGCATTGTATCTACTTTAGTACATAACTGGTAACATGTCAAATTATAAATGTGCTAATATTATATTGAGAAAAGAAAATCCCCTTTTTGTTCTTTTTTCAGATGTGTGTAAGACGTATGGCAGTGGCGTCTTTTATACCTTTAACCAATCCGCATTTCATCTGAAGTCCACATGTCCCATAACACTCACACGCTTCACTCATGCTGGAGTGGACTGTCATGTCATCGTCCAGCGTGGACCAAACGGCCTGATGAACAGAGTGGAGATCATCGTGAATAAAATCACGACCCTCGTTCACAATAACACAGTCACGGTGGAAGGCAGCAGGTTTGGCATTTGTTGACCTAAATTGAAATGAGAGCTGAATACAATTTCTGTATTTGTATAGAATTGCTTGTAATTGTCTTGTATTTAATTATAACAGCTGCTTATGTATATATATATATATATATATATATATATATATATATCATAAATCATGTATCAAATAATAGACTTTTAATTTATCAAATCTAATATCTGATGACTGAAATCACTGATTTTCTCAATTGGGGTTTTGCTAGAATATAGAAAAGCTTAATCAAACACATATTTTAATTTTGTATTTATACTATCGTGCAAGCCTGTATATAAGGACCACATTTGTTTAAGTATTTCTTGATTCAAATGTTTTGTTTTGTTAATATATCCACATAAAATATATTTTCGCAGAATTTCCCTTCCATACGACCACACATATCAGTATGTGTTTAATTATGGAATCTACACCAGGCTCAAAAGCAAAGTTTTGCCATTGTCTGTCACCTGGTACAGCGTCTCTAAGGGTGTCAGTTCACTCTGGGTGAGTTTCCATTTAAAAACAATTATCCAAAAAGATTGTACAAATCTTTATTGATTTAACCGAAATAATTTAACCAAAAATGTGTGGTTGTTGCATAATAGCGATTTTATAAAGCTACTCTGAATGTGGGCTACTATATTTAATATGTAATCTTTGAGCGCATCTCTTATAGGTGCAATTGGACCAGGATTTAGTGGAGGGTATGAGTGGACTTTGTGGGCACCAGAACAGCTCAGGTTAGTGTGCTCGATTGGTATGTTGTGTTTAAACAACGAGTGTCAAGATATAATAATAGAAGACTTGATGCTGATGCTTGATGCTGTCCTTACTATTTTGTTCTTAGAAACCATGCAGAATCTTATATCTGCCAATGTTCTCTCTGATGTGCAATGCCTGACACAAGACTCTGTTAAAGTGGATAACGCAGTGAGTTTCTGATTATGAGTATTTTAAAATATAATTTAATCCAAGTATTCAAGTAATCCAGATTACATTTAATCAGCTACTACCCAGTACTGTTTATATAAAGCCTGTACATAAAATTAATTAAATGTTATCCTTTATAATCCTATAATGCATGGCCTTATGTGTTATATTTTTGAAATATGCAAAGGATTATGTGCCCTATTATAAGCAATACAATACTTTCAAATGCATTTATTGGCTACTAATCATTTCCTCATTTTCTGTTTAGGTTTGTACTGAGGTTTTGTCCCAAGCTTTAAGTTGTCTCGGCAAAAAATCCTATCAAACCTACCTGAATCTATGTAATAAAAATATGAACGGCTTGTGGCATCAGGAAACAAACTGCTCCTTTTTTAAAGAGCTCTCGCTTATATTTGGGAGCTCCTGTCCAGCGTGGTCAAAATGGAGATCGATAAGCAACTGCTGTAAGAACCACAGTTTATAACTACTTAATGAGAAAAGTTATCATATTCATTTTTTTACTGTTTTTGAAATACTAAGATGAGCTTATTCGCAGCCAAACCTATTTGTCCTGGAGACCTGGGCTATAAGGAGATGGGTCCCGCTTTCCCCCCAACCTGCAGCAACCCACAGATTTACACCAAAGAATTGACTAGCACCTGCCTGCCTGCTGAAGGTTGGTCTTTGACAATTAAAAAAGCAAATGTGTTTTCACAGATATTTTATTTTATTTACATTTTTAGAACAAACCTCTTACCTTAAATAAAAAAAAAATAAAAATAAAAATCTAGTTTTAATTTGTTTTATTTTAATATAATTTGCAAAATTTTTCCTCTCAATTTCAGGAAAGGTCCTGAATGATCATGCTGATGGTTACCATTCCATAAATGTGGAGGAATGTCCATGTGTGCATGCGAAGATAACGTATGCTCCAGGGCAGGAACGAAGTACAAAGTGCCAGACCTGGTAAGAACCAAAACTTTTTCTTAATAGATTCCAAATAGTGGACGACATGCATTTAAGTGGGTAAATACAGAAGAAAAAAGTCACTTCAATGTGCCACACTTCCTGCTGCCAGCAGGTGGTGCTATGACTAACTAATTGGCATGTAGATGTCTTCAGGCCAGAACTCTTATCAGACATGTGAAGTTTGGGGCGTATTGGGCATTGTATGCCTGACTATAACAGCCTCCTGTCTCATAGAGAAACATCAGACCACGGACACGCCATTCAGGGAAAACTGAAGATCTTCACAATCTAATATCAGCAAGGCCTTTAGATTAGACTGACCAAACATCATGTTTTTCTGATTAAATGTCGATAAGGAGTTAATTACAGTGTAAAACATGCCATTTCCTGATGCCCACAGGTGGCGCTATGACTGTCACTGAATATTGGCATGTGGATGTATTCAGGCCAGGACTCAAACATGTGAAGTTTGGGGCAGATCGGACATTGTATGCCCGAGTTACAAAAACGTCCTGTTTCATGGCGAAACAGTGAAATTTGTGAGGCCACCACGGATACACCCTTCAGGGGAAACTCAAGATCTTCGCAATTTAACATCACCAAGGCCTTTAGATTAGACTGACCAAATATGATTTTGGTCTGATTAAATCTCTAAGTACGACGTCTGGAAATGGCAAAATTTCCAACAATTTTGCAAAGAAAATTCAAAATATCTGAATTCCTGTTGGTTTTCAGATTTCGTACCAGTAGACTTTTTTGTAGGTATTGGGCTGTTAAATGTGTCTACCGAATTGCATACTCGTACTTGAAACATAGCTCAAACGGCGCTTAATTGAAATTTTGTAGGTGGCGCTATCGAGCCATTTTGTCACACCTAATTCTGAAACCCATATCAGACGTACATTTTCACCATTTCTGACGCAAGCATGTTTAGGCCCCCCAAAATGTGATTCATTTGGGAGAAGAATAATAATATGCTGAGCAATTACAATAGGGTCCTCACACTATCGGTGCTCGGGCCCTAATAACAGGATCAAACTAATCCAACAGCATGGAAAAATACATGGGCTAACTGAATCTGAGGTCTGAAAAATACAGAGCTAAAAAGGGTACCAGATGGTACACAGGTGAAAGGAATCAATAACGAAGACAATAATGATGACAACAAACAAGAAGCAGGAACAAAGGGAACAAAAAGGCACAGGAACAGACACTCAAAGGCACACTAAATACTACTCCGTAGTGGTGGTGGTGGGGAGGTCCATTAGGGAAGGAAGAGTTCATGGGGGAATGGGAGGAATAGTCCAAAATGGAGTCAGGAGGGGGAGGAAGTGAATGATGCAGCGCCAGGGAGGAGATGCTGGAGGGAGGTGATAGATGACAACCCAGAGTATAACCATGATGAAAGCCCACGGTGGAACCGATGGTGGGAGAATCCAGGAATCCAAGTCAGAGGTCCGGCCACCAGCAGTGGAGCCAGGAGAGCTTGAGACCCAGGCAGTGCCGAGGAGACAAAGAGACCAGGCAATACCGTAGGTCCTGGAGGCCAAGGTGGAGCCGTAGTGTCAGAGGACTGAGGTGGAGCCGGTGGTCTCGAGGACCAAGGTGGGGCTGGAGGGAAGGAGGAAAAAGGTGCAGTCAAAGGCCCTGAAGTCCATGGAGTAGGCAGAGCAGCAACTGACCTAGGTGGAGCCAGAGGGACAAAGGATCAGGGTTGAGCCGAGGGGGCGAGGAGTCATGGTAGTGCCAACTGGTCAATGGGCCGTGGTGCAACTATGGGCTCGTAGCACAAGGTGGAGACAAGGAATATGCTTGCCAAGGCGAAGCTGAAGACCAGAAGACCCAAGGCAGATGTGCGCAGCAGAGTGGAGCTAACATAGGAGCCGGCGAGGAGCTGAAGGGAGCCAGCGGAGGCTGGGATTAGGAACTGG
Organism: Gobiocypris rarus; assembly: GCA_023029165.1. Lineage (NCBI taxonomy): Eukaryota > Metazoa > Chordata > Actinopteri > Cypriniformes > Gobionidae > Gobiocypris > Gobiocypris rarus. Next base: position 12,133,175 of record CM040923.1, read on the forward strand.
CTGTCTTAGGTAGAGGAGGCAGGTAATATCTTCAATGAAGGGGATAAGCAGAGATGTGGGATATTTGGAGCTTCAACTGGTTGGAACTGTTTCAAAGGAAACCAAATCAAACTATGACAACAAACGAGAAGTGGGAACAAATGGCCACAGGAACAGAAACAGGGAAACAGAACATAAACCTGGCAATAGTATTAGAATATAAACAAGGTTTATTAAAAGACAGTCTTTGTAAGTAAAATTTGTGAGATTTGAATATTTTCCGTAGGGGAAAAAAGCGTGATACATTTTTTGTTGTTTTTATCCCCTCAGTACCTGCATCAGAGGCAAATGGGAATGTTCTACAAACATATGTCCAGCCAAGTGTATTATTGAGGGCCAATTCATCACTACATTTGATGGCAAACAGTATTCTCTACTAGACAGATGCACATTTGTGGCTGCAAGGGTAACTTAAAATGGAATGTTTTAAAAAAAAAAGGGATATTTTTAGGTTTACTGATATTAAAATGTATGCTATTTGGTCTATCACCCAGGGGCTTAACTGGACATTGAACATTCAGTATTCTGGGCAAACTGTTGTCATAGAAAAGGCATATCTTAATATCAACCAGGTTTGTCTGTTTTCCTTATTCGTTTTTTTTGTAACATTTGCAACTTTTACAATATTACAACAATGTTGTTGACAAATGTAAAAGATTTTAGGAAATGCAGCATGTATATAAGGGGGAAGGTTTGTTTTTAGATGCTGTAACTGGAAAGTTTGCTACTTTTTAAAACTGCATGGTGGTATATTGGGGAAAAAAAACATTATTCTTTATCATGAAATTCCAAATCGTGACAGTGTCATTGCTCTTATAAAATGACAAATGCTATTTTCATTGTAGGAAAGATATACCTTCTCTGCAAACAGCATACAAATGAACAATATAGAAATCAGTGACCTGTCACAGACTGGTAGGCTCTTTTGGAATTTGATGTATTAGATTTAATAAGTTTGAAATATTCATAAGCTTGACAAAAATTGGCAATATCCACATTTGCCTTCGCCTTTATACGGTGTGTTATTGGGTTTTGTTTCAGAGTCAGCCACAGTCTTTTGGCAGTCTTCAATGTTCATTCAAGTTCAGACTTCATTTGGCCTGAAAATGCAAGTTCAAGTCTCTCCAGAAATTCAGATTTATTTGAATTTGCCACCAACCGAAAATACCAAAGGTTTGAATAAGACATATTCATACATGTAGAATTTCAGAAATAATTAGATGAGACAATTCATTCAATGAATTCACTTTTTTATTATTATAATCATAGGTCTCTGTGGAACTTTTAATAATGACACAAGTGATGACTTCACCACTTTTAGTGGTATTATAGAAAGTTCGGTTCAGCTTTTTGCCCAGTCCTGGTCAATGGGCAGTTGTACCCCAATAACTGGATGCATCAACACTGACAATGGTAAGAAAGTTTAAGCCTAACTTCTAAACCATATTAAAGTTATTTTCAAAGATGACCACTGATATTAATTCAATTTGCAGAGATATATGCTGAGGATAACTGTGACCAACTGACAGATCCAGAAGGAGCGTTTGCTGTGTGTCATGATTATGTGCCTGTTGCGTCCTTTTTCAAGGCACGGATATATTGCTGTACCTAAATACATTCGATGCTTCTGAAATTCAAGGTTTTCTTGTAATAATTAATCTGCGTCTGATTCTTCATAGGCTTGTGTACAGAGAACATGTCAGTGCTCGGCTGCATTACAGGAATGTTTGTGTGTCTCCTTTGGGAACTACGCAAAAGCCTGTGCAACTCAAGGGATCGCTGTTGAGGACTGGAGATTAGAAACAGACTGCAGTGAGTGACAGCTTTTGTTCAGTGTGAAAATTATACAGTGAAATTTAGGTTTGTTGCTTTCAAAGTTTTTTTAACCTTCAATCCTCCCTCGCATCCTGTAAAAAAATCCTTCCATCACGAGTCAAAATGACCCAAAATTATACTTTTTTTTTTTTTGTCCAGAAAGCTTGTATCATAAAATTTTTATATATAAAAAAACAACCTCATTTTTAATGCGAATTTTTGGGGATTTATTTTATTTTATTGTATTTACCTTTAAATTACTAGATTTGATCAATAAATATAATTTAAGCACATCCTTCACATTCTTTCAACTTAAATTGAAATAACTCCAAATCATGAAATAACCAGCTCATTTGTGTATCTCTGCCGACCTTCTTGTGGAAGAAAAAAAAAAAAAAAAAAATATATATATATATATATATATATATATATATATATATATATATATATATATATATATATATATATATATGTATATATATATATATATATATATATATATATATATATATATATATATATGTATATATATATATATATATATATATATATATATATATATATATATATATATATATATATATATATACTGTATATTATGATGTTTTATCAAATTTGAGACCTTTTAAAGCATCCTTAATTAAATAAATTAAGCACATGGCATTTAATAGTATGCTAACTTCAGCATTAAAAATAAGTGAAGTTGAAAATAAAGCTAAATAAATATATATAAGTAAGTAAACTAAAATGAAAATGGAAAATGTCATGATTCTCTTGTTTTTGAAGTCAATTTAGCCCTCATAAGTTAGTTGCTATGGTTTTTGATTTACCCTCATGTGTCACACCTGTGCCTTGTCAATTATCTCGTTTAGTTCCTAGTTTGTCCCTGTGTGTGTATATATAGCCCTCATTTTGAGTTGTTCTTGGTCTGTTCTCAACAATGTTATGTCGATGGCTATTCTCTTGCGATTGATGCCTTGACTCTCCTTTGCTGCAAGCTGATTCTGACAAACACATGTTGGGAATAACTATCCACTAGTGATGTGAGAAAAAAAGCTTTTCAAGGCTTTGAAACAACTGAGCCAATTGCTTCGCAAAATGATTCGCTGTTTAGAAGCGCTGCAAATGTGACACGCTTGTGATGCCTGGAGGTCGAAACGATGTAAATGCAGTGAAACACACATAACACCTTTTACAAACCAATTCCAAATGTTATTTTGAATGTGTAATCTTTTAAAGATGCACTATGTAAAAAAATTCAGTAAAATATCCGAAAAACACTAGACTAGCGCTATATATTTTGTTAATTTGAGTACTTACAATATCCCAAATGTTTCAAACTATTTGTAAATCTTAAGAAAATTGCTATTTTAACCAAGGAACCAGGACGTGTGAGGGAGTCGCCTGTCAATCACGTCATATCTGCTCACTAGGCGTTTGTTGTATTCATCTTTCGTTTGCGTTTGTTTGTGTTCGCATTAACAATCGCTCCAGCGTCCTCGCTCAGCTCCCACAACACTCGGCCCTGCTCTGCTTCATACTACAGTAACGTTAATAATCGCATCCATGAACATGATTTCTGCCCGAGCCCTATCCTGATTCTTTTCCACCGGCTGTGAGGTGAAGACCACATGTCCCAAGATTCTGCGCTCAAAATTGGCGTCATCAAAATACGCCTTTGTTTTGAATAGGCGCCCTCTAGAGGACATAAAAGTTACATAGTGTACCTTTAAGTAGAATTAACAAATCACCTAATATCATTAAATATGAAGTCTCATTGTAGGGTGAATTTGTAGGGTTTGTTTTATGGGGAGTTTAGTTAATCAGGTCAATGAGACTAACTACAGTTACTAACTAAAGTTATGATGCAATAAAACCTTGTCTACTAAAATCACAGTGAAAACGGCCATATAGATATTTTTATTATTATCTCATAATTTTTTTTTTATTGCTTACAAACAAGCATAGGGAGGCTTTATTTGAAACTTTGAACCATCAGTAATATAATATATTTAAATAAAAATATATATTTTTATATGTACATTTCATGTTTTGTTGATGTACCTACCATTAGTAATGATAACGAAAAAGTGCTTAAGCACCAGTTTTTTATCATTATTTGTGAGCATCTATGTATGGCTAAGTACCCACTCTACAAATGATCTTTGTGGTTTTCAGTTCCTTCGTGCATGGGCAACCTGAGGTTTGCTTACGCCACTTCGGCGTGTAACCATACCTGCCGTTCCCTTTCGGGCCCTGATCCCACATGTGAGGTGGTGGACGAGCCTGTGGAGGGGTGTGGATGCACGTCAGACTCTCACCTGAGCAACCAAATGAACTGCAGTCCTCGCTCACTGTGCAGCTGCCACCACCCAGGAGGCGCCACACCTCCAGGTCCAGTGGTCATCGGTGGACGCCAATGGTGAGGATAAAAACAAGGTTAAAAAAATTGGCCCCACTTTATATTAGGTGGCCTTAACTACTATGTACTTACATAAAAAAATAAGTACAATGTACTTACTGTGTTCTTATTGTGTTGCAAAACACCTTTGCTGATATTGAGGGGGGATACGGGTAGGGGTAGGGACTGGTGTGGTGGTATGGGTAAGTTTAAGGGTAGGGTTAGGTGTAAGGGAAGTGTCAACTGTTACATATCAACAATTACAAATGTAACTACAGAAATTAATTACAGATGTAATTACATGCAGGTATTTTTTTAAATGTAAGTACAATGTAAAAACATGTATGTACACAATAAGTGCAATGTATCAAATGATTAATTAAAATGTTAGTACATAGTAGTTAAGGACACCTAATATAAAGTGGGTCCAAAAAATTTGTATGTTGAGTAAAAATGTGTGTATACAATGTTTTTCTTGTGTTACAGCTTGTGTGAAAATGGACAGCTTCATTGTCCCAAAATTTGCAGTAAGTTTCAAGGTTGTTGTTTTTTATTTGACAAAAAAAAAATTGAAGATGCACTGTGGAATTCCACGGTGGTTTTTAACAGATTGTTTACGTACAGACTCAGTAAGGATGGAGCCCCTAAAGGGACATGGTGAAGAAAACAATATGAGATGGGAGGAAAAGTTATTTGGAAATGCTATTGTGTTCTTTCGCCAATGTTTTGCGCTCCACCTATAAACTTTGCGTTCGTTTGCAAAACCTTTGTGAGAAAACCCAGAGAAAACTGTTTGAGCTCTTTGCAACGAACACAAAGTTTATCGGTGGAATGCAAGACATTTGTGAGCGAATGCAAAGTTTATTGGTGGAGCGCAAAACATTGGCGAGAGAAGACAAAACCTTTGTGTTCCCCCGAGAAACCTTGTGTTACTTGCAAAACCTTTGTGTTCCCCTAAGAAAACATTGTTTTGAGCTCTTTGCGAGTGAACACAAAGACCGAATTTACACTACAGGTCTTGATGCCAATTCCGATTATGGTTTCAATTTATTTTTTGGCGACCCACTTACATCATCTTTAAAAGCGAGCCGTATCTGATATTTACATTTACACTATACACTGGCGAAGCAGCCCAAGATGTTCTGACCCGGAAAAGGAAATAAAACGGTGCGATATGCAATAAATTGCAGACAAAATGATTAATAAATGTTTTATCTTTAAAGGTCAGCAAAACATTGCTCTTGTAAGGCGGAGAAAAAAGAGGAGAGCCATTAGTGCCATCTGATCGCAGTCCGTGTCCACCTGAGTTGATGTCTTTCGCCTCCATCCCTTTTTCAGTGACGTATGACTCGCGTTTACTGGGGAATATCCGATTTGATGGCTTACATGGCAGACGCAAATGCACGCATCCGAATCATATCGGATTTATTACCACAAATAAGTGAGGCCTGAATCCGTTCTGAGGATATCAGAATTCAGTTTTTTTCCTGCTTACACGTTCACATGACATATCCGATCTGTGCCACATGAGAGGGAAAAATCGGAATTGGGTTACTTGAACCATGCAGTGTAAAGTTTCTCGGCGGAACGCAAACGGTTTGCGTGGGAACGCAACATTTCTCGGTGGAATGCACGGCATTTGCAAGATAACGCAAAAACACTGACAAAAATTTTTTCCTCCATCTCATATTTTTCTTCTTGTCCCTTTAGGGACTCCATAAGAAATGGTTTCTTTTCAGTTGGAACACCCCCGGCAAAACATTTCAGAATGTGCCTCCTTCACAAAAATCTGCACTATTTAATTAACACTGTACTATTAATCCATGTGTAATTCATCAAGTGATGTTCAAATGATCTGCCATATAAAACTGGATATAAAACTGTGTCTGAATCACAAGATTACTTTGTTGGTGAACTCCACCCTTGAATTTTCAACTAATATAACACTGACTAATTAACATTGAAGATTGCAAATTCCAAGATTTCTATTAAGTCCGATCCCTTTTTTTTCCAGATTGCACAGTGGGAAAGATTTGTGTGGATTGTTTGCAAATACCTGTGAACACGGTCCATAGGACATGTGAAAGCTTGACCAAACCCATAGTGAGCATTTTTCGAAATTTTGACATGACATCTTACCATATGCAAGTAAAGTGTTCAGTTTCTGCAAGAATCGGAGTGAAATTGCTGATGTATATTCACAGACTGATGATAACAGCTGTATCAGTGGCTGTTATTGTCCGGAGGGGCTTTTTGAAGATCATAACGGTGGTTGTGTGACTCATGAAAACTGCACCTGTGAATTCAGTGGGAGGGTGTATGAAACTGGGCAGAGTGTGGAGACAAACTGTAAAATATGGTAAGAGTCTTGCCTTCTAGCCTTGACCTATGACCTGACCTATCCTGCCCAATAAAACACAAATGAAGTCGGTAACATGGTTTCACCGGATTTGAATGATGTGATTTTGTGTCACACAGCACTTGTAGAGGTGGTGAGTGGTCCTGTATTGATGAGGCATGTTCAGGAGTATGTGAGGTTTTCGGGAATGGGCAATACCACACTTTTGACTCCAAATGGTACAAATTCGATGGCCACTGTCAGTACACCCTAGTGAAAGTGAGTGTTTGCTATTGTGATAAGAGTTTGATACATAATACATACAGTAAGAGTAATTTTACTGTTTGAAGAAGTTGCTTTGGTCAAAGAGCTACTAAAGCAAGCAAATGAAACAACGACAGGCAAACATTTATAAAAACAAACAAAAAAAAGTTGATTGAAAATTGCTCAACAGAGCCTGAATTTTAATTAGTTTTTGTACAGCTTTCTAGTAAAATTCTCAAACAAATGCCAACATTTTTAACCTATAATATTTCTTGTAAAAGGACGCAGGTTCAAGTGAGCAGTTTGCAATTAAATCTGAGAGTGTTCCTTGCTGTGACGAGTCTTTGACGTGTTCCCGCGCCATCTCAGTGGAGCTCCTGGTATATGATCTTCTGTGAATATTAATTGTTTTTGAAAGTTTTTAATATTTCAACTTTCTGTCAAGTAAATGCATAATGATGCAATTGTGGTTGCTCAATGTTTGGCAGGGTGCAGTGACTCTGATGTTAAGTGACATGACTGTAACTGAGAGACCTCAGGTAGGGGATGCTTTGCTGGCAGAGCCCCTTTATTTCATCCACACGGTGGGCCTCTACATCATCATCACAGCTCCCAAACTGGGCATCACTGTAATCTGGGACAAACACACCAGAATCACCATCCAACTAGAGTCTCAGTGGAGGGTAAGGAATCACATTTAATTAAGTCTATGTTTCATATTCAATCCTCACATTGTGTGACAGGGGTAAAAAGGGCTGAACAAATCCTGGAAGCCCGGAGCCCTCCCCGGACAGCATGCCAAATACGCATAATCTTTACTCTATTTAATTTTATGTAAGTGTGAATTTGTGAAAATAGAAAGGTGAGATTTTAAGAGATTTTGACTATGAATGGCGAATGTGAGCAAAAAAAGCTAACACCAGTTAAAGAATAAGTAGAACTTCCTGAAGTTCCTGAGTTAACATCTTTGTTGATCCTGGATCAAACTTGCTCTTAACCAGTCAGATGTTAAACTTAGTGCTGGGGTTGAAACTTGAACAATATTCTTATGAACCTACCATATCTCTCTGATTTTAGAGGGTGAACGTGATTTCACCAAGTTCAACATGTTCCTGGATCAACGTCTTTGGAACAACATTCCAATCAACCAATCAGATTTGAGAGACAAGTTTACAGTTTATTTCAAGTTTTAGATTACAACAAGGGCTAGGTGCTTCTGCATCATTTCCCTCTGATTTTAGGAATAACTTATGGGTACACTCTCAGAAAAAAAGGTACAGTGGAGGTACCTTGGGGAACAAAATGTATAACTGTACCTTTAAAGGCACACAATTGGTCCTTAGGGTTCAATTATACCATTCTTTTCCTCTACTTAGAGCAGGGGTAGGCAAGTTTGGTCCTAGAGAGTCGCTGTCCTGGAGAGTTGGGCTCTAACCCTGAAAGACATCTACAGAAGCTCTTACTGAGAATTAACAGAGGTTTAGATGTTGATGTTTTATTGAAAATGTTTGGTCACCATTATGGTGATCAGTGTTTCCTTTAGTTTGGCTGTGTGACTCTTGGATTTATATGCAATTTTGTGTTTTTTTGTTACAGTGTTATGGGTTGGTTATGGTTGGGACTAACTTTTTGGACAGGAATGTTGTTCCAGTATCAACAAAATATGTTAATACTGGAACATGTCTTACTTGGCATAATCATGGTGATCGATTTTAGGGCAAGTCTAGGGATAGGGTTAGGAGTATAATAGTTTGATCGGAATGTTAGTCTAGGAACAATAAGGGGTATTGATCCTGAAACATCTGCTGCTAAGTGTTAAAGACATGTAATATAATTTTTTAACTGTGGAACATAAGGGCCGAGTGTTGGGACTCTGTGGGAACTTTGATGGAAAGGTGACAAACGAACTTCTGACAAGCAGCTCCTCAGAAGTTTTCAGCGTTCTGGACTTTGGGAATAGTTGGAAGACAGCAGCTCCTCCATGCTCTGATGTGACCCATGAACTATTTCCCTGTGAACGTCAGTCCTACTGTGCAGCCTGGGCTCAGAGGCGATGTATGATCCTGAGATCAGACACCTTTAGAGATTGCCATCTAAAGGTATGTTTCAGTGATGTTAGTCAACTAAATAATGTTGTTTCTGATGTTTATAATCTTGGTTCATAAACAACTCACTGTTTCTATATAAATTCTGACATTTATGTTCAAGTTTATTAAACAGTTTCTGGGTTTGGAAGTTGGTTCAGGTACATAATGTACTTGTAATTGATTTTTGTTTTGTTTTTGTTTTTTGCCATGAGGAACGAGGGAACTTGCATCAGCATCAGCCAATAATTATTGCATTCTTATGACTACTAGGTGGATCCAGAGCCTTATTACCAGGCCTGTGTTTTGGAGTCCTGTTCTTGTGAGTTTGAGGGAAAGTTTCTCGGTTTTTGTACTGCTGTCTCAGCTTACGCAGAGGCATGTAGTGCAAAGGACGTCTGCATCAACTGGAGAGCTCCAGATTTGTGTCGTATGTATTGTATTCTATTGTAATGACCAGAATGAGCATTTCCTGGAAAATACAACCTATTATTATTAAATTAGTCAAGTGATTACTGTGTTTGTTCATCTCCACAGCCGTGTATTGTGACTATTATAATGACGTGGGCCAAAACACCTGGCATTACGATCCCTGTGGCCAGGTTAAGACGTGTGGCACTAATAAACACTTTACAGGAAAACTTGAAGGTATTTTTTTTCCCTTCCTGTTCCTGCTTCTTGATCTCGCCGTTGAACTTCAGCAATGCATCAGTACTGCTAGGAATTAGAAATATAAAAACAATTTAAATGTCTTGAATGTCTTTGGTTTTTCATAAAGCACTGCATGAAACTTTCAGGTTGTTATCCAAGATGCCCTGAGGAGACCCCATATTATGATGAAAACATAGGTAAATGCACAACTCTGGACAACTGCACTTGTAAAATTATGAACAGATTGCTGTCACCTCCTGATGAAATGTGCACTCCCTATAAATGCTGGTAAGCCATTTTCTAGACTTTTGTTGTAATGCTGGATGGAAATTTTAAAGGTTTAATAACTATACACATACTGCTCGCATTCATTATAGTTTATATACTTTTTCCTTAGTAAATGCTTTGATGGACAAATCGTCTGCAATCCAACGACTACGACTACAACTACGACTACAGTTTATTACACATCAACAGCGCAGCCATCTACAACTGCACTGACCCACACAACCACAACACAACCACCAACAATTCAGAGCACAACACAATCAACAACAGCAAAATACACAACACCAACATCAACAACTGAGAAGACTACAGAATCGTATACAACTCCAATTAAAGAAACATCTACAACACAACTACCAACAGCTGTGAGCACAACAGAATACACACCCACAACACATCCATCAACAACTGAGAGCACAACAGAACCATATACAACTTCAGTAGAAAAAACAACCACTACACAGCTACCACCAAATGAGAGCACAACAGAATACACAACACACCTTTCAACAACTGAGAGCACAACAGAATCATATACAACTTCAGTGGAAGAAACAACCACAACACAACTACTACCAACTAAGAGCACAACTGAATACACAACCACAAAACAACAATCAACAACTGAGCTAACAACAGATTACTATACAACTTATTGGGAAGAAACTACAACACTGCCACCAACTTCACAGAGTACAACAGAATACACAACACAAAAACCAACAACAAGGGGGACAACAGAATCAGATACAACTCCATTTGAAGACACAACCACAACACAAATACCAACTTCAGAGAGCACAACAGAGTACACAACACCGCTTTCGACAACTGAGAGCACAACGGAATCATATACAACTCCTCTGGAAGAAACAACCACAACACAACTACTACCAACTAAGAGCACAACTGAATACACAACCACCAAACAACAATCAACAACTGAGCTAACAACAGATGATTATACAACTTATTGGGAAGAAACTACAACAACACTGCCACCAACTTCACAGAGAACAACAGAATACACAACACAAAAACCAACAACAAGGAGGACAACAACAGGATCAGATACAACTCCATTTGAAGACACAACCACAACACATCCATCAACAACTGAGAGCACAACAGAGTACACAACACCGCTTTCAACAACTGAGAGCACAACTGAATACACAACCACAAAACAGCAATCAACAACTGAGATAACAACAGATGACTATACAACTTATTGGGAAGAAACTACAACAATACTGCCACCAACTTCACAGAGTACAACAGAATACACAACACATCCATCAACAACTGAGAGCACAACTGAATACACAACCACAAAACAGCAATCAACAACTGAGATAACAACAGATGACTATACACCTTTTTGGGAAGAAACTACAACAATACTGCCACCAACTTCACAGAGTACAACAGAATACACAACACAAAAACCAACAACAATGAGGACAACAACAGAATCAGATACAACTCCATTTGAAGACACAACCACAACACATCCACCAACAACTGAGAGCACAACAGAATCATACACAACTTCAGTGGAAGAAACAACCACAACACAACTTCCACCAACCGAGAGCACAACAGAGTACATAACCACAAAACAACAATCAACAACTAAGCACACAACTGAAGAATATACAACTCTTTGGGATGAAACTACATCAACACAGCCACCAACTTCACAGAGCACAAAAGAGTACACAACACAACTACCAACAACTGAGAGCACAACAGAATCATACACAACTTCAGTGGAAGAAACAACCACAACACAACTACCACCAACCGAGAGCACAACAGAATACATAACCACAAAACAACAATCAACAACTAAGCACACAACTGAAGAATATACAACTCTTTGGGATGAAACTACATCAACACAGCCACCAACTTCACAGAGCACAAAAGAGTACACAACACAACTACCAACAACTGAGAGCACAACAGAATCATACACAACTTCAGTGGAAGAAACAACCACAACACAACTACCACCAACCAAGAGCACAACAGAATACATAACCACAAAACAACAATCAACAACTAAGCACACAACTGAAGAATATACAACTCTTTGGGATGAAACTACATCAACACAGCCACCAACTTCACAGAGCACAAAAGAGTACACAACACAACTAACAACAACTGAGGGCACAACAGAATCATACACAACTTCAGTGGAAGACACAACCACAACACAACCACCGACTTCAAAGAAGACAACAGACTACACAACCACAACACAACTACCAACATCTGAGAGCACAGTGGAATCATATACAACCCCAATGGAAGAACCAACAACTGAGAGCACAACAGAATATAAAACCACAACAACTGAAGCTACAACCTCAGTAAAATATTCCACTCCAGTGTTAACGGTGTCCACAAAAGGTATGGAATTACAAATATACACTTGACGTGTGCTAGAATGAACAGTTAAACAATAGTTTCTTAATGTAAAGACAGTAATGTGATAATAAAGTGGCATTAAAAACCATCATGCAGATGTTTTTAGTGGACGTTTTTTCTCTCATTCCCACTAGAAATAATAATAGTCACTGGTCCAACTATCCCCATTTCAACATCACGTCATGAAGTACACAATACGACTATAAATCAGACAACAATGACCCCTTCCACGGTGAACCCTTCAACAGTGAACCCTTCAACGATCCCACCCACTGTATTCAGTACTACAATACCTACCACTGAACACACAACTCCAGGTACTACTACTGCTCATAAATACAATTCTGCATGATAACACAACCCCAGGGCCTACTACTGCCTATGGAACTAATTCTCAGATTTAATGTGAATTACAGTATGTTCACCATACAGTCCTCAAACTCAATTATATGTGCTATATGTGTTGATTAAATGTGTTTGTTTTTTTATCAGTGTGTGAGTGCAAAGATGTGATGAAAAATAAAAGCTGGTCATGTGGAGAAACTTGGAGAGAGGATTGTGCTGATAAAGACTGTAATGCTGGAGTGATTGAGGTCAAATCAATAAGCTGCCCAACACCCAAAATCAGCACGGATTGCCCTAGAAACAAGATGTCTTTGGTCAAAGATGAACAGACTTGCTGTGAGAGCTGGAAGTGTGACTGTAAGTAAACTAACCTGTCATATACATACATTGACTCAACCAGTTGGATTAGTTAGTGGTGGGGTTATCTATTTGTCCAGCCAATGGAAAATAAGAGTGACTTTTACAAACTTTACCAGTAGTAATTGTATATTTCATGTTTCCTTTTTCAGGCCAGTGTCAGATTTATGGAGACCCTCACTACATTTCCTTCCAGGGCATTGCTTTTGACTTCATGGACAACTGCACCTACACTCTAGTGGAGGAGCAAGTGCTACAACACAAATTAAGCATTACTGTAGACAACTACTTCTGTGTTGACATTGATAAGTCCTGTTCTAGGGGCATCACATTAAAGTACTCGGATGACATTGTCACACTTACAGTAAAAGAGGAGTTGACAGAGGAGTACACAGTGGAGGTAGGTTCATAATAATAAAAACTGAGCAAATTTGCCATTATTCTTTAACTGACACATCCTCAACTCAACAAAACAGAGTTGAGTTTTTGCCACAGACTACAGTTCTCTGCCGGTATTTGTATTTCTATGAATGACTGGAGATGAAAGTTCACTTGAGCTTTGACACCTCTTTTTGTTCTAGTCTACATTGAACCAGAAGATTATAAAGCCACCGTATGAAAACCAGGTCTTCAAGTTTGAAAGTAGTGATAGCCAGGTCTACATCTACATCAAACCTATCCGTTCCTATGTTTCTCTTTCGCCATTCAACAATCTGTTAATCAACCTGGCATTAGAGTACTTCCAAAACAACACCAGAGGACAATGCGGTACGTTATTACAATCATTTAATCGTACGATTAAAAGGTATTGACACATGAGATACAATACGTTTCTTACGAAAGATAGACTATATATCAAACAATAGATGAATAGTTTAATGGTTGTAACCTTGGGCACTTTTGCTCCATTTGACTTTGCAGGTGTTTGTGGTGGTCAGTCGTGCATACGAAGAAATGGAGTGGTTGAAGATGAGAACTGCTGTGATAAGACTGCATACGATTGGGTCGTAGAAGACCCCCTGAAACCTTACTGCAAATCTGCAGTCACCAATGTTCCTTGTGTCCCTCCCACACCACCACCTCCATCCCCATCCCCGCCTAGATGCAATGCTACAATATGTGACCTTCTTCACCATGAGTAAGCCACTGTAGGGTATTTTTATATCAACTGAGCTCAATAAGCATGACAGTTGTGTTTCGAAAGCATTTTTTTCCACAGAAAAATATTTAAAAAGTTGTCATTTTGCATTGTGACTATAATTGTGACTATAATTTGTGTTGTTAACATCTTTGCATTTTACTCAGGGTGTTTGCGGAGTGCAGTGAAAGGATCAATCTTACGTCTGTGGAGAAGAACTGCTGGTTTGACTGTCCATTAAAAAGCAGTGTTGTTGCCTGTTCCTCTCTGGAGTTCGCAGCATCAGAGTGCAAGAAGATTGGCATTTGTGTGGACTGGAGATACCTTACCAATGGCTCCTGTGGTACGAGAACAGTATGGAATAGTTTTAATAAGTAGTAGTATGCTTATATTTTTGTTTCACAGAGAGGGTTTAGATTAAGCCAGGATTAGGCCTTAGATCAATTAAAGCATTTAAGTATTCATTTTGTGTTCATCTTGAGACAAAACAATTGCACTTACATATTTTAAGATATGTCAGTTGCTTTCAGTTAAAACAGCTCAAACATGCATTTTAGTCTAGGAATAGACTTGTATGTGAAACCGGGGGATAATATCAACATGGCATCTTAAAACCTAACCTAAATTTTTACTAACAACTTTAGAGACCCGCAGTTTTATTGAAAATTCAATTTGTGGAGTTTGTAGGTGGTTTTGTGGTATATTTAAGAGCATTTATTATGTTTCAATTAATTATGGTTAAGCTTTCGATGGTAATTCATTTTAGCCATACAAAGAGCATTTACCATTTACAAGTTATCTTGGGCACTGATCAATCAGGGTCCCGATATTCAGTGGTTCTCAACCAGGGGTACCAAGTCCCACTAGGGCCTCAAGAAGACTTCATATGATTTAAAGTAAGACAAAACAATCTGAAACAACTCAAATTCAAGTCATTTTAATTTCAATCACCCTATAAACAACTTACACAGACTGATTTTAATACATAAGTACTCTTTCTAGATCCAGTAAATCACAAACGACTGGAAAAGTTATGCTAATTCATAGGTTTAAAAAGAGTGGGAACCTTAAATAATTCTTAAACTGGAATTGGAGAGCCAGGCTTTTTAATATTTTTGTGGAGAATGGTGGACTTTGCAGTCAAAAGGGTTGAAAACCACTGCTCATGGGATTGTGTCTGAGTATTGAAATTGGTCACCTAGATTGGTGCCCTTCCTGCATACAAATTTGCTTACTTATATTACTAAAGATATGTCCTTTGATGATAAGGTCCATATTTTTGAGCACATAAGACATTCTCTTGTTACATATGGTTTGTGTTTGCAATATCATGTACTATATTCATTAGCTTAATTTAATTTGATTAAAAATCTAAATAAAAGAATAAACCCTCTGCACACCTTTGGCCAAAAAGTTTCAACATACTATGGATCTTATTCATGAAATACAAGGAAAATGGTCCTCAATAACAATTTGCCTGTCCCACTGTGTTTTAGAGATCAAATGTCCTGAAGGAATGATGTACGATGAGTGTCGAGAGTCTCCAAATGATGTCTGTCGGGGCGGGTGAGAAAGACTTTACTTGAAATGACTCAAGAATTCCCACAGTGCAAGCTCTGCTTCATATTTCACCTCTCAATTAAAAGACTGAGTTTCAAGGAAAAATGCCAGTGCACCACCTTTTACTTTGTCCAGATTAAAGTTTTTTTTAAATTCTCGTAATGTTAAGGTCTAGTATCGCCTGTGATTTTCGTATACCTCACACACCTCACTCTATTGTCTTCTCAGAGTTCGTGTGCCTGCAACGTCTGTGGTTGGTCTGAGATCAGGCTGCTTTTGTCCTGATGACCAAATGCTTGCAGAAGATCACAAGCAAATCTGTGTGTCTGAATGCACTAGTGAGTGACTTTCTTTACCAACAGGACAAATCCAACCAAAAATATCCAAAACCACTGTTATAATTTTACATGCAAATAATACAAACAATTAATATCCACAAATCTATTCACTACTGATATTGTAAACAAGAATATTGCTGATTTAATTGATTTGATTTCAATAATATGTAATTCATCAACAATAATAGTTCAAAAATCTAAATATTAATGACATATTATGCATGATTTAAAAATGGTTGTGTGCTTTAGTGGAAGCAAGAAAATCTTTTTATTTTTTTCAGTATCCTAAAACTGATTTATCTAAAGCTATAACATATATAACATAGACCTATTATTATTTCATTTAAACTGCAGCAGTTTAAGGATAAGAATAATAATCATCATTTCCTTACTGATATTGTAAACCTGACTAGTATACATAATTAATATCACATTTCAATGTTTCATTATTTACGATTGATACGATTTTCAACAATGATTATTCCAAGATCGATAAATATTACTTATATATTTAAGTGGCCATGGCATTCCTAAACCAGAATTATTATTTTGGTACAGTTAACAACTATAAAATGAAAAGCTGTTGATGACCTAATGAGGAAATTCTCTCAAGTTGAACTATTGAGCTTTTTGTTTGTTAGCAAAACTGACTTTGCAAAAATGCTCCACCAATTTTTCAAAATATTCTCTAGATTGGGTAATTTATGCATGAATTTCACACATATTTTTTTTTTCCAGAGTGTAAAGGGCCATTGGGTGAGCCCATGCCGGTAAGAGATCATTTATTAATGCCACCACAGACTTCCTTTAAAGAATAAATAGCTGTTTATTGTGAATACTGCATATTGTAATCTTTTGTCTGTCCGTCTGTCTGTTAGGTGGGGGCAGTATGGGAATCAAACTGTCACATATGCACATGTAATAACCAGACTAGAACTGAAGAGTGCACACCTAAACCTCCCGGACCGGCTCCAGTCTGCAGCGCCTTCTCCATCCTGGTTTCTGACTGCTGCGACAATCAGATCTGCGGTAATCTTTCGCCAGCACTACACAGTGTAGAGTGCCACTGGTGCATGGAATACATATGTATTCTTTTTTTCATTGATAATTTCCACTGTTGCAAAAATAGATTTAGAGTATGTTTTCTTTGCTTTTGCAGTTGAGAAGAATTGCGAGTACAATGGAAAAACTTACAAGGTAAAGGAAATGGTTCACATATTTACTCACAATGGGCGTTTGTCTATTTTGTACAGTTTTAGAGGCCCCTTTACCTTGCTGTATCTAAATTTGGCACAAAATACATTAAACAATGTATGTAACTCTCTCTCTCTGGTGGATTCAGGTGGGTGAACGGTGGACAGACCCCACACGTCCGTGTGAGTCTTTCAGCTGTAGTCAGACAGGAACTGTGGTTGAGAAAACCGTGTGTCCACTGGAAAATTGTGCCGAGGTGAGAATGAATCACATCATTATTACAAAACAAGATCAAGTTTGTTGTTTCTGGTTGAAACTTTTATAAAGCTGCTGCATTATTATGTTTTTGTGTGCCCAGGGTTTACGAGTGTGGGATGAACATCATTGCTGCTATTCATGTAGGTTTACACAAATGTTTCACTCTTGCTGGAACTGTATGAACCACAGCACTGTATGGGTCTAGTTCTTCCCTAATATCACCTCCATATGTTAACTGCAAGTTAATATGTCAGCATCAATTGCCCACTTTAATGACCACATAGGCTACTTGGTTCCAGAAAGGATTTTTCACATTCTTTTTCTACAATGAGAAAAAAAAAAAACAGTTGTAAGTCTTGAATCAAATATATCAGCTCCAGCATTTCAAGAAAATGAAATGAAACAAATCAAAAAGATAAAAGTACAGGATTGTCTATTTAAAAAGTATACTGTACATAAAGTCCAGTGTTCACCAAACTTTGAGATACAGTAACAAGAGTACTATTATGAAATATTATTACAATAGGATTTTTAGTGTTTGCCATTTGTTGTGAAATTCAATCAAATTATTATTATTTTATGCTACTTAGGCATTTGCTGACTGTTATTTTGTTCTGTGTTTCACAGGTAATGTTACATGTACTGCCAGAGTGACAAGAATGAACCTCACAATTGCTGACTGCACACAGGAAGTCGAGCTACCTGTTTGTGATGGCCAGTGTGAGACACACAACAGGCTAGTATAACACCCGATTTCTAGGCCTGCTTTGTTAAAAATACACTTTGTTCGCCAAGGTCTGATGTAGTATTGTGTGCTAAAGGAACAGATCACATGCAACTAAAAGCAATTAGCACACTTCTGTCAAACATTAATTATTTCCTTGACATGTAGCTCTTTGGCCACTAGAGGGTATTGTCAGAACATTTGTCATTTTGGAGAATAGATTTTTCTTTTCTCAAATGAGTCACATTCCCCATGTTAATCCTCTAGTTAACTGTATGCACAAACTATAGTGCAAAACAATGTGCTTAAATATACAGAGCTGTTGACCAGAAAACATAAAAAAGGAAGTTTAAAATTAGGGTAAAAAAAACTACTTCTAATAAAAATATCTTAAAGTGTATAATGTGGACACCATGACACATTTCAATGAACAGCATTGATTTGAAATACAAATCTTTTGTAATATTATAAATGTCTTTGCTGATCAATTTAAAGGTGCATTGTGTAGTATTAATGAGGATCTATTGACGGAAATGCAATATAATATACATAACTGTTTCAGTGGTGTATAAAGACCTTACATAATGAACCGTTATGTTTTATTACGTTAGTTGTCAAATGTCAACAGAACTCAACTGCACTGTATTGAAAAGTCCGAGTTTTTCCCGTGGGGTGTTTTCCATGTTCGAGGGGTTGAAGCGACCCCAATTATGTGATATATAGACCCAGGAATGTGAATTTTAGCAGACAAACTACTTTTTTTTTACCCCCCAAACGCCATTTTTTTCCGGAGACCCCGAGACTGCCCGAGCTCAAATGCTGTTGGCGGGGCTGAGTTCGGCTGAAATCCAGGCTACCGCCGGTCCCCTTACAGTGAAGTGCCATTTTGCGCCGTCATGTTTCTACAGTAGCCCTAAACGGACAAACTTCTCAACAGAGCTCTAGTCACTCTCTGCTCTCTCCGACGACAACATCTTTGTCGTGTGTCGGCCCCCGTAGCTTCTCTATACGTGCTTTGAAAGGGAGGGGTGAGCGGTGTATGATTGCAATACACAAGCTCACCGCTAGATGCCGCTAAAATTCACACACTGCACCTTTAATGTGTTCTACTTTGTTTTTGTAAATCTTCATTACCCCAAACTATTACAGTTTCCACAAATATGTACATATAATGTCAAATGTTTTGAGTCTTATTCATATGTTCATATGTTATATTTATACAGTACCTAAACTGCAATCTTGTAATCAGATTTCAGTCGTTTCAAACGTGTGTCTAAGAAATTTGGTTCTTTATCCCAGAGGGCTTTAGCCCAGTTATGTACACCATTACAAAAGACAATTAGTAATACTGCACAAGATTTCAACGACAAAATGTGGTGCTTTATCTCTGATTGTACAAACCTCTAGCTCTGTTACTGTATTATGCCATAAGCCAAAGTAACTTTTGAATGTGTTACGGAGGCCAGCTAATAAGAACTAGCTAGGCACACTAGTGATTGACGCCAGAGGCTGTTGTCATTAGCATGTCAGCCCAGAGAGGTACAAGTAGAACCGGAGGGGTAATATATGCCTGTGTAACAAAGGCAAGCTGGTAAGATCTGTGCGAGTAAACCTCACTCCCCTGGCTTCGAGGCGCATTAGAGACTGCAGTCTTTAACTTCCTTGTAAGCATTCCCGCCTTCCATGCCGAAGATGCTGTTTCGAACCCCGTTCGAAGCAGGTCAAGAAGAACCGGTTACATTTGGTGCCGTGACCCAGATGTTTAGGAGGGTTGAGCGTTGTAAAAGCTGTGCGTGTAAATCTCACTCCCTTGGCCACCTCCCATGCTAGAGACAACAGTTTGAATCCCGCTCGGAGCGATGTGAGTAGAACCGGAGGCGTTACATATGCGTGTGTAACATAGGCAAGCTAGTAAGAGCTGTGCGAGTAAACCTCACACCCCTGGCTTCAAGGCACGTTAGAGACTGTGGTCTTTAGCGTCTTTGTTAACACGCCCGCCCCGAATGCTGGTTCGAACCCTGTTCGAAGCAGGTCAAGAAGAACTGGTTACATTTGGTGCCGTGACCCGGATGTTTATAGGGGTGTTTGAATCCCGCTAGGAGCGATGTGAGTAGAACCGGAGGCGTTACATATGCGTGTGTAACAGAGGCAATCTAGTAAGAGCTGTGTGAGTAAACCTCACACCCCTGGCTTCAAGGCACGTTAGAGACTGTGGTCTTTAGCGTCTTTGTTAACATGCCCGCCTCCATGCCGGTTCGAACCCTGTTCAAGCAGGTCAAGAAGAACCGGTTACATTTGGTGCCGTGACCCGGATGTTTATGGGGGTGTTTGAATCCCGCTCGGAGCGATGTGAGTAGAACCAGAGGCGTTACATATGCGTGTGTAACAGAGGCAAGCTAGTAAGAGCTGTGCGAGTAAACCTCACACCCCTGGCTCCAAGGCACGTTAGAGACTGTGGTCTTTAGCGTCTTTGTTAACACGCCCGCCCCGAATGCCGGTTCGAACCCTGTTCGTAGCAGGTCAAGAAGAACCGGTTACATTTGGTGCCGTGACCCGGATGTTTATGGGGGTGTTTGAATCCCGCTAGGAGCGATGTGAGTAGAACCGGAGGCGTTACATATGCGTGTGTAACAGAGGCAAGCTAGTAAGAGCTGTGTAAGTGAACCTCACACCCCTGGCTTCAAGGCACGTTAGAGACTGTGGTCTTTAGCGTCTTTGTTAACATGCCCGCCTCCCATGCCGGTTCGAACCCTGTTCGAGGCAGGTCAAGAAGAACCGGTTACATTTGGTGCCGTGACCCGGATGTTTATGGGGGTGGGTGTAAAAGCTGTGCAAGTAAACCTCACTCCCCTGGCTCCCATCTCCCATGCTAGAGACAACGGTTCAAAACCTGATTGGAGCAGGTCGAAAAGGAACCGTTACACTTGATGCTGGAGTTCAGATCCTTATTTGTTGTGTTTTCTTGCAGGTGGGTTCATACCAACGGGACGCTGCAGCTTGAACAGAGTCACCAGTGTTGTAAGGAGAGAGGTTACGAGATGAGAGATATAACGCTGACTTGCAGAAAAAGCTCTCTCACCCACTTCACATACAGACATGTCACAGGCTGTGAATGCAAGGCCGAAGGTTAAGTTAACATGACATACAAATGAATGAAAATCTTAGTTAATGCTTAACATGATTAATTTTGGTCGATGTGTTGATTATGCATAATTAATAATTAGCTGCTGATGTGTGGGGTGATTTTGTTTCAAGCCAAATAAAAATACTTCTGTCATTTATTTTTGTTATGGTTTGAAATGCTCAAGGGAATCAACTTCACCCTCATTCATTGTCAAACATCTGTCTGGCAGTCTGTGCCAAAATCAATTCCTTTTCTTAATCCTGGCATATTTTTATCTTGTTTTGCCATTACACTACAATTAAGTGCTATATATTTTATATTGTTTTCAATTATTCCTTTAACTTGAACGATTCTGTTTTATGACCATGTCACATATGAATAACGGCATGCTTATATGTATCTGTACTTTGAATGTGATTTCATGACCAGATCAAACCTGTGATTGTAACCTAATATCAGGTGTCAAGGCTTTTGTAATCCACTCTCTGGATTCATAATTAAAATCATTAATACAATAATAAACTTGTGATATTCAATGGGTTTTTGCTTTAACATTGCCCTGTTATAAAATATAAAATATATTACAGTGGGATCTATACTGCATTTTTCTAAGTTAATAATATAATTTAAATTATAATTCGATATACTATCAGCATGCATATTTGAGTGAAAAGTGATAAAAGTTGAAAAGTTGAATTTTAGCAAGTTATAGTATTTGGTATGTCTTCCATTTTATTTAAAGGGGAACTATTATGACAAACTTCCCATACTTTTGAAAATCCAGCGTTCGTTGATCCTGATAAGCACTGATTCACTGTAAAATCTAATTAGTAAGACGTGCTTAAAAATGGATGCAAACCGATTGCCTTAAAAAGCTACGTCAAGTGAAAGAGGAATAGTATGTTGTACTGAAAAAAGCTTAGTATAGTTCACTTACACAAGAGTTCGAGTAACTGAAAAAAGAACTGTAGAGAATACTTGATAATTTACTTTAGATTTACTCTTGACTTAGTATAGCTACTATTGTTGTGTTTTGCATGCTGAATGTTAAAGTCTCTGTGTGTCTCAAGCATTGTCAGTTGCTAGATACTGTCACAAATATGGAGGCATTATATCAACCCAATTCAAAGTTTTACAAGATGTATCTCTGTTTTGGCCGAGTGATTGTTTGGCGGCTTGCCAATGTATTAGATGTCTCTAATTCATAAAATAATTAAGCTTGACCAGAGTTCTTGTGGGGAGAAGAATTTATTGAAGGTAGTTGTGAATCACAGTTCTTCTGCAGTATCTTATTCTTAACCCAAGACAGAACTTTAAATATGAAGACAGATGGGCTACAAACAATAGAAAACCTCCCACAGGGGATCAATCTACCCTGCAATCTACTCTGAGAAATGTTATTTCTTTGCCATTCACACCCAACAGTTTCTATCAGCCAAACATCTATATGGGCTATTTGGTTCACACCTTTACAGAAACAGATAATGTTGATTGCATTCCGAGGCACAGTCACAATGTAAATGCATATGATTAAAGATGACAGTAAATTGACATAATCTTTTAGTTCTGTCAAATGTTTTAGTTGTATTGTCAATGCAACATTCAAGATGACTTTGGGAAATGAGTGAATGCAACTAAAGAAAAATAACTGCAGAAGTGGAGGAAATGAGTGAAAAGTCTGTTAAGAATTCCCCAGCCTCTATACATTACAAATAAACAAGACATATTATGTGAATAGTACAGATTACTAGATATCTACAGTTTAGTCTTTAAGTAAAGTTGACTAAAAAGTGTTAGAATGACTTTTACAGTGTTGTGACAGTTATAAAAGGCTTTCTTCTTTCACAAGGAGGTTTGGCTTCACAACGGCTTTGTTTCCAGGTGGACCGCTAAAGAATGCGACCCACGTCTCCTGGAAATCCTGTAGAATTCACCCAATCAGATGACGACTTTGAAACGGTCCGTGGGCATGACGTCTTAGGCTGAGACTAGCGTTGATCTGTGGCATACAAATATTTGTTCAAATACATAACACTTCATAAATTAAATTTAACCATGGTGTCCTCAAGGGCCCAGATGCCGGGAGTCCATGGAGACATTATGTTTGTTGTTATTTCCAATAGACACATCCAACAAAACATTTGCAATGTTTTGTATCTCCAGCTGAACAGAAATGGCCAGTGCGGTATCTATGCCAATAGGGCAGATCGACATCAATCATGGGGGGGGGCTTCCCCTTACTCTTACGTAGATCTGGAGCCGCTCATTTGAAGAGACTGTTTATGATTTATGAGGATTATAAAAAGGAGTAGGTTAATTTTTACCATTATATGCTGGTTGTTTTACACACAAAGATGCACACACTGTGGACACACGTTCAAACACCTTATAAAAGTGCATTTTGCATAATACGTCCCCTTAATTTATTGACCACAGCAGCTACTGTATGAACTATAAAAGAAGCACAATAAACAAAGATCCAATGATTCAAAGAGCATCTTGGGTGCTTCAGCGGAAGCAAGAAAATCAGATAACTTTACACATTTTTAAGTAAAACTGATGTGTGTTTTTTTCCAGGTTAAAATTAAAAGAGTTCTGTCATGAAACTCTAGATGGCGCAATCACATCATTCTCTACAGGGCACAGCGGATTGGTTCCTGCTGTGTCAGTAGCCAATGGGCTCGCTGCTCAACCGCAAATACTTGGTCAGCATTTGCTGTAGCAGCTGCAGTTCGCTTTCAGAAACCCTTCACCTTCCCCAGCTCCACCTGTATAGATCTGCTATATTGTACAGCACCAGCATGTCTTACTTGTGTCGTGTTGTGTATATATTGGCAGTATCAAGTCTCGCTCTGGAGCATCAGCAATAACAGCAGAGTAGCAGACAGAAGACCAAACATATCAACATTGTCATATCCATAACCATGTCAAATACTCATACCCCTTTTCCACAAGAATGAACCGGGTGCTAGTTCAGAGCCAGTGCTAGAGCCAGTTCTGAGTTGGTTCGACTGATGAGCCTTCTAAGAACCGGTTTGCCTTTCCACAGAGCCACCACAAAGCCAGGTCTTACGTCACTATATACGTCCCATCTTTCTCAGCAACGCTAGCAAGGCAGCGGGACACACAAACACACCAGGCTTGTTTGAGATGCATCGGCGCTGCACAGACCGATCCGCGTATGATATCAAAATACAGCATGAGCGATTCAAAAGCATAAGGAGTCGTATGCTCTCGTTTGACGTCATACGGCGATCAGTCTGCACAGCGCAGATGCATCTCGAAAAAGCCTTCCATCAACAATAGCGCACGTATCGTTACTATTGATGCAAATGGATTTACGAAGCTACATTGGCATCAAAACACAACATATCCAACGCATTCGTGCAGCTTGCCGTGATTTGTATAGACGGAGAATCGAGCAGCTATAAGCTCAATTAGCTGCTATTTCAAAAATGGAGGTCACAAGTTGTTGGTCACCGTAACCCCTCCCCTGGCTCCGAACCAGCACCAGCACAGCCTTGGCGGAAAAGGGGTATCAGTTGTCCTGACAGATATTAATTAATTTTATATGTTTATTTAACTACGTTATTTCTAGTTCTAATGACAAAAAAATCCCTTTAATAAAATCAACAACAACAACAATGTTGTTATAACATTAACTTTATCATAATAATCAATATTGTTTTTATTATTATTATAATAATGATAATTAGTATTAATAAATGGACTTTGATGGACTTCTGGACTTCTTGGTATTACCAAACATGTTTTGAGTTGGAGTGAAGGGTCATTTGATAGTACAGGCATTAGAGTGAAAGCGTTCAATGTTCAATAAAACACACACACACAACACACACACACACACACACACACACACACACACACACACACACACACACACACACACACACACACACACACACACACACACACACACACACACACACACACACACACACACACACACACACACACACATGTTGTGTTTCCATGTTTTGTGGGGACATTCCATAGGCGTAATGCATTTTATACTGTACAAACCGTATTTTCTATCCCCCTACACTGCCCCTGCCCCTAAACCTACCCATCACAGGAGACATGCTGCATTTTTACTTTTTCAAAAAACATCACTTAGTGTGATTTATAAGATGTTTTCCTCATGGGGACCAAAAAAATGTCCCCACAAGGACAAAAATTTGGATATTGCCATCTTTGTGGGGACATTTTGTCCCCATACCGTAGGGATTACCAGTCCACACACACACACACACACACACACACACACACACACACACACACACACACACACACACACACACAGTGCAGTGACTTTTGACTGCAGCGTCCCTTATGTGTGCCTAAATCATTACGAGTCAGCGTTGGTCTGCTGTGCCCTCTGTAACTCTGAGAAACCCCAGCCCCCCTCACAAGTGATCTGTTGACAGGATCAGCAAGTGGACATGACTGCTTGGTTACTGATTAGATGACGTGTTATAACATTGGGTGATAACATCTTACCTGTGAGCAGAGTGTCAGAGTCCTCTACCCATCCACTGAGGGACACAGGCAACAACACAGGTACATACGATCTCTGCATCTCTTACTGTCTTTATTGAAAGTCTAACCGGTTTCAGAGCTGATTTATCAGCAACACTTTACAATAAGGTTTCATTGCTTAACTTCCTTAGTTACTATGAACTAAAAATGAACAAAAACTGCAGAATGTATTAATCTTAGTTAATGTTAATTTCAACATTTACTAATATATTGAAATCAAAAGTCATATTTGTTAACATTAGTTTATGTGAACTAACATGAACAAACAATGAATGACTGTATATTTATTAGCTAACATTAGCAAAGATTACTAAAACTGAACCAACTGCTCATTGTTTGTTCATGTTAGTTAATACAAATAATAAAATACAAAATATTAACAAATGAGACATCATAGTAAAGTGCTATCTACTCATCTGTACTATATTGCATTTTATTATATTATACTGTACATACTGTATGACCAGAGATGTTTGCCACATTTTTTCTTTTTTATATCTGTGAATATTGTAAATTGTCTATAAAACCTGTTAGGGGTCTCAATGGCAATCTGCCATTGAACAGCTTATTATATGTTTTTCATGAAATAAACAAATAAATTCATTGAGTTGAAAAATTATGAAACATAACTGCAAAGAATTAAAAGGAAAGCAAAAAATAACACCATTGGGTAACACTTTATTTTACAGTGTCATTGTTACATATGTTACATGTACTTACCATAGTAAATTATGCACATGCAACTAAAACTCAACCAAACAATAAAAGTTAATTAATAATACTCAGTACTTAAATATATAATTACACTGTAACTGACACCTTAAAATAAGGTGTAACCCACCATTGTTTTGGTGAACATTGTATACATTTGTATGCAAACTATTCTTGTGTTTATGAATATTATTGATCCTATTTCACCTTTCAGTTGAAATCTACCTTTATTATATTGTTGTAATTAATTACATTACAGTTTAATTTAGTGGAAATTACAGAGATACAGTCTTTGCATATAAGTTAAGAGGATAAAATTGGTGAATGTACAGCACAATGCTATAAACAGATCATTTATTAGGCATTTGACTCAAAACCTTATGGTCATTTGCAACCATAGTCATAGATTTGCAACCACTCGCCAACTGGTCAGCCTAAATAAACTGTTATTTTTTATAATTCCTCACATCACGTTTCATTGTCTTCAGCATCAAACCAACATCAACAAAGTTTGTCCTGCTGTCCATGATTCTTGAAAACTTTGATTTTTTCAAACACCCTTCCTCCTGCAGGAAATGTGGTGCAATTTCTGAATCCCCTCTCAGCTCCACCCTCAGGGGTCTTTCCCCTCAGATGATGTTTTCCTATTCCCGTGAACAATGGACCCTAGAAAAATGCTTTTTGCACGACAATAACATGATACTGGACATAATGATCCTGGTGTTAACGCGCTCTGCACTGTTCTGTCACCTTTCATTCGTATCGTTTGCTTCCAGGGCATCATGAGCGTGGAACAGAAGGCGGCAAGAGAGCCATGCTGCTCCAAATTAAAGGTAATTTTCGCTTATCTTCTGCTTTGTAGTTTCCTGATTACATTGACCCATTAGGATCAAAGGCATGAAACTGATGACAGCTCATTTAATCCCGTCACTAGTTATTTACTTTATATTGACTTTCTCTTTAAACTCATCCTCTGAGATTTTGTATAATGACCCCACAATTAAATTTGGACACTTCAGTCACACACAGATGTGTACATTTCATTGCATCGGAAATACAAAATTTAACCAAATGAAATTTATTTAAAATAAAAATAGCATTAGCACATTTTTCGAGCAAATCGTTACCAAAAAAAAAAATTCCCATTAAACTATGAAATTACATAGAGTGAAAATTGCACATATAAACTATAAAATTACATATAAAACTTTTTAATTAAAATTGCATATATATTGATAGAAAGTGGTTGGACGCGTTCTGGTTTCCAAACTTCAGTGGATCATGTTCATTGATAATAGCCTATGTTTATACTGGAAATTACATATAACATTACATATACAGTGTTACCCTTTATTTACCAGTGACCTTGTTACAAATGTTACAAGTAGTTAGTAATAACTATACAAATTATGTATACCTGCATGCAAAAAAACTAAAAAAAAACTAAAAACTAAAACCATACCCTAATCCTAATGTAGTTCATTAATATTACTCAGTACTTAAATGTATAAGTACACTGTAACAAGGACACCTTAAAATAAAGAAGAAAGTCAGAAAATCATACAGATTTGTAAAGACATCAGGGTGAGTAAATTATTAATTTTGGGTGAATATTGTGTCCCTTTCATGGAACCCCAAACTCTCAAAGTGTGCGTGGGAAACCTTCCATTCCCCAGAAATACTCTACTAAGAAATGTTCTGGTCTTATCGTTTAGAAGAATATCGTTCAGAAGAAATTGGTCCCTGTAGAAGGTCAATGTTTAGGGGAGAGTCAGAGTTTTAGTGGCAGTTGATGATTAGTGTACTTCTTTAAGGTAAAACTAATCAATAGCATGGCTTCTGACCCAAACTACAGCATAAACTTTTCAAAGGTTAACTTGTGTAACATGACTATATAATGTGAAAAAAATTGGAAACACTTTAGAATAATGGTCATTAGTTACAGCACTGATAAAGCATTTATTTATCTTTGTTAATGTTAATTTCAACATTTACTAATACATTATTCAAATCTTGTTAACATTAGTTAATGCACTGTGAACTAACATGAACAAATATAGTAACACATGTATTGCTCATGGTTAGTTCATGTTAGTTAATACATTGAAATGTTAACTAATGACCATTATTCTAAAGTGTTACCAAAAAAGTTTTTACTAGTCATCAAAATATGAGTTAAACGCCTCTCAATATGTGATGTGTCACTGCCATGTCAATATGTCAGTACAACGAATGCAAATACATGACATCATATTTGTTAAAAAATGCCAGTTTGTGTCGGTCAATCAAAGTTTTTACTTTTAATAGTCAAGCTGTGAGAAATTGTCATTGGTTCCTTAAAACAGGTTAGTTAGAGGTGGACTTTCATTCTTTTGTTTTCTAAAAAAATCTTATGTTCTTTTTTTTTCAGATGTTTTTGGCTGCCATGTGCTTTGTGTTCTTTGCCAAAGCGTTTCAGGGCAGCTACATGAAGAGCTCCATCACACAGATTGAGAGACGCTTTGACATTCCCAGCTCGCTGATTGGATTCATTGATGGAAGTTTTGAAATTGGTGAGCATGAAAGTAACATATGTTGGGCCATAATACCAACAAACTCTCATGTTAATTCATAACTATTTTGGTGAACTTGTGGCTAATAGGGGTGTAATGGTACACAGAAGTCATGGTTCGGCACGTACCCTCGGTTTTGGGTTCAAAGTTCAATATACGAGTTTGGTACATTTACTGTATATGTTCGCCCCTCCCCCCAGATTGCAAAGTGCTTGAAATAGAAAATGAAGGAATTGTTGATTTGTTACTCTTATTGATATACTGACCAGTGTTGTGCGTTAAAATGCAATGGCTGTTTTCAAACTTATTGGTCTGAATAACGTGTTGTGCGTAGCCTACAATGTCATTTTCTTAGCGCGTGAGTTCATTAACATGCAGTGAAAATGGTGCATGCACAAAGTTAAAGAAATCATTGAAAGATAAGCGAGGAGAAAACAAGCCTACATCACCTTTCCACGAGGAGACGGCGATTGAAGCGGCAATATATATGCAGGAACCATAGACTGTAAAAAATATGGACGTAGTGTCCGTGACTTCACCCATAGGTTTCTGAAGAGCAGTTTTGAAACGTAGGGTCGAGCTGGCCGTTGCCATCATGACGCTTTGACTAACAGACAGCAGATAAATGGCTACCCAACTTGAAATGGATTTCGCTGTGTGGACATTGTTTATTCCAAACTATGTGTGAAAAACGTCTTACCACCTTTCCCTGGCTTATAGGAAAGCCACTACAGTATGCACAGCGAAATCCTCAGTGTTAAATGTACACTGCTAGTGTATTTATGAGTCCACTGTGAATCCACACTCAGAGTGTTAAAAGGTAACACTGAATCAGTGTTGAAGTTAATGAGATAATTAAGTGATGATTGAGCATTAATGATGAACACCTGCTGTTAATAAGCCGTTACCTGATGATAACAAGCAGAATCACTAAAGGAAAGAGAAACACAATAACTACAACTGACTTCATCAGAAATCAACTGAGGATAAAAGAAGACATTAAATCTCTGAAGATCTCAGCAGAGGAGGATTAAACAACTCCATAAACAGCATTACCAGCTTCACACATTCACACATTACTAACCAGACTTACTTTATTTCTGTTATTGATCTACATAAGCTCTTATTGAGAATTAATAGAGTTTATTTTTTTATGTCACCATTATGGTGATCAATGTTTTCTTTAGTTGGGCAGTTTGACAACTTTTTAATTTTAGTCTTTCTCTGGTTTCTGTATCTGGGTTTGCTATTGCAAGAAAAGCAAGAGAACACACAATCTGATGCTGTTGGCTGCTTGATCATCAGAATGCGTGATCATTGTGTAGCGGCTTAATTCTCCGATCTAATGACTGAATATGAGCAATATACTATTAGCTTAGTTTTATTGTGATTCTAGGAAAGATCCAGCACAGGTTTAATCAGGAAACCTGAATATGTTTTAAAACAGATTGTACACTGAGGACTTGACACACACAGACATGTTGAATCCGCGTATGAATCTCAACAATGGTGACATGCTTCATGCCACAATGCATTCTGGGTGCATCATAAAAAACTCATTCATGGCTACTAGTCCTTTAGATACTAAGAATCAAAACTAATGTAGTAGGCCTTGCTAACTGCAATTAGCTAAAATATTAGCAAAAATGTAATCACCGCAACATGTCTTTATCGCAGCAAATTTAAAAAGACCTTGCAACCACGGGCACTTTTGACTCTCCAAATTTTAAAAAAATCAACCTCTGAATTTACATTTTAACCATCACAGTCTGTATAACATATATCTATGCACACAAAATTAAATGTTTAATCTGGAACATGTGTATTTTTTATGTTTTCAGGGTCATCTTAAAAAGTGTCCTTACCGCAATGTTACAGTAACGTTCATTTTATAAATTTTTCTTTATTAATTTCTATAAAAATGTAATATATATTTAAATAGCTTTTTCACATTTTATGCAGTTTTGTAAATACTTATATAAAAAAATAAATATATACAAAATAGGGAATTTCATGTTTTTTTTTTCTATGCCATGTAATTTTTTTACAGTAACCTTAAATTGTTTCCATACACACAAAATAAAACTTTTTACTTTTTATGACAGATGTTTCAATTTTAATGTGTAAATCATCTCAACTTAAGTGTTAAAATATTTCTTTGCAAATGAAATTGTGAAAAAAATAGAAATAGAGCAGTGCTGCGGTAATGACATCTTATGTTGGCAAGGACACAAGTACCACAAAATCAAAAACAGGCTACCGTAGAGAACATGTGTACATTGTTATATATATTACCAACTGTGATAGTTAAAATGTAAATTCATAAAGGGTTTATATTTTAAAAACTGGGACACTCAAAAGTTCCCGTAGTTGCAGAAACACCCATGTATGAATTAATTCAAACGTTTTCCCAATCGCCACACAGAGGTTCAGGTGTGCCTCCATGCTTACGTTCTTTTTTCTTATCGTACACTTCCATACAAATCACAGCGTACAAATTAATATAAAATCACCACCCCACCTAATAGCTATGTTTTCTCAAGAGATCGGGTTGCGTTTACTGTACTTTCACTCCAAAAAGTATCTGGACACATAAGTGGCAAATAAACAAATATGAATGTCATTGTAGATACCACCTGTTCCCAAGTTGTTGTGAATTTCTGAGTAAAAATACCTAATACAGTAACATTCAAACATTTTTAAGTCTCCAAATACTTTTTTAGGGACATTGTAGTTTCAGGTGCCACACTGTTTCAAAAATCTATTTTGTTTTGCGAGTAAATTTGCAATATATTCCCCTATTGGGAAATATAAAATGAACAGGGATTTTAATAGGATACCAAATGTTGTTCTTTTCAGGTAATCTGTTTGTAATAGCTTTTGTGAGTTATTTTGGCGCTAAACTTCATAGACCACGACTGATTGGAGCTGGATGTTTACTCATGGCCATAGGATCATTCATAACTATGGCGCCACATTTCTTCCAAGGACTGTAAGTTTACGTGCATAAACATATTTTAACATTTGACTATGAAGAGTTTTTAGAAATGCAGATCAACTACTCTGTAACCCACTTCGGTTCAGCAAGTACACAGTTCTGGATTCAAATAAATAGTATTGTTTTAAAGATGTGTTTTTTTCACAGGTACAAATACGAGACAACTATTTCACATTTTTCTGCCTCCAATGGGTCAGAGAGTATTCTGCCATGCTTAACCAATGGGAGTCTTGCACAAGATAATACAATTCACACAGTGGAAACTCAAGCAGGTAAGTTGTTTGAACTTGACCTTGAGACAGACCTGGGATAAGATATTAAACCACAGACATACTACAATAAAAAAATAAAAATCACAATAATAAGCTGATGGGACATCACAATGTTTGTTGATAAGATCAAGCATCTCCACTTAAGTTTCTTCTTCCAAAAATCCAATACAATTTTTTATGTTCAGTTAAATGCATTGAATTTGATTTAACCTACTAGCTCTGGGACCTTTTCTGGGGATTTTCGCCTGGATTTGGCCTACCCAAATTGAAAAGCGTTCCATATGCTCTAAGTTCACAATTTTGGTGTAATTTTACAGGAAACCCTTTGAAGTTACATAAAACACTTCTAGAAGTGATACACATTTAAGTATATCTTGTCTGATCTGTAATAACCCCCCCACCCATGCCTCCCCCCAAGACCACCGGCAATTTTTTTATTTTATTTGTTTGGTTATTCATTTTTGAAATATATAACTCAGGCCCTGTGTGCTCTAGCACCCTGCGGACTGTTTTGTCTGTTTCATTTCTAGCAAATACTGGAAAAACAATTGTCTGAATGTTGTTGTATGCAAGATTTATTTAAATAGATCTAATGGGATGAATATTACCTTTTTAATGTAATTCTGCCTACCCAAATTTCTCCAATATAGTCTTCCCATATACAGTGGTGCAAATACAATATCACAGTGTCACAAAAGTTAGTTTTTGCTGACATGTGCTGGAAACAGCCAAAACTTTCTGCAGGGTGCTAGAGCACACAAGGCCTGAGGTATGCACTTTATGAATTTATAACCCAAAAAATCTAAAAGCGCCTCTTTTTGGGGGTTTCTATATAGCTAAATCTGAGTGGAAGTGGTCCCAGAGTAATTTAGTGTAAATAAGTTACTTTGTCTAAAACAAATGCCAAAGTGATGCAAGTTGACTTGGTTACACATATGATGTCAGAGCTCCTCCAAAGACATTTAAAATTTAAAGTTACTTGATGCCGTCATTCCTTATCAGAGTCTAAGTTTAAGAGGTTAAATAAATATGAGCTAGACATATACAGATTCAGCCTAATACTGGCAGCCACGCTCATATGAAAGAGCTGTTATTCTGAGAAGATACCAGACTTTAGTTGGGAAAGTGGAGCTGTAAATTCAGTTTCCATGTTTGGCTTGTAATATGATTGTACGACCAACAACCCACAGCAACATTGACCTGTCACTCTAGATTGCTTATCTAGCTTTGTATTTCTGAAATCTGAACTTTTGGAGGCCTTAAATGTTGGAATTGATAATTGTTTTTATTTATTTTTTTATGTAATTGATACTTTTGAAATCTTCCAAATAGACTTTGGCCTTTGAGGTGCGTTAACAGAGTCATGTGTGTAGTTGTTCAGTTGTGGTATCTTTGTTCCATTAGAGTGTGAGAAAGCAGCCAGTTCCTCCATGTGGCTCTATGTCTTTCTTGGGAACATGCTTCGTGGGGTGGGGGAGACACCCGTCATGCCTCTTGGGTTGTCTTACCTGGATGACTTTTCGAGGCAGGAAAACACCGCTTTTTACCTGGGTATGATTCATTGCCTGTTTCAAGTATTATATTAGCAATTCTGGCATACTTTTAAGATTATTAACGTCCTGCTAGTTACGAAGCAACCCCATAAGATTTCATTCATGTGTTCTGTATTTACTGATAGTTACCATATGTGCCCCAGTGATAATTTACAGGATAAAAAATTAAATACGACAGGCTCTTGTGATAAACATCACCATCCTGCTCTTTCTCTGATTTCATGTCAGTGTGAATCAGCATTTTTGTACCGATTAATGCCTTGTTTTCTACAGCTCTCATACAGACTGTGGGAATAATGGGGCCCATGTTTGGATTCATGTTAGGATCTTTCTGTGCCAAGCTCTATGTGGACATCGGAGCAGTGGACTTAGGTAACACAGTTCTTTCAAACCGTAAACAATGAAGTATCTCCCTGTTCAACAAATAAAGACTGGTACTGAAAATGACTTTTTGCCCTGAACTGATCTTACGTATGATTATATCTAGGCCAAATTGGTGATGTAAGAATGTTTTATGGCTATAAGATATGGGAAGAAAATAAATAAAACATACATCAATATTTAATCCATTAAATCTTTTTTTTGGTCAATAAAAATACGAAAAATAAAATATATTTTTTGATAAACAATATAACAATATAAACGTCTGTTTGTTTTTAATAAACGCAAACTAAACTATTCTACAATTTCACAAGCTGCAAGCAAAATTGTGCATGAAATTATAATATAATATAATATCATTTAATATAGTTCCACTTTATTTTCATGTATCCTTGTTACAGTTTAATAATGTATTATATAATAATATAATTAATATAATATAATGTAATATAATATATATAATAATATAATTTCAATAAAATATGTAAACATCCTTAAAAAATGTTTTTGTGCAAATTTGAATACTAAAACTTTTCTACTACCCCATTGGCAATTTTTACTTTGTACAGTCCAGATATAGTCTTTGAACACCTTAATATTTACAGAATGTTGGTTTAAGTAAATCTAGCATTTTTTACATTCAGTTTTACTGTGTCATAGTTCATTAGTTGCACGCGAATAATGTGAAAGGTAGATTTTAAAAAAAGTTTGTCCTTTAGTCTAATCAATTGCTCAGGTCACTTCTTCTAAGTCGGGTCAGAAGGTTAAATTTGAAAAGCAAGAGGATTCCAGATCATAA
Source organism: Gobiocypris rarus (assembly GCA_023029165.1). Classification (NCBI taxonomy): domain Eukaryota; kingdom Metazoa; phylum Chordata; class Actinopteri; order Cypriniformes; family Gobionidae; genus Gobiocypris; species Gobiocypris rarus. The sequence continues at coordinate 12,168,358 of CM040923.1, forward strand.
CCATGCATGCAGTAATACACAAAGTCAGTGTGCTTATATGCGATGTTAATGAATTACATGATTTAATGACACATTTTGTGACACATTCACAATGGGGTATGAGCGAAATTCAACTAGTCTACAAACACCGACTGGCTGAGCCACTTAAACATAAAAGTCTTCTGTCATACCGTTTGTTAAGATTTTGTTAACTAACAATTTCAAACTATAAATTGCTTGATTTGTGGAGAAAATGTCCATGTCTGTTTTTTTTTCTTAAGATACCATCACCATCAACCACAAAGACTCACGTTGGGTTGGCGCCTGGTGGCTGGGCTTTTTGATTACTGGTGGAGTGATGCTACTGGCTGGAATTCCCTTTTGGTTCCTCCCCAAGTCTCTTTCTAAGCAGGGTGAGACTGAAACTGAGAAAAAGTTGAATGTTCTCGAAGGCGAGCAGGAGCGCTTCATTCCTGACAACAACAAACACAGTACTCCTCCCAGCAAACCTGCTCCAGTTTCCATGGCAGCTCTGGCTAAAGGTGTGCCTTTCATTAAATATATATATATATATATATATATATATATATATATATATATATATATATATATATATATATATATATATATATATATATATATATATATATATATATATATATATATATATATATATAAAATATCTTTATTAAAAGGATTTGTTTGAGACATTGAGCATACATGACCCTTGTGTAAAGCTTTCCTCTTGATATTTCTAGATTTTCTGCCATCACTGAAGAAACTCTTCAGCAACCAGATTTACCTGCTCCTTATGTTCACTGCTTTCGTGCAAGTCAATGGTTTCATAGGAATGATCACATTCAAACCAAAGTTCATGGAGCAAACTTATGGTCAATCAGCATCTAGAGCCATATTTTTGATAGGTGGGTTTACACTTATTGTACAGTAACTGACTTTTTTAATATACATTTTATATTATTTAAGCTTTTTTTTATTTAAGACTGTTTAATATAAATGTCCATATAAAAACACATAGTGAGGCCAATTCGTCCCTCTTATTTATATGTATAAAAATAGTACTCACTAGCTTATGCCGATACATCAACAAAAATCCACAACTTTTATTTTATTTGTTGTTATTATGTACTTATTTATTTGCATGTCCCAAGTCTTGAGTTTCTAAATGTCCCCTGCTAAGCAAAGTATTTTTTTAGTTCACATAAAATCAAAATTGCAATTTTTTTTTTGCTTTCAGTTTGAATATGTTATCCTTACTGCCAGTGTGCTCCAAATCAATGATCAAATTCGCATTTAGAAGATACAAACATTCAAAACGTGCAGTCTCTCACTTCCGCCAATATGGATGAGTGATTTTGATGACACCACTCTGCACTTCAGCTTCTCATCAGATTTTTTGTCCAATCAAATTCTCTCTAGAATCTAAAGCATCCTGCCCCTGCATTATGAATAGACACTGAAGCTGCAGCTAAAATCAGTCACTTATTCACACATTTACAATTTTCTACATAGTGAATGGCACACGGTGCACTATAAAGGGGATAGGGAATGATACAGATGCATTTTCAATGGGGCGAATGAAGTCTGGTTTCACATTAGTGTCACGCAATCCGCAGCAGCACGGACACAGTCTGCTCCAGTCCAGAGACATGATAGCACAAAGCGGATCTTATGTGCGAGTCGACACATATCAGAAAACGTATCAGACCCCTTTTGAATTCTACAAATTCTTTGAATTGAATGCTATTTAAAGCAATATGAAGGAGATTAGGAGGAAACTATATATATCTATATAAATATAACAAAACTGTGTTATGGGTTTGAGGACATGTATAACATGTACAACAATCTTTTGTCTTTCCAGGCATTATGAATCTACCAGCTGTGGCCTTGGGAATCGTTGCTGGAGGGTTTATAATGAAGAAGTTCAAACTGAATGTTCTCGGGGCTGCCAAGATCTGCATAGGTTCCTCTGTTCTGGCTTTCACTTCGCTGGTCATTCAGTATTTCCTGCAGTGTGACAACTCACAAGTGGCTGGACTTACAGTGTCATACCAAGGGTAAACATTTCAGAAATAGTAGGGTACATTGTGGCTAAAGAATCCATGGGGTAAAAGGCTCCTTTGACTTTATTTTCCTCTAAACCACTAGGCACAAAATTTGCCTCAGCACATTTGTCAGATTTTTGAGGCGAACGCTGTTGTTCTGTCATGAAACTCTAGATGGTGCAGGCTGATGGTTCTAATGCAAGCTGATGATAATTACAGTGTTAACTACTTGGCACTAGCTGACTGGTCCATGTTGCATCTGCAGACAATGAGCTTGTTGCTCAACACTTTTAAATGGCTGGTTACATGCACTATAGCAGTTTGCAGCACGCTTCAGAGTTCCTCTAAAACCCCCCACCTTCCAACTCCACCTGTATAGATCTGCTGTGGTTTATTGATATACGCTATTTGTGCAGCTGCACTATGTCTTGCTTGCGGCAGCGTATCGGTGTATGTATTGGCAGTAGCAAGTTCCTGTGCTTGTTCTGCAGCAGCAGCAATGATCAACAGCAGCAGCAATTCAGCAGCAGCCTAGACGATCTATTCCTCCACGACCAAATACATTAACATTGTCATATCCATTACCATGCTAACAATCTTCTGAGAGTTGTCATGATATAATTTTTTTTTCGCAATCATACTCTATGCTGCTGCTATGACACTTTTTGCACACTGCAGTAAGAGTAAAGCGTTTCTGCAAAATAAAACGAAAATGCGAAAATGAGGGCAACACAGAGCCCTTTATTTTTTTACATTTAAATGGGATTCGAAGTGTTTTTTATTATTCAGTTTTTTGTAAGCCGTGAAACATACATACATTTTTAACTCCATTAAGTACAACAAAATTTTATTTGAAGTGGTTTAATTATTCTGTGTATTTCTAACAGGGCTCCAGAGGTTTCCTACCAGAAGAATACACTTATCTCTCAGTGTAACATTGGTTGCTCCTGTTCCCTCAAGCACTGGGATCCGATATGTGCCAGTAATGGAGTGACCTATGCCTCCCCCTGCCTCGCTGGCTGCCAAACCTCCACTGGGGTTGGAAAGGAGATGGTAAGCTATTTCCACTTTTCCAGATAGCTACTTTTATCCGTTTCCTGTGATGGGTAGGTTTAGTGTAAGGGGATAGAATATACCGTTTGTACTGTATAAAAACCATAATGTCTATGGAGAGTCCCCACAAAGATAGTGAACTAGCTGTGTGTGTGCCTGTGTGTGTGTGTGTGTGTGTGTGTGTGGTGTGTGTGTGTGTGTGTGTGCGTGTGTGTGTGTGTGTGTGTGTGCGTGCGTGCGTGCGTGTGTGCCCATAAAACATGAAAACCCAACATGTGTGTGTGTGTGTGTGTAATTGTGATAACATACAGCATCTGTACTGTGACACATTTGAGTAGACAAACCTTAAGACGACATGAAACTGCTGTCATGTGATACGTTTCTTTCTGAAACAGATTTTTATTGAATCATATGCATTAGCAAGGGTTTAAATTATAGTTAACTAAACCTAAATGTGAAATATTGTGCACTCCTAAAAATCCATTTCTTTTTAGACTTTTCAAAAATGCAACCGCCTTCAGGTGCTGCCGGCTAAAACCGGAACCTGATAGCAGGTGACCACTGGCTGTCAGCGTAAAGCCAGTTAGGTGTTCCCTATCCAGGGAACTCGTTCCCCTCCAGGCAACTGTAGAGGCCAGCTGTAATGGCAGCAGCGACCCGGCTTGACTCGTCCCCTCAGGGAGGCCGATATTACTGAGAAACCAACCGTGCTAGCTGCACAAACGTCCGACCCATGAGGCTCACCCTCAGGGAGGCCCGAAGCCTCCTGCCATCTGACCGCAGTCGAGCTAGCCATCGAGGTAGCTGTAAACGCCACTCACTCCCTCAGGGAGGCCTAAAGCGGCCTATCACCTGATGGCCACCTGCTAACCACGTGGGGGGCCTAAACAGAGGAGTGGGGACCAGGACTTGTTCCCTCCTGCGTGCATGTGAGACCTAAGCCCAACAGCCCATCTCGCTGGCTGTCTGGGCATCCTGCACAGGAGCTCGCCTCCAGGGAGGCCTGGCGAGGCCTACTACCTGGCAGCAAGGCTTGCTATTGACCCACGCTAGCTCGTCACTGGACCGGGGCCGGGAACTTCCTTTCCAAGGAGGCCCAGGATGGCCTGCTACTTGAACAGCGCATATACCGGCCAACTGAGCGTTCAGCTCAAGGGCTCACCCTCAGGGAGGCCTGTTGGGAGGCCTGCTACCTGCTGGCTGGACGTGTGCAACGTCGGAAGTGACTGAAGTCCCAGCGCTCAACTCCGGGGAGGCCCGAAGAGGCCTCCCGTGCAGTGGCGAGTCTTAGGGTGGCCTGGAGAGGCCTAATGCCTAGTGGCAACCCACCGTTAGCGGTCCAGTGACTGAAGGCCAGGAATGTGTCCTCAGGGGAGGCCAGGTGAGGCCTGCTACCCATTGGTGAATCCCACAGGGAGGCCACGCAGGGCCTGCTACCTGTCACTGGCGTTGGAGACCAGGGAACGACCTCAGGGAGGCCAGGCGAGGCCTTCCACCTGATAGCAGAATGTGTCAGCTATACCTAGCTAGCAACCAGGAACCGGGAACTCGCCCTCAGGGAGGCCTGGTGAGGCCTACTACCTGCCACCTAGCGACTGGAGCCCTAGAGCACCTCCTCAGAGGAAGCCGGGCCAGTCCTGCTGCACCACAGCAGGCCCTCAGGGAGGTCTAGTGTGGCCTTCTACCTGCCATCCAGTGACTGAAGCCCAGGAACACCCCCTCAGGGGGACTAGTCAAAGAGGTTCTGCTGAAGCTGACATCATTGAGGAGAACTCTCCCAGGCCCACATAAACTACGATGTTGGGACTCCCCTGCAGGGCAGCCTGGCGAAGCCTACTACCTGCTCGGAGTTCGCTGCCGAGACTGCCAACTGGCCTTCACACACTCTTCCCAGGGCTGGCTCCATCCCAGGGGCTCGCAGTGTCCTCCATGCGATGGCGCAGTCTCGCCGGCAGTGCCTACAGTGCCTACAACATAGACCTAAACACATAGCAAAAAGAACCATTTTTTTCAGAAACATTGTCTTATAGTCGGAACAATACTATATATATATATATATATATATATATAAATAAATATGTGGACTTGATTTTGAAAAAGCTAAATGCTCTTATGTTGTTTTTGGTCAAAAATGTCGGCCATAGGAAATTAATGGAAAATAGGCAAAAAAAATGTGGTATGTGTCCCATCTACAAACCAGCCATGACAAAAACTGCATGACAATGAAGGGGTGACATTAAATATCAAGAGAGCAAAATAGACTTTGAATTTTGATGTTAATGTCTTTCTCTGTGTTCAGGTGTGACTGTCGTAAAATTTATGCAAAAACTGACACTTCACATCAATAATTTTTTTTTTGACAAAAATAGTCTTGGTGAATGTCTAAATATATCTAAATCCACAAGTTAATAAACATAATTATGTATGTGTACAACTAGATCATTTATAAGCCTTTTTATATAGAGCTATATAGGAATCTAGTGGTTACATCACGGCATTACATATGTTTTTATTTTTACTCCCACCAGACGGCAATAATCTGCCTTCAAAAATTTTATTTTAAAAGTATTGTCTATATTTTAACATAAAATACAGCTTTAATTGAAAAGTCATAAAAATTATTAGAATTTATATTAAATAATAATTAGGACAATGAAATTCAAAAAAAAAAAAAAATAAAATAAAAATTATATATATATATATATATATATATATATATATATATATATATATATATATACAGTATTGTTATTGTAAAAAATATATATATATATATATATATATATTGTTAAAAATATATATTACTCAATGTAATATATATTTTTAACAATACTAATATATATATATATATATATATATATATATATATATATATATATATATATATATATATATATATATATATATATATATATATTGTGAATTCCGTTCTCCTAATTATTATTTATGCAATAGTTATGATAATTTTTTAGTAAATGTTTTTAGTAATTTTTTACTTAAAAAAAAAAAAAATATATATATATACAACTCGAGTGTGACTCCCAAATTAACACTGCCAAATGGTATGTCCCCTATTTGGCAGTTAAACTGAATCTGGCATGCACTAGTCTATGTAAGCCTGATAATCCATATCATGCCAGCATGACATGAGAATGTTCCAAAGAGCATGTTGCGTGTTTCAGTTGAATAATCTGACCTTTTGTACAGTAAACATAGTTTGCTTACATATGATTAGTGTCCCAGAATTGGTGTTAAATATTTGTTTAAACTAAATGTCTTCATTGTAGACATTTTCAAAATCCTAAAACTTTGTTTATTGCTTAAAAAAAATCACAGCTGTTTGGACCCCACTGCATTGGCTGGTATTGCAGTGGCTAACATAATCTCATTCTTTTCAAAGGTATTCCACAACTGCACCTGTATTGGAGTGTCGTCTATTCCTTATGCAAATATGTCAGCAGTGCTGGGCCAGTGCCCTCGGAAGAATGATTGTGACTACATGTTTAAGTTCTACATGGGGGTGTCAGTCATTGGTGCCTTTTTCTCGGCTTGTGGGGCCACACCAGGCTACGTTATTCTGCTCAGGTAATTCATGTTTCCAAAAATGCAAAAACACACACATTTGAGAGACTTGAATTATCTATCTATCTATCTATCTATCTATCTATCTATCTATCTATCTATCTATCTATCTATCTATCTATCTATCTATCTATCTATCTATCTATCTATCTATCTATCTATCTATCTATCTATCTATCTATCTATCTATCTATCTATCTATCTATCTATCTATCTATCTATCTATCTATCTATCTATCTATCTATCTTCCTACCTACAAACCAACAATAAAAATGAATAAATGTCATGATTGATCTTTTCTTAGATCCATAAGACCAGACCTGAAGTCTTTGGCTCTTGGTATGCATACTTTGGTTGTTCGGACATTGGGTAAGATCATTTATTTTGTAATTCTTAAAGCAAGATTATAAAACAGCAGAAAAAAATGTATCTTCAGCTGATCTGAGAAACTTTTGTAGGTGGCATTCCCCCTCCAATTTATTTCGGAGCCTTGATTGACAAGACTTGTCTGAAATGGGGCACAAAACAATGTGGTGGGAGAGGAGCGTGTCGTATCTACGAAGCAGGCGCTTTCAGGTTAGTACTGTAAACCTACACTGGCACTTTCAGAAATTGAAGAGATAAAAATTAAACCAAGTCTTCCTTAAAGGTGAATATGAAATTTCTGCACCACTATCACCTTAATACAAAACTGTAAATATAATTGCTATTATGCTTCTAAAAACACTTCCTTTATCATTGTCAGACAAAAAGATAACTTCACCCAAAACTCACAGCCATTGGCAAAAAAAAATCAGACTAGCACTGTAAAAAAATATATGATCAATAAGTAATGACAACGTGTTTTTAAATTGCTTATACAAGATTCAACTCCTTTTTTAAAGTCAGTTTAATGTAATTTAAGTTGAAAAGACTTAAGTTGATTGTACTTAAAAATATAAGGCACCAACTTAAAAAAAAAAATTATATTGTAGATTGTTTGTTTTTAATGCAGAAAATATAAAACTTTCCAAATTGTACTGGAAAAGGTGAAAGCATTATAACATTGAAAACACTAAATAACGACACGGCATCCTCAATAAACCCGTCTCCGGCATGATGACTCCAGTCTTTCGAATAATCTTACGAATATTTGTTTATCTAATATGCCTGAACTGTAATGTTGCCAGAAATATAATCATACGCTGTTTGTTAATTGGCCAGAGGAGAAATGGCACCCCGACTGAGCCTGGTTTTTTCCCAAGGTTTTTTTCCCCCTCCATTCTGGCCCTGAAGGAGTTTTGGTTCATTGCCACCATCGCCTTTGGCTTGATCATTTGGGGACATATAACTATATGTTCCCATATAACTATATATTACTGATCTGCTCACACTGACACTATATGATAATTGAAATTAGCTGGATAACATCACCGTTCTCACCAGAGCGGCTGTACAAATTCTGTTGCATTATTTTCCTGTTAACATTATGAAACTGCTTTGAAACAGTTGGACTTGTTAAAAGCGCTATATAAATAAAGGTGACGACTTGAATTTCATTTGACAAAAAGCTTTCATGACAAGTATGAAATACTTGCAGCGCAGGGAACAGTAGAACAGTGTAACTTCTTATCACTTTGAAAAAGACCTATGATACCTTCTGAAAACATGGAATCTTGCCATAAATGTGAACCATTGTAGGCCAAGTAGGCAATTACAGTACAATTAATGACTATCTTTATTGTAAGTATTGGTGTTTGAAGTAAGGTAAATGACAAAGGTTATTTAAAGTCTGTTTCAGGTTTATGATAGGGTTTTCAGTATCACCATCTTGATAATTTGCAGTAATACAATATTAATGTGATAGTGATGTCTATATATAAAGTTTTGAATATTTACAGACTAGTATTTTTTTAACACTTTCCCATGTGCCAATGATATGATTAGTGAAATGATGTTAGCTTGAGAAAAACTGTGAAATTTGGGGTTTTGTGATAAATATTTTTGGCCATTGATGCTTTTTGCAATTATTTAAAAAGCATTTGATCACTCTGCACAATAATCTAGAAACAATGTAAATCCACAACACTGAATCAGCACACAAAAATCACTTCCAATACTTTTGGCCATGGCTATATGCAGCCTTGGTTAGCATCAGACTTCAAAAACATAAACAAAAAAATATCCCATAATTATTCCAAACTTTTAAACAGTTGTGTACACATGTTATTGTCTAACTACAGAGTCTGGTCTATCTTTTTTGTCCTACAGAAATTCTTTTTTGGGTCTTATTTATGGCCTATATGCCTCATCCTACCTGTTGTGGGGGCTCCTGTACAATAGACTGTCTCATCGCGAAAAGAAGCTTGCACTAAAGGAGCAGTTAAAAACTCCAGAACAGGATGGCAGTGGGGTTTCTAATGGAAATGGGAATGTGCCTTCAGCTATTGTAAAATGCAATGAAAATCCAGACCAGGAGACTACAATCTGAAGAAACTACTATCTGAAGTTAAAGTACTTCTGCAAAGTCAACTGTGTGTATTGCACCAAAGTAATAGAGTGTTAGTGATGTTATAACCCCCACTTGTACATTTATTAATAATAGTAGTAGATGCTGTTTGTGAACTCACCTACAGACTTTCTACATTAGGTTAAACTTCACCTTCATTTTCAGTTATTTCCTGGATCTAATACATGTATTTGTATTATTTCAGAAGAACATTCAAGCAATATCCAATCCAACAAATATAAGCTAGAAAATCATATATTATACTCAAAGAAAACATGCCTGTGTATGGATAATGTGGTTCCTCAGACCAGAAAATTGTTACATAGAATCACTGAAGTGTCAGGTCATTGTGAGCTCACTGTTTCTTACGAGCTTCTTGTCATGTCATTATGATATACATTTGGGTCACATATATCATCATACTTTGTCATTTTTATATATATATATATTGCACTGTTTTGTAAAATTTCTGGATGGAATAAAATTGTACGTATGCAGCTGTAAATAATGGACATTATGTCATGTACTGTACATGGAACATTGGATCAATTTGCAACATTGCTTCTGAAATAAAAATTCTTTCTTTATAAGTGTCACAATGGGGTTGTTAAACACATATAATGATGAGGATGAAGATTAAATGGCAGTCTTTAATAATCAGATGGGAGGAGGCAGAACCACAAAAAATACAGGGTGGTGATGATGGAGGTGACAACCAGTGGATGGCCTTGAGCAGAGACAGATGGTAGATGATCCAGCCCGCAGCCACGACTGTACCCCTTGGCCGAGTCGCAGGAGCGAGGAATAACGGCGCCATGCAGATGAACGCAGGTGACGATGATGTGTCAGGTGGAGCCCACCGTGCAGACGCAGAGCTGAGGAAGCGATGGGATTTGGGCCACTGTGACGAAGTCGTAAGCGACACCCCCCAACCCCGAGGGAGCACGGTGAGGCCGAATGGCCGATGGTCCATGCTGGAGTCAAGGGAGGAAGGAGTGCAGGAGCCAGGGGGATGGGTCGAGGTGGGACAGAGCACTCTGAGGCAGGAGGCGGAGCCATGGGCTCATCACGTGCAGGAGGATTGGCTACCAGCCACTGAGAGGTGGTAATGAGGGGCTGATGGGAGACAATGGCTACTGGGTGGCAGGATTGGCTGAGGACTGAAGACACTGCAAGGACAAACAGATACTTAGGAAAAATACGAAGTTATTAGAAGTGGTTTGGAGAGGTGGTGGGAGAGGAAGTATGGGCAGGGCAATTACAGACGGAACAGAACTGACAGATTCAGGTAGAAGCACTGGGGCTAGGGTAACATCCTCTCCAAGATCAACAGTATAGGAGGCGCAGTCAGCAAGCACACCTGGGCAGACAGCTGAAACTAATGAGTGTCCATGATAACAAACTAAGGGAAAACAGTACTGAATTAAAACAAAAGAGAGTGTGAGAATAAGTCCTTTATATCTAGAATAAAAGAATTTGTCTGTATCCTTGCTCTCAATCCCGTTATGTGTGACATCCCTTTTTTATTTTTTATAATGGTCTGTTCTCAATGACATCATATTAAAGGGAGTGCCATTTTCTTCATAAGTTTCAAACAGAGTTAACTTTTTTTTCCATATTTTATTATGATTAGAGTTTTACATATTAGTCTCATTAAACCAACTTGTTGATCAGCTCTCATCATAATATATTTTTACAGGGAAAACATTATGGCACACATTACAGCTTATTCATGGCACAGAACACAATACTGACCATAAAAAGAGTGAATTGTGCAATTTTGCCTTGATCTCCAACCTCTGTAACATTTAACCCCAAAACATTCTGAATGTAACTGAATGTTAGCACAAAACATATTTTAAAAGAGAAATATGTGACTCACAGTAAAATACTAATACTTATATACAAGAATTCCCATAATTATGGAGTAAGGGTTAGCTGTGCAAAACTGCAACATTTAACAGTTTAGGAATAGGTGAATATTTTACAAATCGGCAATTGAAAAACCCATATTTGTTGTCCTTAAAGTTCAGAGTACAGGTGAAATAGCATATCAATATTATAACTGGCACCAATTTGTTTTAGTTTTTTATACCCATCTCAGATCTTCTGGAGTCAATCAAGACAGCCTATGGCGAATAAATATAGCATATATTTGCTCTGATTTTTTTCTCCAGAAATAATTCTTCTACAATCTCCAATTAACAAATAATCATTACGAAATTGATTTTTTTTTAATGTTTGGAGACACACACACAAAAAATATTACAAAGCCTATACAATGAGCAAACAAACAAAAAAAAACATTCCTATTTCTGTGATTCATGTTCAGGAATGTGTTCATTGTTAAATCATAATCCTTAAATAATAATCCTTAATCCATAATAAGTTATGAAAGCAAAGCTGCTTGGATGACTGGGCCGTCTAGGATTAGTTCTTTTTAGTGTGGGTTTGGTGAAGTGTAATAAAGACAAAAATCATTTGAAGGCAGCATTCGAAGGCCGATTGCTTTACCTCGGCATGACAAAGGCTGTCCAAATTTGAAGGCTTTTTAGCAGAGGAGGGAATAGAAGTGTTGTAGTGCCTTCCATGTATAATAGTAAAGCGTGGTTGAGAGACAACGGGAATGTACTGAAAGCACATGATAAGTGAGAGGAAAAGAAGTGGGAGAGGAAGGTGGAGAAGGAAAGGGAAACAAAGATACTTATTGCCTTACCAGTGTCTTTGCTCGGTGGAGTCGTGCAGGTAGAGTCACAGGTCTTTACCCGAGTCTGTCTACAAACGAGAAGGCTGAACATGAGGGCTGAACTCTTCCGTGGCGTTTAATTCATAAATGCCTTTCACTAGAAAACAGCTGTGCACGCTCTTATAATTAGCACAAGCCAAAAGGCCATATATGGCTCGAATCAAAACTCAAAATCAAAAATATGGTTGAATAGGACAGCATAAGTGCAAAAAGTCAGCAATAACAATTGGATGACCACGAGTGCAGCACAAAGTGGCTGTTTTTTTAAACAGCCGTGGTTATAATTCAAATACAATTTACTATTACAGTATAAATTATAAATAGCCCAAGTAGAAAATCGAAACGAGTCCTCCTACTAGAAAGTAATACACTAAGCAACACAACAGAACTGAGTATTCACAAAAACACTACCACGCTCACGCTTCTTCACTTGCCCAGATGCTTTTCCTCATGGTGGATCATGGTGAACATGTTTAAACCATTTGTGAACTATGTTTTGTTTTCAGATAGTTTAATCAAATGCATCAATGGCAGCCGCTACAGTTGCTAGGCAACAAAAACAATCTTTGGTCATTTAACAATGCTTAGCCTGATATTCGTGGCCTGCGAATGATGCAGCCTTTGAAGTCTGAGTCTTAAAAAATATATTTGCATCATCGGAGGATTTTTTCCAGAAATAAAATACATCTCAGGGGGATATGAGGGGGGAAAGCACAATCATTTGAATATACTACCAGATTTCTACTGATACAAAGCTTAATGCTAAATCGCTGAAGTAACCCTTTAAAAGCACATTTTCCTGGCCTCCGGCTCATAACGGCAGCAGGGCCACGGCCTGACCACACTCAGTGGGGTTTAGCCTACCTGCTGGTTTAAACCATTCCTAAAGCTTTTTAATGAAGACACAAAATTAATTATCTTAATTTATGTCAAATCCTGAGTTGATCCAGATGAAAAATCTAAAGCAGCTACAAACTAAAATAAATCTCCCACTGGTGCCCCCTATTTAAATAATAATACAAAAAAATGTATACAGTACATGTAATGAGACTGAAAATATCTGGTTCTGAGTTTTTCTTGGAGCAAAACCACTCTCTTTTAGCAGCATGTGTTGAGCAGTTGGTGTCTCTTGAGCTTGTACGTTGTTGGAATAGAAATGTGCCGAGCTTTTGTGTGGATGAGCTTTGAGAATAAACCACAGACTTACGCAGAGACCCAGAAACACGTCTTCTCTCCAAGAGGGATACTCCCTGTGCCCATGTCAGGTACAGCACACTTTGGCACAATGATTTGTTTTTCTTGGTCCCTTTGTTTTCTCAGAACCCCCTATCTTAAATTTTCTCTTCCTTAGATGAATGGCTGGTTGAAGGGCTTCTGACTGGGAGGGGAGAATTCAACTGAAGTAATTCTGAGAGGATTATTTGAGTAAGTCATGCAAACACAGTAAACAGGCTTTCTCTGTTTCATGAGGTTGGCTTTTCCTTGTTTCTATTTTTTTTGCTTTGTTCTTTTATATTTACTATTATTATTATTATTATTATTATTATTATTATTAGTAGTAGTATTTTTATCAAGATTTTTGCATTTGTTTTCCCCTTCAACTATTTTGGAGATGGGGCAATAGAGCAGAAGCTAGCCTTTGCCTGCTGCAAAGATTTTAATATAAGGTGAGTTGTTTTTTAAAAAAATTCCTTTTAAGTTTGAATGAAGTTTCAACTGTTCAATTTTAGACACTGGCCATTAAACTTGGATTTGACTCAAAGCGTTTTGTTTTTGAGGAATTCATTGTTATTTACATGGAGGTAGGCCTATTTATTTATTTGAATCTTATGTTATGTTTAGATTAATGTGCAAATAATAATAATAATAAAAATAAACAATTAATAATCAATTTTATTTATATTGCACTTTACATTTAGAACAATCTTAAAGTGCTACAGGGTCAAGAATTAAAATTAAGTTTAAGAAATTAAAAAGTAAATTGTACATGTCAGTTGTATGCTTTTTTAAAAAGATATGTTTTTAAGTTTTTTTTTAAAACATCTGTAGTCTGTGGGGCCCTCAGGTGGTCAGGGAGGGCGTTCCATAGCCTGGGGGCAGAAGCAAAGCCCTATCACCCATGCTGCAAAGCTTGGTTCTGGGGGTTTGGAGGGTGTGTGAGGTTGCAGACCGGGTGTGTGAGGAGGTCTGGGGGGTGAGGAGTTCCTGTAGGTGAAGGGGGGCATGTCCATGAATGCACTGGTGAGTGAGGAGGGAGACCTTGTACTCAATTATGAGTGGGACAGGGAGCCAGTGTAGGGATTTCAGAATGGGGGTGATGTGGTCATGCTTGCGCACCCTCATCAGGATCCTGGCAGCGCTGTTCTGTATGTACTGGAGTCTCTGGATGCTCCTGCCAGAGATCCCGATGAGGAGTGCATTACAGTAGTCCAGCCTGGAGGAGACAAAGGCATGGACGAGCTTCTCTGCATCTGGTAGTGTGAGTGTTGGACGGAGTTTGGCGATGTTCTTGAGGTGGTAAAATTATGTCTTACAGAGGTGTTTGATGTGGGTGTTAAAGGTGAGTTGTTGGTCCATTTTAACACCCAAGTTGGTGACAGATGTGGAGAGGGAGATGGTTTGACCAGAGAAAGTGATATTGGTGATGGTGGAAGAGCGGAGCTGATGTGGTGTGCCAACTAGGATGGCCTCCGTTTTGGAACTGTTGAGCTGAAGAAAGTTGAGCTTCATCCACGCCTCTATCTCCTCCAGGCAGTTAGTCATTGTAGAAGTTGGCAGAGGAGCAGAAGAAGTGGGGGTTGTCTTGAGGTAGAGCTGTGTGTCATCCGCATAGCAGTGAAATGCAATGCCATGTCTGCTAATGATATTGCCAAGGGGGAGCATGTAGAGGGAAAAGAGGGTGGGGCCCAGCACAGAGCCCTGAGGAACACCGCAGGTGACGTTGTGGGTGTGTGACTTGGCTTTTCCCAGGGCGACATGCTCAGTTCTGTAGGTCAGAATAAATTGGGTAAAGGCTAGTAAATTATTACTCCTAATCTGAACTCCCTATTTCTTTCTTAAAACAAGCCTTTCATTGCTCACTGACTGCTAGCAATGCACCAATATCGGACAGTCATCAGTATAGGCCAAAGACTAGGCATTGGTGGATTATTTTAAAGAGCAGAGCCAATTATGCCCAACAGGAGAAGAAAAAAAATGGCTCAATAATAACAAACTCATGCTAAATAAAATGTCTGGATAAATAACGCCATTAAAATTACATATTTGTTTTATTACACATTTATGCTAAATACATGTATAAAATGTAGTTTGCACCATTTCCCATACTTATTTGATTTATTATCATGTTGAGCTGTGTCACCTGTAATCAAAACGTTTGTCTGTGTATTTAATCCCTGTGTCTTCAGTTCACCTTTGTTCTGTCTCGTCTTTACAAGTGAATGTACGTCAACATGCGTTTGTGTGTACCTGCTTGTAATCTTGTTGATTTGACCTGTGGATATTATTAAATACTTTTGAACCTTTCATCTGCATTGTCATGCCTGAAGACTGGACTCAAAAAGTGTTATTAATAGAGTGTAAAATAGAGATTGCAATTTTGTTTTGTTTTTTGTTTTGTGTTTATTTTTCCCGTCACCACAGACTCTCCCTCATTCCTGTTGTTGTGCCTTGAGCAGGGAAATTGCTCCTCTGGGGCACAGAATTCCTTGACCTAGCACATCAGTCAAGCTTCCCGAACTGCCTTTGTTCATTCTTCTTCATAGGACTCAACGCATTGACAAAGGCACAGTTGCCGGGGAGGGACCTCGAGGGAGCTTCCCTGCAATTGTGGAGATAGCCTTTTACCATCAAACCCCACCTCCTCTCCAGACTTTTCCCAGATTTTTTTGTTTTTTGCCAGTACCTCTGTTCCTCCTCAGTCCCTTCTCCAGCCCTCAGCCTGCTAACCAGCCCTCGCTGGCTCTCATCAGCCCCTCAGTTCCTCATCAGCCTCCTCTCAGTGGCGTGACTATACCTGGGGTCGGCTGTAAACGAGCTTCTCCTAGGCGTGGAGATCCCGTGGCTCCACCTCAGCCCAATGCCCTGACTCCTCCGCCTTAGGTCCTTCCTCCCTTAACTCAAAAATTGACCATCAAGCTTTCATCTCCACCAAACTCCCTTCGGACCATTGGCTCTGCCTGGCTCAGACATCTGCATCACTTTACCACGGACTTGTGGGCCATTCGCTGCTCTCCAGCCTTCCAGCCCTAAGGCTCTGTTTGCCTATGCCCTCTTTCAAGCTATGCCCTCTGTCGTTCAAACTCCACCACAGCCCTCCGGTACCCTGTTTTCATCTCTGAGTGTCGTTGCTGTGGCTCCGTCGCAGACTCTGGGATCTTCAGTTTTGCTCCTTCAGCTCTCTGTCTGTCCACCTCCATCAGCTTTGTCATCACCGCTTGTCCCGAGGTTGGTGTGGAGACCCTCACCACCATGGTTCCTCCCTCTAGCACGTCGCCATGGGACAATAATCAGGCTGTGCCCTGAAGCGCCATCAGGCCATTCCTACTTAAGGCCATGGATTACACCACCATCTGCTCCACTCTGAACCTCCCTTCATTCCATCCATCTCCTTGATTCCCATCCTTCACAAAACCTCCTCCATCCATCTGCCAGCACAAGGCCGGCGTAATGTCATAATATCACACTGTTCACTCAGTTTACACCATTTCCCGTTACTAGATGTCACCATTTTTACTATTTGACTCATGATCACATTCAGATGTCACCTGTAATCACCTTGTTTGTCCGTGTATTTAATCCTTGTCTCTTCAATTCACCTTTGTCCGGTCTCAGCAGAACGTCAACTTGCGGTTATGTATACTTACTTGAAATCTTGCTGATTTACCACTGTAAATATGAAATACCATTTGAACCTTTCATCTTCTTCTTCATGCCTATGTATGCACTACAGTCGTGACAGAAGACCGGACCCAAAAGTGTTAATATAGAGATTGTGGCGTCTTGAAGGTTACAGAGCACTGCTAGATATGTAGGTAGTAAGCACGACACCATATCTCCTTTCTTCAGAGAGCTCGTATTTTATTCTGAACAGCAACTTCACATTTTAACGCTAAGCCCACTTTTCTTCTTCTGTTTTACATTAGCTTTTCCTCCCACCTACTACAAAGTGCCTTTAGAGGCAGCATAAGGAATTGCATTATAAGACACAACAAGCACTGAATCACATTTTGTGCAAAATACACAGAGATAAGAATCTATAAAGCAACCTTTCAACTAGGGAAAGAGATAAGGGAAAGTTACAAGCAAAAGTTTAATCTCAATTCATAAATTAACTGAACTGCAGAAAATTCAGAATACAATCTAATGAGGTAAAGTTTTACTAAAGATACAAAAAAAATATTGTTTGATCATTGACAGCAAAATGTCTGAGCCTACTGCAGAGGACAATGGAAAGCCTACCAGCCAACAAGACCTCTGCATTTTAGAGAAAGAGGCCCCAAAGGACTCCTGCTGCTCAAGTCTAAAGGTATCTGTACTTTACCGTGTGGGTGTAAGTATGTGATAATTGTAATCAGGCTTAATGTGAATAAAGATCATTTAATTACAGTCTACAGTATTTCTAACTAGTCTGGATAATCAATTCTCTTTTCATTGTAACTTTTCTTCAAGATTTTCATTGTGGCCCTCTCCTTCGCCTACTTCTCCAAAACTCTGTGTGGAACCTACATGAAAAGCACCATCACTCAGATTGAGAGGAGATTTGACCTTTCCAGCTCTGCCGTGGGTCTCATTGATGGAAGTTTTGAAATGGGTTTGTAGAAGGATCCCATAATGATTCAACAAAACTGGTCCATTATTTTCACAAATTGTTATCAGTGTAAAAAAGAAAAAACAAACAAACAAACAAACATAAACTGACATTTGGAGGCTACTTAAATATTTAAATATTTAAAAATTTTATTTTGGAATGATGTAAAACATTCCTGGAGGTCACATTGCATTTGAGCAATATGATTAGGACTTTTTTCATACTGTGTTCAATTTTTGTCCAAACTTACTGTGTGGATTTTTGCAAACTTCAACAGCAAACTTCAGCTGGAAATTACAATGAATTGTGTGTAGCTTGAGCACATTGCTCAAGCTACATACAATTCACTGTCATTTCCAGCTGAAATGAACTTTGGCAGCAGTAAAATACCAAAAACTTTTATTCTCAAAAATGTTGGTTTCCAAATACCCCAAATGACCTCAAAACCCTTTTACCATAGTGCATGATTTGTAAAGTAATACAAGTAATATGCTTGCATAAGGTATAGCTTTTCTGATGCTGTAAACGTGCTCCATTGCTCACCTTATACAACACTGCTCTTCATGATAAAAGAGCTCAAAGACTCTTAAAGCAAGTTAAAATGGCATGGCTGTGTTTGTTATTGCTAACACTAAATGTTATATGTTTTAATATTGTTAACTATATGTTGGGTCGGTTTTTAGGGTATATGGTTTAAGGTCATGTTTTCAAACACTTTTTAGCGCCGTTAACCAGACATTTATTTTCCAAAATGCCAATAAAATGTTTCATGTTCATCTATTTTGGATAAAACTGAACATTCGTTAAGCGCCACTAGCTAGGCATTTCACTAATTGTCACTAGTGTTGTCACGATACCAAAATTATGACTTCGATACGATACCAGACTAAAATACCTCGATACCGATACTAAATCGATACCACAGTCAAAAAAACACCCAGTAAAAGTAATTGAATATGACAACAGAACTATTTAGTAATAGTTTTAGTTTTATTTTAAACTGAAAACTCACTTGGCCAGCATTTTTGACCATGTCTTCTTATTGCAATTGTTTTATTTTATCTTTGTTTTTAAAAATAAGCTAAAAATGCAAATGACAAACAATATGACAAAAACAGTGCTTTATGTTTCAGCTACAGTGGGTCTATTTAACATTAGCAAGTCAAGAAAGACATTAAATAATCAAAAAAAAAACAAAAACTGCTTAGTCCTCACTCAATAAATTACCTATACACTGATTCATAATCAATATATTAAAATGATTTAGCCAATCATGGGGTGGTTTTCTATTTTTCATTGTTGTTTGATTAACATTAATCACACAGAATATTAGATCCGGCTTAACATGGATCCAGTTACCTCAACAGTACACGTTCACTAAAGACACCCCCGCCTGTGTTTACCTGAATACTCGCCAGGATGTGCATTTTTACATATTTTTGACCATTGAAACCCATAATCCAAAAGAACTGAATCGCGATCGCATGTTGCCACAGGCACTTTTTTCAATGAGCCTGGGTTGCAGAATACAATGATCAGTGAACAGTGAGTTGACCATTTCATGATAAAATAAATATGCTTACGCGTTTTGTGTATTTTCATTGTCTTAATTGATTGGTTGTTCTCTGAATGCTTTTCTGCAGGTAACTTGCTTTTTCTGGCAGTGGTTAGTCATTTTGGGGCAAGACTGCACAGGCCACGGCTCATAGGAATGGGCTGTTTCCTCATGGCCGTCGGCTCAGCTCTTACTGGACTGCCACACTTTTTCATGGGGCGGTAAATTAATTTGTACATATATATTATTATTATACACAGTTGGCTTAGTTGATCATTTCTTATAAAGTTACTCATCTTTCTTTCTTTCTTTCTTTCTCTTTGTCATTTATACGCCTACAGGTATAAGTATGATTCTGTAATACAAGGCTCTTTAAACAAGACTGTCAGTATAGCTCCTTGTCAGTATCCCATGGTTCCAAACGATAACTCAAATGCACACATCAAGCCTTCTAATAACATTGGAACAGGTAACTGTTTTACATTTAAAATAGTAATTTCAACATAAAATGAAGCTTGTTTGGAATTTGTTTCAGTAGTTTGGAACAGCTTTCCAAAGCAAACTTTTCAGAAAAGTCTGCTCCACTGTTGCCAACTAGTTTTCAGAAGTTACTAGAGGCAAGGTCTTTGTCTTCAGGGACTATTTGTTTGAAGCGATTACTGGTATAGTGTCATGACTGCTGAGAAGTTATTCAAGACGTGTGTGGATCCGTGTCCAAGGTTTTTGATAGCCGATGACACACACAACTTGTGCGTTCAATGTTCGGGTGAGGAGCATGCACGCACGCACGCTCAGTCCTTGAGGGGCTGTGTGTGTAAACTGTTTTCCACTGAGGAAGCTCCGCTCTATCTTGTCCCTTTTCTCGAGGGGAGAGGGACAGGCTTCTGGACCCGGTGGCTCAGGCCCTGCTTGGTAAGGTAGAAAGGAGACTAAGATCGTGGGGATGCCAGAAGGAGCTCGAAGAGCAGGAGATGGCTGCAGATGTTGAGGAAGCCATCTGAGCCCTCTCAACATCCCTTGTCCCGTGTGTACTGAGCTGCTGGGTGTTATGAAACACTCTTCGGCTAGACTCCAGCTGCCATGGGAGCACATGAGGGAAGAAACTGCTTGTGGCCGACTCGACAAATGGTTTCTTTCCGGCCATAACCCCCCAGCTCCCATGAACCTTCCGTTCCTTCTGGATCTCCATTCTGAGATTGAGAAGGCATGTAAGAATCCGTATTCGGCCCGGATCCGTCGACATAAGCATGCTAACTATACGAATGTCGAGCAGATATGTAAGTACAGATATATGTTGATGCCACCCATTGACGAGACATTTGTTAACTAACCTGTGGCGGGTGAGGCATCAACAGTTAGAATTAGGCTAAGATCAGGGTTGTGTAGGTATAGAGCACTTCACTCCCAGAGCTCCATGCTTTGGGTGTCAGATGCCAGGTAGTTTCAGGTTGAGCTGATCATGCACTCCCTCCCCTGGAGCCTTGAGCATTAACCCAGAATCCATGCCATGACAGTTCCTGAGTAGTAGGCCAATCTGAGGCCTCCTTGATAGTCTGGTTGTGTAAGATACTGTATAACTCTCCTAGTTTAAAGGGTTGTTATGTTGATACATTGGCCCGTGGGGCTATGTGAGAGTATTCCAAGCCTGTGGGTTCCATGTGGATGCTTGAAGCTAGATTTGCAATTGAATTGTTGGCCCTTCTGGGCCTCCTCAACAGCAGTCCTTAGGTTGAGCTAGGTGGCTAGCTTTTTACTAACCTAGCTGTCTATTGCTATGCAGTCTAAGATAATTTTGTAATCCCTTCAGGAGCCTCCTTGGGAACTAATGCTTAGAGCTTGGTTAATACTTCCCTCCCCTCATTTCAGTGGGTCGTTCTGCAGAGTTCTTGCTCCCTGGGGCTGGTCTAACTCTTTCTGCAAACCTCCCTGATCGATCAGTGCTTTTTTACAATTGAGTAAAATGTAGAGTACCCAGCCTCCACAGTGCTTTGGCACTCTGTAGATCCTGGAAAACCCCTTTGGGCTTAGCATTATAAATCCTCTTGATTCCAAGGGTCAGAATGCTGAGTTGTGCTTTACAGAATGGCTATCTCCTTGTTGTGCGACCAAGTCCTTCTGTTCACTCTGCAAAGGCACTTTTTAATTGAGCCTTACAGCTTGGACAGTGGCCGTAGGGAGTAATGTCACTGACAACCTAGTGTATGGCTAGAAGAGGGAGTGGCTCTGGTACTTAAGTTGAAACTTCTAGTATTGGTGCCTTCTCACTGCCATTTTTTGAGCATGGCAGCATGAGAATTTTGTTCCCCATAGTGTTTTTGATCTCAGGTTACGCATATAACCATGGTTCCCTGGGAACAGGGAATGAGACACTGCGTCTTGCTGGCATGCTTCTGGGTTTCCTGCTGAACAGTCCCTTCAGAGGAGAAGCGGATGACATGTTCTCTAGGCGCTCCTTATATACTTCCTGGTCATGCTTGTAGTCGTGGGCTGTCGCTGGCCAATACAATTGCTATGATTTGACTGGTGCTTCAGACTTCAATCACGCTGAGGCGTTCCTCATAGCACTTTGATGCCATGTCTCGTTCCCTATTCTCAGGGAACCATTGTTACATGCGTAACATTGGGATGTTCACTAACAGTATACCGCAGTTCATTTGTTGTTGTAGGCTGTAAAGGACCTTTTTAAATAACTGAAAAAGTGGTACCAATCAGAATCAAACATTTAACAGCCCCATAGTATAAGGAAAGAAGAACCTCAAAAATTTAAACATTTAGTTTTCTTTCAAACATCTATTAAAACCGAGTTGACTAAGATGATCACAAACACACACTGAAAGTTCTAAGTACTTCATGGACTTGATTTATTCAATTTTAACCTTAGATTGTGTGAAGGACCCTGGATCTAGTATGTGGATCTATGTGTTATTGGGTAATGCACTCAGAGGAATCGGAGAGACTCCAGTCACACCGCTCGGCATATCTTATATTGATGACTTTGCAAAAGCAGAAAACTCAGCATTTTACATTTGTAAGTAACATTTGGATTGTTTTTTGTTTTTTTACTACAGGTCAGAATCTCTATTGTGTTACAACATAGAAGTATAATTTACATCAGCACAACAAAAATTAAATCTGGATTATGTTATCCACATACATTTTATAGCTCTATCTGCATGTCAGCTATTTTATTTGTGAGCTTATTGTGAATATATGAGCCTTTGTGAAAAATAATGCTATAATTGTACTGAATGTGCACTTATAGTGCACTTGAAATATTTAAGTATATTTTAAAAACTGCACTGAATAAAAAAGTCCACCTGGTGTAAATGTACATAAAGAGAGTACATTTTAATTAAACTGCACTTAACAATTAAGTGTCTGGAAACATTAAATTCAGTTCACACTAAAAGGGTTAGTTCACCCAAAAATGAAAAATCTGTCATTAATGACTCACCCTAATGTCGTTCCAAACCCGTTAGACCTCCGTTCATCTCCGGAACAAAGTTTAAGATATTTTAGATTTAGACCGAGAGCTTTCTGTCCTTCCATTGAAAGTGTATGCACAGTATACAGAAAGGTAAGAAGAAAGGTATGAAAAACATCATCAAAGAAGTCCATGTGACATTAGTGGGTTAGCTAGACTCTTTTGAAGCATCGACAATACATTTTGGTCCAAAAATAACAAAAACTACGACTTTATCCAGCATTGTCTTCTCTTCCGTGTTTGTTTGAATCCTGCTGACGTAAGACGCTGCTGATGTGTTATCTGGTGCGCCAGAGTGTCCATGTAGTCTGAGGGAGATGCACGCAGAGCGTCTTACGTCGGACTTACGTCGGACACTGTGGACTCGTTAACTCAGATTCAAACAAACACGGAAGAGAAGACAATACTGAATAAAGTCGTAGTTTTTGTTATTTTTGGACCAAAATGTATTGTCGATGCTTCAAAAGAGTCTAACTAACCCACTGATGTCACATGGACTACTTTGATGATGTTTTTCATACCTTTCTTCTTACCTTTCTGTATACTGTGCATACACTTTCAATGGAAGGACAGAAGGCTCTCGGACTAAATCTAAAATATCTTAAACTGTGTTCCGAAGATGAACGGAGGTCTTACAGGTTTGGAACGACATTAAGGTGAGTCATTAATGACAGAATTTTCATTTTTGGGTGAACTAACCCTTTAAGTATATTCTGCTAAAGTATATTATTTCTGTGTTAATTACTCTTTTTAAAAGTATGCCAAAATGTACATCCTTTTCACAAGGGAAGGGCAATGTTTCATGTGGGAAAGTTTAATTAAAAACTCTGTTCTGATGTTTAAGCATGTCTTCAGACCATTATGCTGCTGGGTCCCATGTTTGGATTCATACTGGGCTCCATGTGTGCCAAACTTTATGTGGATATTGGATTTGTCAGTGTTGGTAAGCATCTAGTTTAATTGGTTTCACCAGTGCTGTGTGTATGCATCGCAGTTACAATGTAGTTACATGTTCTGCTTGCAATTACATATATAATTACATTATTGTCTGTGCACATCCCTAAACCATCTCTTCGACCTACCTGGCTAGAGTTCTGCAGAACACTTATGTGCTCAATAAGTTCATTGCATAACATGTTTCATTTTAGAATATACACAGATCAAGCATAACATTATGACCTAATATTGTGTTGGTCCCCCTTTTGCTGCCAAAACAGCCCGCCCAATTGGATTGAGATCTGGGAATTTGGAGATCAAGTCAACACCTCAAACTCTTTGTTGTGCTCCTCAAACCATTCCTGAACCATTTTTGTTTTGTGCAGGGCATTATCCTGCTGAAAGAGGCCACCGCCACCAGGGAATATTGTTGCCATGAAAGGGTGTACATGGTCTGCAACCATGCTTAGGCAGGTGGAACATGTCAAAGTAACATCCATATGGATGGCAGGACCCAAGGTTTCCCGGCAGAGCATTGCCCAAAGCATCACACGGCCTCCGCCAACATACTTTCTTCCCATAGTGCATCCTGGGGCCATGTGTTCCCCAGGTTAGCCATACACACGGCCATTCACTTGATTAAAACCGCGATTCATTAATTCTTCCATTGCTCTGCGGTCCAGTTCTGATGCTCATGTGCCCACTGTTGCCGCTTTCGGCGGTGGACAGGGGTCAGCATGGGCACTCTGATTGGTCTGAAGCTATGCAGCCCCATATGCAACAAACGGCAATGCGCTGTGTATCCTGTCTGTCTATCAGAACCAGCATTGACTTCTTGAGCAATTTGAGCTACAGTAACTTGTCTGTTTGATCGGACCACACGGCATCTATGAGCATTGGCCGCCCATGACCCTGTCACTGGTTCACCACTATTCATTCCTTGGACCACTTTTGATAGAAACTGACCACTGCAGACCGCGAACACCCCACAAGAGCTCTGACCCAGATGTCTAGCGATCACAATTTGTCCCTTGTCAAACTTGCTCAAATCAAACATGCTTGCCTATTTCTCCTGTTAATACATCAACTTAGAGAACAAAATGTTCACTTGCTGCCTAATATATCCCACCCACTAACAGGTGCCGTGAACTGGTGTAAATGCATAATAATTAGGGTTAAAGACACCTAATATGAAGTGAGACCATGCTATTTGATTTTAAAATGTTAGTTTTTCTTTCAGAGCTGTTACATTTTGATTTCTTATTAAAAAAATTGACAATTCTATTGTTCATTGGAATATTAGTATTAGTAAACTGTTAGGGTAGGACTAATAGAATATGGGATTCAGGTTAGTAGAGTAAGTTGACATGTACTTGCAAAGTTACTTATAGTCAGTAGAATGTATTTTTGGGGAGTTAAGCAGACAATTTACTAATACTTTACTGAGAGTTAGTTGACATTTAGGGGCAGCTTTACTTATAGTCAACAGAATGACTAAAATGGACAGTAAAATTACTATAGATTCTATATTATTTTCCCTCATTCTCCTGCAGACAGTGTGGCCATCACACCACAGGATGCACGCTGGGTGGGCGCTTGGTGGCTGGGCTTCTTCGTGTCATCTGCCATCTTAGTACTTGCTGGTGTTCCTTTTTGGTTCCTGCCCAGGTCTTTAACCAAACAAGGAGAGGAAGGGAAGGAAAACTCTACCATGGATCAGGGAAACAAAGAGCAACCTGTCCTCCTAACCACGCACTCAATGAACCTATCCGACATTGCAAAAGGCAACTTCCTTCCACCATTTTAACAAATGGAGTATTGTTTGAACTATTTGTTTTTCTATTCAAATGCTTTTTTTCTTAAAAATAACACATTCATGTTAATAATATGATGCACTCCAATTTGTAAGACAGGTCTTAAAGATGATCACAAGTTTACCATCTATGCAAATCTTGGCTCACTTCATTCTCTGTATTCTGTTTTGTAAATGGTAAGGATTCTTGCCTTCCCTGAAAAGACTACTGTGCACTCCAGCATACTTCCTGTTGCTGTGTGGGACTGTTTTGAAGTTCAACTCTTTCATCGGACTGCTCACCTTCAAAGCCAAATACATGGAGCAACAGTTTGGCCAGTCTGCATCAAGAGCAAACTTCCTTATTGGTAAGAAGTCTTTCATGTACATTTTTCTAACCCCTAGTTAATATCCAGGTCGTTGATTGTTTTGTTCAGCGTCTGTGCCTAATTGTGGCTATGAACAACCCCTACAATTTTTATAAATTTGAGATGAGTATGTCAATGTGGTAGATTTATATTTAAATGTATATATATATGTATATATATATATATATATATATATATATATATATATATATATATATAAAATGTACATTATGCATATATATGCAGAGTTTAGCTTCAACCCTACTAAGCCACAAAACTCATGGCTCCCAGCATGCATTTCAGCATTAAGTATGTCACCATTGTTGAGATTCATATGCTGATTCTTGATATGTGTGCATTGTCTTTGAAATATAGTCAAATTGGCAAGCATTTATGGTAAATTAAAATATACTTTATTGCCATTTCTTATGAAAATTGTGTCATGTATTTAAATATATTTGTAATTACCCATTTGTTGTAAACTTGCAGTTTAGTGTATGAATAACACACTACAGTAAAAATGTGTTTAGTATGTTAGTCAACACACCAAAATTTGTGTACTTCTTTAAACCATGACAAAAGTTTATTAAAACATGATTACAATAAAAATTTTAATTATTTTATCAACTTACAATAACTTTTGTTGTCATATTCAATATGTCATATTCAGTTACAGTATTTTGGTGCCAATTCATCTGTCACACCGAACCCAAGAAACTCAAGTATACAACATATCCCACACAGAGAAGTGTATCAGGCTTGACATTAATTGAAACTAAAGAGCTGTCATGTCCCGCAGGTGTCCTAATCCTGCCTGTGGTTGCCGTGGGAATATTTCTGGGCGGTTTGTTAATGAAAAGATATAAACTGAGCATTGTGGCAGGGGCTCAGCTCTCCTTCATCACCTCCTTCTCTGCCTTCCTTCTCCTCTTCCTCCATTTTGGCACAAAGTGTGACAATTTGCCTGTGGCAGGACTCACTGTGTCCTACAATAGGTAACATGTTTGTATACCTCTAAGTCAGTGGTTCTCAAAATGTGGGATATATTGTAAAACGACTCCACTAGTTCTCAAATCTTATTCACTTCCTCACATTCAAATCTGCTGTTCGACAATAGGTGAAAACCAATTAGGTTTTCTGCGGTTTCTCCTTCTCATCATTGCACAAAGAAAGATATTGTTGCATGCAATTTTTTTCACACAAAAATGTCATGTTTATGATATTTCTTTGGAGTTTAGTTACAATCACTATCCTCACATGCTTATCCTATGGATTCCACAAATGGAGGGAAAATGGACATTAGGGAAATAGCAATAAATATGCAGATACAGTTGTGCTCATAATTGCCAACCCTGGTGAATATAATCAATTATGGCTGTAAAAGTAACTCTGCATTCTTTTTCTTGTCCTTTTAATATTTCATTTTATTTATTTATTTTTGTGCAAAAATCTAACCTTTCATTGAAGTAGGGGTCACATTATGAAATATATATATATATATGAAATATATATATATTTATTTTTTTATTTTTTTTTTTTTTTTCACAGATTCGGAATTGCAGAGATTAGTTGAGTCTTGGGGTCAGAAAGCCTAAAAATAAATAAAATGAATAAATAAAACAAACCCTACATCACCACATGTTGTTTGAGAGGGTTTCAAGAAAAAATACTCATCTAAAAACAAACTCCAGCATATTCAGTTCATTTTTAAATTTTTATTATTTATTATTATTATTTTTTTGGCTGGAGGTCCTGGACATCTTGTTCAGATACATGGTATCATGGATTATAGAAAATACCAACAGATAAAAAAAATCAAAACCTGATGGCCTCTGCTAGAAATCTTATAATGGGCAGTGGTTGGATCTTCCATCAGGTCAATGATTAAAATCAATCTCAAAAATGTGTCAGTGAGCACAAAATGAACCTTCTGCCATGAACCTTCTGTCGCCTCTGGCTTGGCTTGCTCAGCTGGGGAAACACAATTTTTCAAATATATTTCAAAATAAATCTAATTATTTAACTAAATGAACTATATAGACCAAATTACTGATCTAAAAGCCCAACTTGTTACTGTATGATAATCGAAATATATTATATTGCATTATTTTTCTGTTTAACACTGTGAAGCTTCTTTGAAACAATCTGCATTGTTAAAAGCGCTATATAAATAAAATTGACTTGACTTGACTTGACAATCCCAATTCCCTGACCTGAACCCTACAAATTGAGTGGGATGAACTGAAGTGAATAAGCACCAACATGGAGCTGGTAATCTGAAGGATCTGGAGAGATTCTGTATGAAGGAATGGTCTCTGAGAACACCTGACAAGAGATCAGAGTCTCCAATCTCTTGTCAGGTGTTCTCTAAACTCATCAGGCATTATAGAAAAAACCTCAGAGGTTTTATCTTGGCAAAAGGAGGTTGCAAAAAGTATTTAATAAAAGGTTGCAAATAATTATGGCCAACGTGTTCACTTTCTTTTACTTTAAGGTTAGATTTTTTTGTAATTTTTTTATGAAAGATCAAATGTACAATTAATGCAGATTAAATTTTACAACCATCTTTGATTATTTAACAGGGGTGCCAATAGTTCTGACCACAACAGAAGTAGAACATTTGAGTATGTTTCCCCTACTGTTTTATGAGTACTGTGAATTCTGACATACAAATTTTGTCACATACTGTTTTTCAGCTATGGTGATAGTATGGAAGTAAACGATTTTGATTGCAGCTAATGGATTGAGAACACAATTGAGAACCACTGTTATAAGGGAATATGGCCATTGTGTTTCAAACTGGAAACAATCACCAATCTTAGAATTCCTCCTCAGGACTCCTGATACATCTTATGATGAGCGCTCACTCATGTCTCAGTGTAACCAGGACTGTTCCTGCTCTACGTCTGAATGGGATCCTGTATGCTCTGACAGTGGCATTACATACGTGTCGCCCTGTTTGGCAGGATGCACCACCTCAACTGGACACGGCAAACACACGGTATCTCTAGAATCATTTGATTTCTAAAACTCTTCTAAATTCAAGGCACCCAATAAGCATTGTAAGCCTTCTTTTACATACTATAATATATTTTCTTCTCATTTTCGTTTTATTATCAAAGGTTTTCCACAACTGCAGCTGTGTCTTAACCCCCTCACCAGTAGAGGGCAGCAGATCTGTGTCTCTGGGCCAGTGCCCTCGTGGGCCAGTATGTACCCGGAGTTTCACCTCCTACATGGCTGTATCTGTCCTCAGCTCCTTCATTAGCTCTCTGGGCACTACTCCTGGGTACATGATCACTATACGGTCAGTTACCACCAGAATATAATTTAGTTATTGATCATTAGTAAGGCAAGCACTCATATATTCTACAGAAATAGTATTACAGTTTATTTTTTACCATTGCTTGGGCACATTTCTCGTCACTTTTTCAAATCTCTTCACACAGTGAGCACAACAGCAGTTTTTTGTTGGCTAAATTGTGTATCATTGTTTTGGCACTCAATGAATAATTCTTTCAATTTACATGAATTCATTTCTCACTTAGAAACAAACACCACCAAAACGTTCTGTATCTACAGAAGAATTTGCACTTTTACATACTCTTTTCAAAACTGTATAACTTAACTAAGTTTCAAAAACTAACATAATACAAAAATTAATAAGACAGCAATTTTTCGGTTTTGGTTGTTCTAGTGCATTTTGAATGTAAAATTACTTGCTGTGCAAAGCTGAAATTTGGTTTTCAGCTTTGGTTTTCAGAGTTTTGAAAAAGTGACCAAAGTATTGAGAAATGTGTCCTAGCCATTGTAAAAACATTAATATAAAAAATATATAGATAGGCTTGGTTCCCTTTCAGTATGTCACGTTTAAGGTTTCCCCTGTGCGCTTCAGCACTTTAAAGAGAGCTTATTTCCCTAAAAGAGCATGCTTTTAGGGAGAAGCTCTAGCATACTGCAAGCTGTGGAGCTTCTGGAGGAGCACAGCGGTCGTTTCATTAGGGGGTTTGCTGGGCGATCAGATGTTGATCGCTGCATCGGAGGGTAAGCTTGAGTCCTCCGCGGATGAAGGCTCGGCTGTGTTGCCCCCTTCGGGGAGAGTAGCGAAGCCCAAGCCTGACCCAGAGCTGATGGCTATGCTTTCCTGCAGCGGCCGATAGAGTCGGGCTTGAATGGAGGCCTTCACCGTGTCCCGAGCCCTCAGGGTTGGACCATTGGTTTCTCGGGGTGGCTCCTTGCTGTTTTTCAGCGGACCACCCCGGTACCATTCTTACCGGAAGTACATGAAGAGGTAAGGGCTAATGCAGGAGCTCATTTATAACCGCTGCGTGTGACTCTG
This sequence comes from Gobiocypris rarus, assembly GCA_023029165.1. Classification (NCBI taxonomy): domain Eukaryota; kingdom Metazoa; phylum Chordata; class Actinopteri; order Cypriniformes; family Gobionidae; genus Gobiocypris; species Gobiocypris rarus. The sequence goes on from CM040923.1 coordinate 12,198,556, forward strand.
CCCAGACAGAGACGTACGCCACTTCCGCCACTTCCGATGCATAAGTTTATAGTTGATTTAAATATAGTTGATTTAAGTTGATTTATAAAAACGTGCGCCCGCACGCAAACTCTGACCGATGCGTGCAAATTATTTTATTCACTGGACTGGAGACGAGGCCTTACTGGACTCGGGACGGAAGGAGACGGAGTCCTCTCTGGACTCGGAAGAAAGAAACGGAGCTCTCTCTGGACTTGGGACAGTAGGAAATGGAGCCCTCTCTGGACTCTGGTCATGGGCTAGAGCCCTCTCTGGACACCCGTCGCAGACTGGAGCCCTCACTGGACACTCGATGGGAATGGGAGACATCTCTGTCCAAAAGTCGATAAGCCAGTGGTCCCTCACGATTTCTGGGGATGTGACTGGGCTCTAGACGGAGACAGGGGACGTCACGGGACACCGGACTGGGAGCTTCCCTCCAGCTCAGTCCAGTGGTAATAAAAAACAACAACTCATGGTTCTTCTGAGCCACGACTACAAACTTTGCAGCATACTCCATTTTCTGGGTCCGGTCATCGATCACGGGTGTGTGCAGGCAGGAAGATGAATACATATGAATCAAGTTTCAAATGTGGTTTAATCAACTCAAAGCAGGCAGACAGGGAACAGCACAACTTAACATAATGTGACCGGACAAAGACTAAGTGAACAAGAGGAACTTGAATAGCAAACAGAAACTAGATGATTAATATGACACAGCTGCACTAAATGAACACATAATGATGAAACTGAACAAAAGAAAAAAAAATCAAACACAAGAAAAATAGATTAAACATGTACATGGTCTCATGTAGATGGGAATATGCATGGAAATGATGTGCTGATGAGGTTATCCATAGTAAAACTAGGCATTGTAAGCTCCATATATGGTGATTTCGGGGAGGAGACAGGGTGGAGTTGCATGTACGCACAATCTTCTGCTGACTGGTGCAGATTTTTGTGCAGGTTCCGGCGTACACATGGTGGTAGACCATGCGGTGGTAGACATCATTACTTAAGCATGAATGCCCTATACTAAGCGTGCTTATGCTTTGAAGTATAACCTGTGTTCTTCTCACTGGGAAGACCCCTGGTGATGCCCGATCAGAACAGTGCTTTCCTTTTTGCAAGAAGGATTGGAGCGAAGGCTGTCTCCCTCCACCCTGAGGGAGGTGTGTATGTTGCATCACAATACAGTAGATGGTAAATATGTAGATCCCTACGGTGATCCCATATGTGTATTCTTCCATTGTACGGCTTCCCTGTCGGTGAGCCCATGTCTTTCACTTCCATCCCGGTGTTAACTTCCCCGCTAATTTGTTGCATGATTGCTGCACACAACAATGCAGTTGATGGTAAATCTGTGGGAAAGCATGACCTGATCGACAGGTTTCTTAGGGGTGCGAGAAGGCTAAATCCTCCTATACCCTCTTTGGATCTCTCGTTGGTGCTTAGAGCATTACAGTAATTACATCCCTTTTGGGCCAATGCAGTCAACTGAACTGAAAATTCTGTCCATAAAGACAGTACTCCTGACTACACTGGCTTCCATTAAGAGGGTAGGGGACCTGCAAGCATTTTGGTCAATGAATCGTGCCTGGAATTTGGGCCGGATATTTGCCCAAGCTTCCCACCACTACTTTAAAGGACCAGGTGGTGAACTTGCAAGCGCAGCCTCTGAAGGAGGCAGACCCAGCCCTCGCTCTTTCCAATTCGTGTTTTGCGCCTTTTCATGGACTGAGTGCAGAGCTTCAGGAACTTCAGCACTTTGTCTGTTATGGAGGCCAGCAGAAGAGAAAGACTGTCTCCGAGCAGAGATTGGCCTACCGGATAGTGGATGCCATTGTCTTGGCGTACCAAGTCTGCAACTTGGCGAGCCGTGCCCCCTTGGGTTGAGAGGTCACTCTACCAGAAGTGTTCCTTAATCCTGGGCGTTGGCGCATGGTGCCTCGCTGGTAGATTTATGTAGAGCTGGGGGCTAGGTGACACCTAACACGTTTACTAGATCCTATAGCCTCCGTATGGAGCCGGTATCTTCCCTTATGCTCGCTTCAAGTAGTAACACCAGAGACCTGCTCAGTGTCTCGCTTGCTGTGCCATTCCCCTCCTAAGGACCGGATTTGTGTGCTATTCTGCTCTCAGGTGAGTTCCTGTTTGAGTTTTGAGTTTCTCCAGAACCCTCTGCAGTCAGATGTGGCAGAGATGTCCGGCACCAAGCCTAACACTTGTATGGTTGACCCCTGTGCTAGGCTAGGTGCCCATATGCTGTGATCCCTACAGTTATCTGATACGTGTATTCTTCCATGGTCCATGACTTTCCCATGGCAGAGTCCACTCTGCCATCCCTGTCAGTGTTGACTTCACCCTAATTTGGGCAAAGCTACCCCAAAGACCTTCTATATGTTGCATATGGGCCAGTCCATATGTGTAACTTCTACATGACACCTCCCTATGTACTGCAAAAAAAAATCCTTCTTACTTAGTAATTTTGTCTTGTTTCTAGTATAAATATCGAAAAATTCTTAAATCAAGATGCAATTACTAGATAAGTAAAATGACAAGATATTTTTTTCTTGTTTTCTTAAATATAAAATCAAAATAAAGTGAATTTTTGCTCAAAACAAGCAAAATTATCTGCCAGTGGGGTGAGAAGAATAATATTGCTTCTATCCTAAACAGAAATGGGAACTTTGGGACTAGATTGAGGTCCCCATGATGAAACAAGCTTATAAATCATACAAAATTAGTGTTGTTTTTTTTCTTTTCTTTTTTTTCTGTTTGTGTGTGTGTGAAAATATATAAAAAAGTGTCTTTGTGTGTGTATATATATATATATATATATACTCATCGATCAGGCATATCATTATGACCACAAATTTTGTGTTGGTCCCCCTTTTGCTGCCAAAACAGCCATGACCTGTCAATGCATGGACTCCACTAGACCTCTGATTGGTATCTGGCACCAAGATGTTAGCAGCAGATCCTCTAAGTCCTGTAAGTTGCGAGGTGGGGCCTCGGACTTGAATCGGACTTGTTTGTTCAACACATTCCTCAAATGCTTGATTGAATTGAGATCTGGGGAGTCAACAGTCAACACCTCAAACTCGTCGTTGTGCTCCTCAAACCATTCCTGAACCATTTTTGCTTTGTAAGAGGCCACAGCCACCTGTGAATACCGTTTCAGTGAAGGGTGTACATGGTCTGCAACAATGCTTACATAGGTGGTATGTGTCAAAGTAACATCCATGTGGATGGCAGGACCAGTCTCCACCAGCTTCCATAGTGCATCCTGGTATCATGTGTTCCCCAGGTAAGCGACACACATGCTTCCGGCCATCCATGTGATCCACACTCGAAATCAATATGCTTGCCCATTTTTCCTGCTTCTAATACATCAACTTTAAGGACAAAATGTTCACTTGATATGTTTATATGTTGACTCAATCACACCGATTATCTCTTTATCACGGCACCTATTAGTGGGTGGGATATATTAGGCAGCAAGTGAATATTTTGTTCTCAAAGTGGATGTTTTATCTTTAAGGAAAAATGGGCAGGCGTGTGGATTTGAGCGAGTTTGACAAGGGCTAAGTTGTGATGCTAGATGTCTGGGTCAGAGCATCTCCAAAAATGCAGCTCTTGTGGGGTGTTCCCGGTCTGCAATGGTCATTATCTAACTAAAGTGGTCCAAGGATAGAAACAGTGGTGAACCGCCAACAGGATCATGGGCGGCCAAGGCTCGTCGATGCATGTGGGGAGCGTCGAGCGACGTGTGGTCCAATCAAACAGATGAGCTACTGTAGCTCAAATTGCTCAAGAAGTTAATGCTGGTTCTGATAGAAAGGTGTCAGAATACCCAGCGCATCACAGTTTGTTGTGTATGGGGCTGCATAACCGCAGACCAGACAGAGTGCCTATGCTGACCCCGTCCACCACCGAAAGCGTAAACATTGGGCACATGAGCATCAGAACTGGACCGCAGAGCAATGGAAGAAGGGGGCCTGGTCTGATGAATCTTGTTTTCTTTTACATCACGTGGATGGCCGGGTGCATCGCTTACCTGAGGAACACGTCACCAGGATGAACTATGGGAAGAAGGCAAGCCGACGGAGGCAATGTGATTCTTTGGGCAATATTCTGCTGGGAATCCTTGGGTCCTGCCACCCATGTGGATTGTTAATTTGACACATTTCACCTACCTAAGCATTGTTGCAGACCATGTCCAACCGTTCATGGAGACAGTATTCGCTGGTGGCTGTGGCCTCTTTCAACAGGATAATGCGGCCTGCAACAAAGCAGAAATAGTTCAGGATGTGTTGACTTGGCCTCCAAATTTCGAGCATCAGTGGGATGTGCTGGACAAACAGGCCTGATCCATGGAGGCCCCACCTCACAACTTAAAGGACTTAAAGGATATGCTGCTAACATCTTGGTGCACACCTTCAGGGGTCTAGTGGAGTCCATGCCTCGACAGGTCAGGGCTGTTTTGGCAGCAAAAAAGGGACCAACACAATAATAGGACAGTCATAATGTAATGCCTGATAAGTGTATATGTTTTTATTTGAAGTATTCATGCATTAAAATTCCATCTCTGTATATTTTGTATTTACCTTGTATAACATGTGATTTTAGATGCATTCCACCTGAGCTGAAGTCACTGGCATTGGGTATTCAAACTCTTGTGATGCGAACTCTAGGTACAATTAATGTTCAGATCATGGTTATTCAGTGTTACTGTAGCTACTGAGGCGAGAAAGCTTAAACACCCATAAGCTAGGCAATATTTTACTCTATTTTACATTTTATGCATATTATGTTTTGAATAAACTGCATTAATGTCTAATATTTTTCTGGAGGTGGTATTCCTGCTCCGGTATATTTTGGAGCTCTCATTGACTCAACATGTTTAAAATGGGGAATGACGAGGTGCGGGGATCGAGGAGCCTGCCGTATGTATGACTCAAATATGTACAGGTGTGTATTTGTGATTATATGCCATTATCAAATATGAGAAAAAGCATCTAATACGTATGTATTTAATTGCCCATACAGATATAGGCCCTGTTAGATATTTCCTAAAGCTCACATCTGAAAAACATTGGATGTCTTTACAAAAACCTTGGTGTCCTGTTTTCAGAGTTATCTTCTTGAGCCTGACTACATGTTTAAGTGGATGCTCCTATTTCTTCATCATTGCTGTCATTGTGCTGCTCCGGAAGCAGTTTAGTAAAGAAGAGGTCAAAGCACTACAGCAAACAGCCAGCAAGCAACATGAAATTGAACTTCAGGCCACAGAGAAGCACCACCCTGATGGATCTAAAACGGATACCAGAGAAAAAACAGAAACCAGTACTGAAGGCTAGCAATGAGCACCACAACATCATTATGGAACTCTTCCAGGGAACTCAGGAGACATTGCTGAGACAGTAATGGGTGGAGAACCACTAATAAATTCAGTGACCAGAACCGCAAGCCATAAGGAAAACATTTCATAACACTGGATCCAGAATTTGTATAGGAATTTGAAAAATGAATCTCCATTGTGGCTCCGTACTATATTTTACAAAAACTTTTTTTTTGGTACAGTTATAAGCTAAATATATTGCCAAAAGTTTTGGGATGCCTGCCTTTACATGCACATTGACTTTAATGACATCCCATTTTTTACTTTAATATGGAGTTGGCCCACCCTTTGCAGCTATAGTAGGGTAGGCTCTAGTCCAGTGGCGGCATGCTTTACACCACTGCATCCGACTCTTTGCATTGCACTTGGTGATGTAAGGCTTGGATGAGCTGCTTAGCCATGGAAACCCATTCCATGAAGCTCTCTACGCACTGTTCTTGAGCTAATCTAAGTTAAGTTTGGAGTTCTGTTGACTCTGCAGAAAGTTGGGATGCGCTGACCCTGCTCTGTGATTTTGTGTGGCCTTTGTTTCTGAGTTGCTGTTGTTCCCAGTTGCTTCCACTTTGTTATAATGCCACTAACAGTTGACCGTGGAATATTTAGTAGTGAGGAAATTTCACGAATGGATTTATTGCACATGTGGCAACCTATCACGGCACATGCTTGAAATCACTGAGCTCCTGAGAGCGACCCATTCTTTCACAAGTGTTTGTAGAAGCTGTCCACATGCCTTGGTGCTTGATTTTAAACACCTGTGGCTATGAAAGTGATTGGAACACCTGAATTAAATGATTTGGAGGGGTGTCTCAATATGTATGGCAATATAGTGTTTATCATATAATAGACTATAATGATAATGTAAATGTAAAATGTTCATATCACATGTTATTGCATGTACAGGACTAGGATTAGAAATCACTGCCTTCCTGTTCCAATAAAGATTGTCCCCTATTATAAGATTGTCCCTTATTTTCCTTTGCTGGAGGTGGCAACCATAGACATCCTAGTTACGTTGTCAATACGTAAATAATGAAATGACCAAAGAGTACCAACAAATTACTAACTGGTACATTGTGTTATAGGAAACCCAAAATGGTCAGACAGTGGGTGCTTCTCAATTCTTATTTGTGCATCCTCGATTCCTTTCCTAGCTTCCTTTCCTCGCGTCTTAGCTCCACCCCTTCAGGATGCGAGGGAAGGACGCAAGGAAAAGATGCGAGGACGGAGGAAGTGAATCAAGTGAAATGAAATATCCTCGCTCCTTTAGCGTCACTTCAAAGTGTCGTCAATAAATTATGACTCTACACCACTGGATTTAGCTTGCACTTCGGGAATCTTGATCAGAGATAACTATTTATATAGTTTAAACCTTCACAAAATACCACATTTGTCCATATTTTATTTAATATTACCAGTTATTATTAACAATGAATTATTCCCAGTAAACTGCTTTTTATTTGTAGTGTGTATTTACAGATTGTTTAATTTTCTTTAATTTTCTTGTGCTTTGATATCATTCTTATGACTGTCCTACAGTTGTTATTTGACATTTGTGTCTTGTAGCCTACATGTAAACATAATAATATAATTAATAAACTGTGGCAAGATTACGTAAAGGGGGAGGAGAATTAATACGTGCGTCATGTTTAGTATAATAAAACACTTCCGCAAAGGGTACACCAGTGTATCATGACTCCTCAGAAAGCCTCCTCACTCCTCGATCCTCGCCTCCTCACTGTGCAATTAGAGAATTGAGATGTCTATGGAGTCAATATAATGCCACATAGTTTTGCAAAATAATAAAGTATTGCAAAAGAAAAAAAAGTTTTGCAAACAAAAATAAAGAATTGCACAAGAAAAATTAAGTATTGTGAGAGAAAAAAAAGGTTTGCAAACAAAAATAAAGTATTGCACAAGAAAAATTAAGTATTGAGAGAAAAAAAAAAGGTTTGCAAACAAAAATAAAGTATTGCAAAATAAAAATAAAGTATTGAGAGAGAAAAAAAGGAAAAGGAAAATAAAGTTGTTTCATTTGCAACACAACTTTTATTCTGCTCAGCGTTTCAGTGTGCTTGCGATACCGTTTCCCCTGTGCGCTTCACTTTTCTGTGCGTGTCTTTGTGGCACTGTTTTGACGTGGGGGGTGGAGTCAAGAAACTGGGGCGTGTTCAGCTGACATGGTCACGCCTCCCTCCGTGTGACATCATCTCCTCGAGACGCAGATCAGCACAGATGAAGGCACCATGGCTAAGATATAGAGAACAGGCCAATGAAATTTGGCGTGCGAGATTTGCATCTCGCGCTCCGCCCCGCAGCGTGGGTATAAAGCGGAAGTGAAATGCAGCACGCACTTGTCATTCACTTCGGAGCCGAACGGCGTAGATGATGAGCGAGACACTTCTTCCGCGAGAGGAGAAAATTACACAGAGAGAGAGAGTTTGAGTCAGAGGGAACGAGTGCTGGCATGAAGGCACATCAAACAGCGTGATCGCGTGCTCACTGCTGCAGTCCCGCGGTCTGCAGTGCACTCACAGGCTGCACTATTCCCTGTGTGTTGCCGCGGTCTTCCCTGGGATCCCTTTCTCAAGATGTCATTCCACCCATGCATTTCTGGATGCAGTCGTTCCCTGTCGCCCGATGACGGCCACAATCGCTGCCTCACATGTCTGGGCATTAAGCACGTCGAGGCAGCTTTAGTGGATGGTTCATGTTCTCATTGTGGGAACATGACCATGGTGGCGCTTAGGTCGAGTCTCACCTACCTGCGGGGAGGTGGAGTCCCCCTACCCATACCTCGATCCAGTGCTATTCCTGCCCAGCAGAATAGGGCTACTTGACGAATGTGATCTGAGGATTACGTTTAGGGCAAACCGGCCGAGCATACCTCCACAGGCCCCTATTCCCTCACAAGCGCCGTCTCCGGTGGAGCTTCCGCGGGAACCCGCTAGCCCCTCCCCTGGGCGTCCGGCGTTTACCTTTGTGGCTCCCGCAGACAAACAGATGTCGATTGCTGCATCGGAGGGGGAGTTGCAGTCCTCAAAGGATGATGTCCCGGCCGTACTGCCTCCCTCTGGGAGAGTGGCAACGGTCGAGCTGGACCCTGAGTTGACGGCTATGCTTTCCCAGGCCACCGAAAGGGTTGGGCTTGAGTGGAACCCTCCACCACGTCCCGAACCCTCTAGGTTCGACGTTTGGTTTCTGGGGGCGGGCCGGGCTGGTTTTCAGCGCAAACCCCCGCGGGAGGTAAGCGTCGCTGTAAGATACCCTGAGATGGGCCACACAGAGATGGAGGAGACTGCTCTTCGTTAGATGGCTGCAGCACCACTCCCAGCCGTGAGCCGTGAGAACAGTTGTGCGAACACAGGGACATGGTGCTCAATCACCTCAGCCAGTTGGGACTTTGGGTCAACTGGGAAAAGAGCAAACCCAGCCTGACGCAGAGTATCTCTTTTCTCAGGATGGAGATAGATTCGGTCGCTCTAGTTCGGCTCCTCAGTGAAAAACAAGTGCGCGCTGCATTTCACTTCCGCTTTATACCCGCGCTGTGGGGCGGAGCACAAGATGCAAATCTTGCACGACAAATTTCATTGGCCTGTTCTTTATTTCTCGAAGCTGATAGGGGCTCCCTGAAGTGATCCCCAATTCGTTGGTGACATCAGACGTACGTCTCCGTTCCCTCCTTCAGGGAACGAGGGTAACCATACATAACCGAGACGTTTCCTATAATCACTAGCTTCCATGTGTGAGTGAACTCTGACCCGACAGTGGGTAAGTTGACCCACCCCCTTTATCTTGGCAACTGTACACTTCTATTGTCATGTGACCATATATTTTGGAGCCACTCATCCTTTCTGCCAGACTGTGAAAATGAGAAGCACATGGGAGGAGTGAAAGGGACCCATTTCATTTGAAATCTAAACTAAAATTTTAAAATAACTAACATTTTAGCATAATAGATGTAATTGCATCAAAGCAAATTTGTCTAGGTCTAAAATATGTATGAACCATATTGGTGATTTAGTAATGTATAAAACCATGCAAATTATTTAGCTAAATATTAGCCTAAATTGGTATGATAGCTAGTTTAATCCAAAATGGCAGATATAGGGCAAAGTGAGCCAAATTATGTGGGGTAAATTCAGCCACGTTAACATACCCTACCATAAGGAACTGTAGTTAAATATCTGAGGAATAAACTGGTATAATTTCAATGTAATGTTACACAACTTGTTTAGTTTATAATTTTCTTAAAAAAAAAAAGAAGTAGTTTGAGTTTATTTGATAGAAACAATGCACACGCACACTGATAAGACCCAGAAGATGATTAATCATATATATTTTTCCACCCGTAGTCTCTAATGTCCTAACATGAAGAGGTAATTTATCTTTACAATTTCACATAGGTTTGATTCAGATTCAATTAGAAGCAGCCGGGAGCACTGAGGTGGTCTTCAGGCTGTAGATGGACTCGGTACACCCTCCATTACTGTAACTAGGAGAACGGTCCACTTTGGTAGCATGGGTAAAACAACACTCCCTGGATAATCAGGAGAAACAGAATTAAGGTAGCCCAACACATGAGGCCATGATGAAACTGGAGGAACTAGGAGTCTGGCAGAATCAGTGGACAGGGGTAACAGGGTAAAACTCTGGGAAGGAGTGACCCAGAGGTGGTGGTGTAAAGGTGGATTTGGGTTGGTCTTTGTAGCCAGAACAAAAGGTTCAATGGAGACTTAATTTGATCTCATCAACAGAGATTGCAGGGACGAAGATGTGGTTGCTCTCCGTGGTTGAGATGAAGAAGGGAGTTTTATCAGCTTGGGAGAAGTTAGGATCCTGCTGGGTTCATAATAAAGGCCAGGTCTTCTTTCAGGTAGTCAACACACATAGTTTGATGGTGAACCCAAGTGCAGGATGCTTTTTTTAGGTTATGGACCGTGAACAGGTAAGTATGAAAAAAGAACAGTTGGGATTGCAGGACACCAACTAAGAACAGTTGAGTCCTATTTTTTTCTTATCAGAGATCAGACACTGATTCTGCCCTTGATAGCAGGAGTGATAGAATACATAGAATGGGCGAATAGTGAATTGACGTGGTGAGCCCAGTGGAGGTGTAACATATATTTTTCTAAAACATACTATCTTGTTTATTTGTATATTTTCTTCTCATTGTCAGAGAGTGTGACCATCACCCCTCAGGACTCTCGCTGGGTTGGAGCCTGGTGGTTGGGTTATGTGGTTTCTGGGCTGTTGACTCTCCTTGCTGCTTTGCCTCTCTGGTTCCTGCCAAGAGCTTTACCTGAAAAAAACTCTGAGATATACCATCCCTCAAACCAACATAAACACACACCCAGCATTACAGAGATTGCTAAAGGTATGGCAACCTTACACATACTACAAGGGTACAGATGCATAGATGCATACAATTAAGGTTTTTTTCAGGTCTAATATTACAATGAAAGTAAAATAAAAGAGATTGTTCTAATATATATACTATGCTTTTTTGCTTGTTTTCTAGATTTTGGGCCATATCTGAAGCGTCTGCTCACCAACAAGATCTATCTCCTCTTCCTGGTTTACAATGTAATGGCCTGCAATGCATTTGTCATATTCAAAACATATACACCAAAGTATTTGGAACAGCAGTTTGGACAAAGTGCATCCAAGACAGATGTCGGTTGAATGTGCTTATATATTTCTGTAGGAGTGACTTCTGTTCTGTCATTGGTTCTGGGTATTTTCCTGAGTGGGTGGATAATGAAGAGGTTTAAACTGGATCTACTGGGATCTGCAAGAATGTCATTTTTCACTGAAATTGCTGGTTTTTTCTCACCATACCTTACTTTATTCTTAGCTGTGAAACTATAGATGTTGCTGGGGTCACAGTGCCCTATCAAGGGTACTTTCGTCTACAATCATACTCTTTATATACATCTTATTGTATAATAGAAACTATACATTATCCAACAATTCAATCTACCCATTTTGGTTTGGGTTACAGAAATATGTAATATAATATAATCTATTGTTTATTTGGCAGATCTGTAGAAGTTCAGAATATCACTTCATGCAATGCCGGCTGTGGATGTCCTGACTTCCAATGGGATCCAGTGTGTGGACAGAATGGCGTGACCTACATATCTCCTTGTCACGCAGGCTGCAATTCCACTCATGGCACAGGACAGAATATAGTGAACGGCTATCTTAAACTATTGACATCAAATTCATTAATACATGTTTTTGAGTTTCTTTTTTCTGCATGGGTTTTGTCAGACATTCCACCTCTGTGCATGCGTCCATAGCTGGGGAATGAGTGCTGGGAACTCCTCTGCAGTGCTTGGACAGTGTTCACGAGAGAGCAGCTGTACTAAAATGTTCTGCATCTATCTGGCACTGCAGTCTTGTGCCTTCTTTGTGTTTTGTCTGGGTGCTATTCCCTTCTTCATCATCTCATTGAGGTTCTGTTTATATGGTAAATGGTAAATGGACTGCATTTATATAGCGCTTTTAACAGACCAATGGCCATCCAAAGCACTTTACATATTGCCTCACATTCACCCATTCACACACTCATTCATACACCGACGGCGGTGTCAGCCATGCAAGGCGCCAACCAGCTCGTCGGAAGCAGCTGGGGTTAGGTGTCTTGCTCATGGACACCTTGACACTTCGTCAGGTGGAACTGGGGATCGAACCACCAACCTTCCGGTTTGTAGACAATCTACATGAACCACTGAGCCACTGCCGCCCGTTTATATGTTTATATACCATATTTATATGGATGAAATTTGTATTAAATGCTTAATATGGGAATATGTTCTTGCAGGATTGTGGATCCTGAGCTGAAGTCTCTCGCAGTGGGCATGCTACTGTTAGTTTTAAGAGTTTTGGGTAAGTTCACATTTGGAGTTGATTTGTAGTAGTGCATTGTTTTGATTTATTTAGAAGGAGCACCCCAAGAATTTAAAATAATTCACAATAAGGTCTGACACAGCATTGGTTTTAATGTAATTTCACTCGAAATGTGCTGCGTACAACTACTCCCGGTTCTGTCTCAATGTGGTGCTGAATGAGGTTGGTCCGGCCAGGTGGGGGCGAGAACAAAGGTGGTATTCGTGCTCCCATTTATTTTGGTGCTCTTATCGACTCTGTCTGTCTGAAATGGGGTCACAATAAATGTGGTGGAAGAGGTGCTTGCAGAATTTATGACACAGAGACATTTAGGTGAGCAAAACTGGCAAGACAATTCTATGTAGCCCCAAATGACGCATGCTAAAATATAATTTGACCCCCATCAGGTTCCTGTTTCTGGGACTGGTCAGCTGTGTGCGAGAATTAGCATATACAGTGTTATGGGTGGCCATCACACAGATTAACAGGAGAGTACAGAATGATAAATGTGTTTCCAAGGACATCGAACTGCTGGAGCCTGTGCTGTATAATCCAAAAAAGCAGAAGACTCTAAAATAATGTTATGTGTGGATTTATTTTGTATTCGTTTATGTGTGCTTTTTTATGTACTTTGTTTTGTTTTGCTTTATTTTGTTCCTGGGTCATTTTCAAAATATGGTGACAAACATTTCCTTTTATATTTGTGGCCAGGTGCCTGAAAATCTTTTGTCTCATTCTGCACTTATGACATTCACAGTTATTTATATTTTTATTTAATAAATTTATATAAAAAAGGTATTATTATAAATTATTTTGTTATCAATGTTAATAAAGTGTTTTGCAAATAAAAGAGACAAAAAAAAGTTAATATTAAAATAAAGGAAGTGCATATGGGGATGCCACCAAATTATGACTAATGGCTCATCATCAGAGTGAGAGTTTAATATTCATGTTAAAAATGTTTGATGGTATAATGTATTTGCACGCACAGTGTGTGACTCTTGCTTCGTTTATTCATTAATCAAATAAAGATTAAGCTCAAAAGTCAAATTGTCCTAGGTTTTTTAAAGTATAGTATTTTTAACTTTGAACTTTTCAGACTTTGTAGTTCTCGTATCATCTTTCATACATTTGTTACAGTAATCTTTGTTAATGTTAGTTAATAAATATATAACTGGTCATTGTTTTTTCACGTTAGTTCACAGTGCATTTAACAAATGTTAACAAATACAAATTTAGATTTTAATAATGTATGTAAAAAGGTTTGTATATTGTGTGGGTGTGGAACGAAGAACAAAACAATATATATATATATTATTATGTTATATATATACATATAACAAAATGAATAGAATCTTGTCAAATGACTGTCGTTTTGCCATATATGGTGGAGAAGGTGACGAGAAGGATCGAGTGAGCTATCTGTAACTAACGTAGTACAACATACGTATCTACGGTTGTATTTTGTAATTTATGACAACACTGGCAGGAATTTAGTTATGACACTATTTAGTTATGTATGGTACTTGGAGTTTCCTATTGTTACTGTACTAGCATCTTGCATTATCTAGACAATGCTGTCTCTCTAAGAAACTTTCAATTTAATCAGAAATTGTTTAGATAGTCAATAAGAAACCAACTTACAGGAAGTGTTTTGGGGACCATATTTACCTGTGCACCCATAAGGAGGGGATGTGCATGGCATTGATATGCTTGGTAAAAGCTCACTTGGTTCTCTTACTCATTCCTAAAAGGAGATACTAATGACCACAGCTCCTGATCATCCAAAGACGCAACTGGTAGAACAGAATGTGATGGAATGTGTTTAAATCTGTTAAATTCATGCTTTTATATTACTTTTTGTTTGGTTGTAAAATAAAATTTAAGTTAAATAGTGAATACTTTATTATGTGAACATTGTACTTGAAGTTCTAAGCATGTGCATTGTTGAATTTAGATAAGTTTAATCATGGGATTGATTGTTAACCATTAAAAAATCCTAGATTAATCTAAATGACTAAATTATTGTTTGGTTTGGTTTGAGGATTCAGTAATATTTATTTATACTTATTTTGAGAAAGTGAAATTGAGATTTATTTGTAACTAATTCATGGTTTTTGTTTGTGTATTTTAAAGGTTATCAACCTATTCTGTTCCATCCTTATGAAAATAAAAAATCAAAGTGAACAGTTTTGAGTTGTCCTTTGCGTTCATCAAGGAAAAAGCAGGTTTCAAGATTCTGCAGAGCTGTGGTCAGCCATAAAACACACACACAACTTGACAGTTGATAACCAGCGTGGCAGTGAGAACAAGGATCAAAGGCCTGAAGTCAAGCTGTCGACACAAGGGAAGAATTAACTGTAAAACTCTTCACCATGGCAAAGGAAACTCTTGGGAAAACAGTCAAGCAACTGAAGCAAGAGCGGACCTTAGCTAAATCTGCTTTCACCAAGCAAGCAAACTACCTGAGCAAAGCTGCAGCTGGTATGATTAAGCATGAACTACAAGAGGAGTTCAGCGAGCTCAGTTCCCTGGCGAGGAATGTCAGCGATGCAAATGAGGACTACGCGGCTGGCCTACTGGCTGAAGCGGGAACTAAGGAAGAGGACATCCATGAGGCAGTCCAATTCAACCTCTGGTCAAGATATGGTAAATAGGAGGTAGACTTTGCAATTCAAGAAGCGGAGAAATCCTGTGACAGAGCCACAGAAATCCCCGTCACTGCTATCAACAGAGATGGCTATGAAATACAGCTGGAAAGAGCAAGGAAGCTAATCCATGATGCAAGTGAAAGCCTGAAAGACTGGGAAAAATGGATCCCACATGGTGAGACTGCAGACTTCAAAAGCAGAGTAAAAGATCTGAAAATATTCGCCAGCAACCTCGAGGCCAGAAGGGCAGAATTCCTCACCGCACAGAAAATTTCAGAAGAGGAAAGAAGACAGACATAGCCTCAACCAACAGCAGTTCCACAACCAGTGGTGAGAATAAAGCCAACCAGTCTACCTAAATTCACTGGGTTTAGGAGGAATTTCCACAGATGGAGGAAACACTGGGAGAGTCTGCAAAAGCAAGGAGAGCCGACTGGTTCAGTGGAAGTTTCCAACTGTTTCCAACAGTTTCAACTCCTTGACAGTGTGGACGAGAGAATATGTAGAGACCTGCACCTGTCAACATACAACAGTGCTGAAGACATGTTAAGAGTGCTCCAGAACAGGTATGGAAACAAGCCAACAATTGCCTTGGAGATAATTGAGGACCTGGAGAGGATCCCTCCTTTGAAGTCACACCAACCATGGAAGGTAATTGACCTAATTCAAGCTGTGGAAAAGGCCCTGAAAGACCTCACAGAGCTTAAAAGCAGTGGAGCCATAAGGAATCCCCTTGTCATCAGATCCATAGAGAGTAAGCTGCCGGATGACATGAAGAGGGACTGGGTGACATTCATGGTCAATCTAAGAAATGGAGTCACATCTGACAATAACTTCGACAGCCTTTTAAAAATTTTAAAGACACAAGAGGACATTCTAGAGAAACTAGACCAGTTGGGTGTAAGTGAAAAACCTGAAAAGAAAGCTACGTACCCGGAGAAGCGGTATGCCTTCACAAGGTCCACAAGAAAGGGAGGATGCGTTGTGTGTGGAGATGAAAAGCACAGTGTAAAGATCTTCTTTTGTAAGCAGTTCAAAGAGCTAAAGCCTGGTGAAAAGCTGAATGCTGTCGAAAGGCTGGGAGAATGCAGAAGATGCCTCAGATGTCATGGAGAGGATGATGAATGTACGGACACTTACCTGTGCAGAAACAGAGACTGCAGGAAAGGAAGCTCCTCAGATCACCATTTCTTTCTCTGCCTTAAAGGAGGGGTCAAGGGCAAGGAACACATGAAAGTGGAAAAACCCAGCACCAGGAGGCAAACATTCACAGAGGAGCAAAAGAAATTAATATGTGATCTTACCCCGGACATGGCAGAACATTTCTGAAAAGCTTTCACCAACATGGCTGCAAAATCACACTGCACTGGAAGAAGCCTTCCTGTAGTGATGGACTCAAGCACATGTGAATTGCCAGTTATTCTTATGCTTCTCGAAGTAACCACCAACGCAGGGCAGAAAATTGGAACTCTCATTGACTTAGCATCAGACACCAACTACATCACTCACATAGCTGCCAGGAGACTGAAGCTTTGAAGTGAAAAGATCACGCTCGTCGTCCATGGAGTTGGAGGCATGGCCATGAAGGTAAAGACCAAAAGATACTTAAGAGGCATGGAGACAAGACACCTAGAGGCACGGAGAGAGCTCATGAACTGATCGGTTATGGGTTGGATGAAATTGCAAAAGATCACAGAGTAATCAATGCACAACAACTCAAGAAGTTCTTCTCCGATACCAACCTGGAAGATCTTCATAGACCAGAACATGTTGAGCTTATCATAAGCCACCGTAAAGGAAGACTTGCTCCACAGAGAGTAAAGGTAGTAGGAGATCTTGTCCTGTGGGAAAGCCCTTTAGGAAAGATCGTTGGTGGAGCACATCTGGACCTCTGTGAAGTAGTGGACATGGCCCTGCACAATTCTGAAACTCATTTTGCACGATCAATGAGAATCACAGCAGTGAAGTATCAAGAAATTGCTGAGATGCAAGGATCGAGAGCTGAAACCAGAACCACTGTTATTGGCAGAGAGTTCTTGGACTGGTGGAAGTAGGACAGCATTGGTGCGGCCTGCGAACCCATGTGTGGGGGATGTCGTTGTGGTAACTGTCAACCAGGAGGCAAAGACATGACTCTTAGTGAAGAAAGAGAGCTTGAGATAATAAGGCAAGGCCTCAGGTATGTGGTGTCAGATGAGCATAGTCAGGAGCCTCACTGGGACACAAAGTACCCTTGGATTGAAGATCCAAGTTCCCTGCCCAACAACAGAAGCGCAGTGGAAGCCACGTAACCTTCTCCTGAAAGGACCTGATGTACTTAATCCCATTTGAGCAGTACTGCTAAGGTTCAGGAGAGGTATCCATGCTGCTCTCGGCGACATAATAAAAGATGTACAATTCTGTGTGGCTTGAAGACCTGGAGATGCACCTTCATAGATTTCTCTGGAGAGACAGTGAAGATGGAGAAATTGAGGCATATGCCATCACCAGGGTCAATATTGCCGATCGACCAGCAGGGTGCATCGCACAACTAGCCATGAGAGAGACAGCGAAGTTGCCCATGTTCACTCATCTGAAAGAGGAACAGAGAGTCCTTGAAGAGGATTCCTATGTAGACGACATCCTTACATCCCATAATGACCTGGAAAAGCTAGACGGACAACCAAAAAAGTCGAAGAGATTCTGAAGGCAGGTGGATTCCTCCTCAAGGCGTGCGTCCGATCAGGCCAAAGTGGGAGGCAAACATCTACATCAGAACATTCAGATGACATCTTCATCCTCCCCAATCAACTAAGAGAAGTTGGGTACTTGGTCGAACCAGACAAACTGTACCTCATGACCTCGATAAACTTCTCAAAGAGAAAAAAGATGAGGATCAGTCAAAATCTCGTTGGACAGGAAGTGAGGAGGAAAACAACAAATCCACTGACTAGAAGACAACTGCTTAGCCAAGTAGCTAGTTTGTATGACCCAATAGGCCTTGCAACACCTGTCAAACACAAAGGAGCCATTTCAGTCCGGAAAGCATTTCAAGAAACTGGAGGCAAAACTCTAACAAGAGACACATGGGACACGCCTCTGTCTGAGAAACTTAGAGAAGAAGCCATTCACCTGTTTGAGGAATACACACGCCTCAACCAAATTGCCTTCCATAGAAGCCTGACACCAGTCAAAAGGATTGAAGAACCCTGGGGAATAACATTCTCAGATGGGAGTGACCAGAGTTATGGAGCTGTGGCATACTTCAGGTGGGAGACCGTGCAAGGCATCCTGGTCCGACTTGTTGAGTCCAAAGCCAAGCTTACACCACTTGACCAAAAGGGAGAACCAGTGAAGGCTGAGCTCTGTGGTGGTGTGTTCTGCAAGACTCAGGAAATACATTGAAAAGCACAGTCAGATGCAAGTAGTACGTTGGCTCCATCTGCTAGATAGTCAAACCGTGCTGGGTGCAATCCAAAGGGACAGTTATGGGTACCAGACCTTTTTTGCAAACAGAGTGGAAGAGATCCAGTCCAAATCAGTTGAGGACTGGAGATGGATTCCAGGTGAGCAGAACATTGCTGACCTCACGACAAGAGGAGCAACCCCAGAGGACCTCAAAGAGAACTCTGTGTGGCAAAATGGCCCAGAGTTCCTGAAACGACCTGTAGAGGATTAGCCGACAAAGTCAGCCAAAGATGTCGCTGCAGATGCAAGAGAAGGTATAAACAAGCTCCAAAGGAAATGTTTTACAGCAGCACTGACCCGAGCGCAGGTGGGGAAAAAGCCCGAACAGGCTCCAGATAGTATTACAATACCAATATCTCCAACCTCTGACCAAAATAAAGACCTGCAAGTCCAAGTCCGGAGACTACCTTCTGGTTCTTCAGTGGGGAATATCCTTAACATCAGTAAGTTCAGCAGTTTAACCAGATTGATGAGAGTCATTACCTGGGTGTGGAGAGCTGCCACAAAGTGGAAAATTTAGTCAGCTCTTGAAATCAAGTCCAGAGTAAAGGAAGCTACACTTATCATCATGGAGTGCGAAGATGCACTCAGGGATCTCTTTGCGGCTCAAAAGAAGGTAACCTTGCCAGACACCACACTCAGTAGGCTCGCTGTGGTCAAGGAGGAAAACACTGGATTTTTGCTTTGTGGAGGAAGATTCCAAATCTTTAATGAAGAAAAAACTGCAGTACCAATCTTGCCCTGCACACCATGGATATCCGCTCTTCTAGCTCAAGAAGCCCACAAGACAAACCATGAAGATATCGCAGGCACACTCCTCCGGATGAGAAGGAAAGCATGGGTGGTAAGAGGCCGGAAACTAGCTCAGAAGATCGTTGATAACTGTGTGACATGCAGGAAACTTAAGGCCCGAAGATGCCAACAGATCATGAGTGACATTCCATCGGAGAGAATAACACCAGCCAATCCATTTGAGTACACAACAGTGGACTCATTTGAACCTTATGAAGTGAAGGATGAGGTGAGGAAAAAGGTGAAACTCAAGGTGTGGGGAATTGTCTTTTGCTGCATGGTGCCAAGAGCTATGCACACAGACCTTGTCAGTGCCCAGTCAGCTGAAGGCTTCCTGTTAGCCTACCAAAGATTTACAGCACTGAGAGGGCATCCGAGGAAATTGTGGTCAGATCCTGGAAAAAACTTTGTCGGAGCCAGACCTGCCCTCAAAGAGCTCTAAATGTTTCTGGACCGACTGGAGAAATCAAAGCTTGAAAGTGAAGTTTCCAAGCATGGCACAGAATGGAGCTGGAGGATTCATCCAGCAGACTCGCCTCACAGAAACGGAGCTGCTGAAGCTGCTGTCCGGACTGTGAAGAGAGCTTTACACAGTCTGGGAGGTAGTGGAGTCTTCACATGGGGTGAATTTCAAACTTTCCTTTATATGGCT
Organism: Gobiocypris rarus; assembly: GCA_023029165.1. Classification (NCBI taxonomy): domain Eukaryota; kingdom Metazoa; phylum Chordata; class Actinopteri; order Cypriniformes; family Gobionidae; genus Gobiocypris; species Gobiocypris rarus. Next base: position 12,218,411 of record CM040923.1, read on the forward strand.
TCCAACCTCGCCAATGAACGGCCTATTGATGCCAGGACTCAGAGCAGGGAGGACTGTGTAGAATACATAAGCCCAAATTCACTTCTACTCGGTAGAACTGGACCCAGGGGAGATCCAGTGACCTTTGACTTTGAAGGCTACTCTTACAAGAGATTAAGAACCATCCTAACAGAAGTTGACAGATTCTGGAGAAAATGGAGTCAGTTAGCCGGACCAAACCTGTTTGTCTGGACTAAGTGGCATACAGCTCACAGGAATGTGGCAATTGGAGACGTTGTCTGGATGGCTGTCCAGAACGCCTTGAGAGGTCAGTTCAGGCTTGCCAGAGTCATTGACATTAACACTGACAATAAAGGAATTGTGAGGGATGTATATCTCCGATCCTTCCCCAGCTACTCAGTTCCAACTGTGAAGCCCACTAAAAAGATGACAGAACATTCAATCAAGATACCTGCAACAGTTCTTCACAGGGATGTCAGACGAATAGTTGTCTTGCTTCCAGTTGAAGAGCAGCACTAACATGATCAAATATAGAGTAACTAAATTCAACATCACAGTACTGTGTGACATCCTTGGGTTGAAGAACCAGGAGGTCAAGTGGGAGGTGTTGTGTCAATTCATGATTACAAGCTATACTGAGCACTCAAGTCTAAAATCATTCAGGGCACTCAAAGCACTCCCAAACTGCAGGGGGCAACCATGGAACCGGAGCTGTTGAAACCAACTTACAGGAAGTGGTCTGGGGACCATATTTACCTGTGCATCTACAGGAAGGGCATGTGCATGTTGATATGCTTAGTAAAAGCTCATTTGGTTCTCTTGCTCATTCCTAAAAGGAGATACTAATGACCACAGCTCCTGATCATCCAAAGATGCAACTGGTAGGACAGAATGTGATGGAATGTGTTTAAATCTGTTAAATTCATGCTTTTATTTTTCTTATGGACAAGTGTTGTAAATTAGCAGTTTTGCTATAACACTTAAAAAAAACAAGGTATCTGGTTTGTCCAATGCTGTTGTTATGTCCATATCAAATAAATAAATAAATAAATAAAATAAATAAATATATATTACATTTTATTGGTTGTAAAATAAAATTCAAGTTAAATAGTGAATACTTTATTTTGTGAACATAGTACTTGAAGGTCTAAGCATGTGCATTGTTGAATTTAGATAAGTTTAATCATGTGATTGATTGTTAACTATTAAAAAATTATATGGTTAATCTAAATGACTAAATGATTGTTTGGTTTGGTTTGAGGATTCTTGATTGCTCCAGTCTACCTACTGCTGCTACTGCATGCGTCAGTGTTTGTAGCTCTGTATAGCTGCGTTTGAATCTCTATTTGATATATTTTCTTTGTTATCTATACTGCTAAAAATAACTTACTCATAACCATATATTGTTTAATATAGCCTATCAAGTTAAATCTGACATCATTAGCTTTTAATCTAAATCACTACCACGTGTTAGCTTTTCGCTAGCCTGGTAGCTTTCCATCCCCGCACCCGGGTCTCCTGTTTTCTGAGTTCATTAGACAACTGTGGTGAGTTGGATTATTAAATAGACTCCATCAAACAAAGTAAGTGGAGTAAGTTGTGTGGTAAGTTTTGGATTCATCAACAAATACGGTAAGCCATGTCTTCTTCTCCTGTCATTGTCACTTGCACTGCATGCTACATGTTTAGCATATCTATCTCCGTTGGCGAACAGGGCTTCACATGTGTTAAATGTAAGGAATTAATCAGGCTGACGGAGAAGATTTCAGATTTAGAGACACGCATCCAGACTTTATGTGAGAGTAGTGAGAATGGTACAGCTTTAGATACTCTTTTGTTTGCGACTAGCTTAGTGAACACTCATTGTTTGGTTCTGGCTGAGCCCCCGCAGCAGGGCAATTGGGTGACTGTGAGACAGCATAGTCGCGGATCTAAAAACCACTCTGCCGTTCCGATTAGAACATCAAACAGGTTCTCCCCACTCAGTGATGCACCCACTGAGGATCCTGTTGAAAGTGCCCTAGTTATTGGCGATTCTATTACACGGAACGTGAAAATAGAGACACCAGCCACCATAGTCACATGTTTACCGGAGCCAGAGCGCCTGACATCAAAGCAAATTTAAAAGTGCTGGCTAAAGCTAATCGTAAATTCTCTAAGATTATTATTCACGCCGGCACTAATGATGTTCGACTTCAGTCGGAGATCACCAAAATTAACATTAAGAGGTGTGTAAACTCGCAAGTACGATGTCACCGGCAGTCTGTTTATCTGGCCCTCCTGTTAAAAGGAGTGATGAAATAGTTAGCAGATTATCATCACTCAATGGCTGGTTGTCTAAGTGGTGTCCATAAAATAACATAGGGTTCATAGACAATTGGAAAAGTTTTGGGGCAGACCCGACCTGTTGAAGATGGACGGCATTCATCCTACCCGGGCTGGTGCTGCTCTTCTCTCTAGTAATTTGGCACATAATCTTAGAGCTAAACCTTGACTCACTGGGGCCCAGGTCAGGAAGCAGACAAACTGGCTAAACCAACCGTCTGCTAGCTGTCTCACGTCACCAGAGTCAGCTAAATCCCAGCACATAGAGATGCTTTCACCTAGATATTATCACATAGAGACTGTGTCTGTTCCCGAATCAGTAAATACAAAACCATCAAAACCTTTCAACAGTAAAAATTTAATTGATGTCCAACAAATAAACAACAGATATAATACGGATGAACAATTGATAAATCTCGGGTTGCTGAATATTCGATCCCTTTCGCCAAAAACGCTTATTGTTAATGATATGATTATAGATCATAACCTAGATGTGCTGTGTTTGACAGAAACCTGGCTAAAACCTGACGACTACATTACTTTAAATGAGTCCACTCCCCAAGATTATTGTTCTAAACACGAGCGCGTCTGAAAGGAAAAGGGGAGGTGTTGCTGTAATTTATAATGATAACTTCAGTATTACTCAGAAGTCTAGTTTCAAATATAATTTCTTTGAAGTTTTGGTGCTTTATGTAACATTGTGTAGTGTAAATGATAAATCCCGTTTGACATTTGTGTTGGCTACTGTATACAGGCCACCAGGGCACAATACAGACTTTATCAAAGAATTTGCTGGTTTTCTATCAGAGTTAGTACTGGCTGCAGATAAAGTACTAATTGTTGGTGATCTTAATATCCATGTTGACAATGAAAAGACGCATTGGGATTGGCATTTAAAGACATTATAAACTCTATTGGAGTTAGACAACACGTATCTGGACCCACTCATCGCCTTAACCATACTTTAGATCTAATACTGTCACATGGACTAAATGTTGATACTATTAAAATTCTGCAGCAGAGCGATGACATCTCAGATCATTACCTAATATCATGTATACTTAATATAGCTAAGGCTGCAAAGCCATCCTCGCTTCAAATATGGCAGGACTAAAACCGCTGCGACTAAAGATTGCTTTATACATAATCTTCCTCATCAGTTCCATCTCCTCAGAATTACAGATAGCCAAGAGGAACTTGATGTTGCAACAGAAACTACTGACTCTCTCTTTACTAGCACTTTAGACATAGTTGCTCCTCGGCGCTTAAAGAAGATTAAAGCAAATAATCAAACGCCGTGGTACAACGAGCACACTCGGGCCCTTAAAACAGCAGCCAGAAAAATGGAGCGCAGCTGGAAGAAAACAAAACTGGAGGTTTTTCGCAATTTGTGGAAAGAGAGCATGATTGCATACAGAAAGGCCATAAAAACTGCTAGATCGGCTTATTTCTCAACTCTTTTAGAAGAAAACAAAAAAAACCCTAGGTATTTATTCGATACAGTGGCTAAATTAACAAAGGATAAAGCTTCAACTTCTGACATTTGTAAACAACACCGCAGTAATGACTTTATGAACTTCTTTACTAGTAAGAGTGATAACATTAGGAATAAAATTATAACCATGCAGCCGTCTACTACAGTATCACTTCAGACAGAACATTGTAGTCTCACTGAGGAAAAATTACACTCATTCACTGCTATAGGAGGAGAAGAATTGGCTAAACTTGTTAAATCATCAAAATCAACAACATGTATGCTTGACCCTATACCGACTAGGCTATTAAAAGAGATGCTTCCAGAGGTCATAGATCCTCTGCTTAATATTATTAATTCATCCTGACATTAGGATATGTACCAAAAACTTTTAAGTTGGCTGTAATTAAACCACTTATTAAAAACCGCAACTTGATCCTAAAGAATTAGTCAATTACAGACTAATCTCGAATCTACCGCTTCTATCAAAAATATTAGAAAAGGCAGTGTCTTCACAATTATGTTCCTTTTAGAAAGAAATGGTATATGTGAGGATTTCCAGTCAGGATTTAGACCGTATCATAGTACTGAGACTGCTCTAATTAGAGTTACAAATGATTTACTCTTATCATCTGATCGTGGTTGTATCTCTCATTAGTGTTACTCGATCTTAGCGCTGCATTCGATACTATCGATCACAATATTCTTTGAATAGACTCGAAAATTATGTTGGCATTAGTGGAACTGCATTGGCATGGTTTAAATCTTACTTATCTGACCGCTATCAGTTTGTAGCAGTAAATGAAGAGATGTCACACCGATCACAAGTTCAGTATGGAGTACCGCAAGGCTCAGTGTTAGGACCGTTGTTTTTCACCCTGTATATGCTACCACTGGGAGATATCATTAGGAAGCATGGCGTTAGTTTTCATTGTTATGCTGATGATACTCAGCTCTATATTTCTTCACACCCTGACGAAACTTACCAATTGACAAGATTAACGGAATGCATAGCTGATATTAAAAATTGGATGAATAGTAATTTCCTGCAACTTAATTCAGATAAAACTGAATTTTTAATTATTGGACAGAAAAGCTCCACAAGTATTGCCCTAGAATACTGTCTAACCTCGATGGCTGCTCTGTCAAGTCCTCGCTGCCAGTGAGGAACCTGGGTGTGCTCTTTGATACCAATCTTCGCTTGAAAGCCACGCTTTCTAGCATCTGTAAAACTGCATTCTACCATCTTAAAAATATATCTAAATTACGCCACATGCTTTCAATGCAAAATGCTGAACAATTAGTACATGCTCATGAGCTCAAGGCTAGATTATTGTAATGCTCTACTGGGTGGTTGCCCTGCTCGCCTAATAAATAAACTCCAGCTGGTCCAAAACGCAGCAGCTCGAGTTCTTACTAGAACCAGGAAGTACTATCATTAGTCCAGTTCTGTCAACACTGCACTGGCTCCCTATTAAACATCGCATACATTTTAAAATCGTGCTTATTACTTATAAAGCAATAAATGGTTTAGCTCCCCAGTAATTAAGCGAGCACTTAACGCATTATACTCCATCACGCCAATTGCGGTCTCTAAACTCTGGCCAGTTGAAAATACCTAGAATATCTAAATCAACTGCAGGCGGTCGATCCTTTCCTATTTAGCACCTAAACTCTGGAACAGTCTTCCTAGCATTGTTCGGGAAGCAGACACACTCTGTCAGTTTAAATCTAGACTAAAAACACATCTCTTTACTATGGCATACACATAGAACATTTTTAACTTTCTTTATTCAAATCAAATGACTGATTGTTAGGCTGCATTAACTAGGTCAGCCGGAACCGAACACTTCCCATAACACCTGATGTACTACATCATAAAAAGAGTGGCATCCACACTAATGTTAGTCTCTCTGTTTATCCCGAGGTTTACTGCAGTCGGCCGGATCCAGGCGGTGTCCGGATCGGATGGTGGACCTGCATCTGGACATGACCAGCTCATCCTGGAGTGTCTGCTGAGACCGTGTCCATTAGTGTCTCCTCTGAATTCGCCTCACCGAACGTCATCCTCAATTAACCCGCCTCCGCGCAATAACTCCGATCTTTCAAGTATTCATATTCTTGTGTAATCGACGCCATCCTAAATGAGCCCGTCCTCGTCGTCATACCCAAAATTTCGAATATTCCTATCTAATATGATTTATGACCTGCAAGGTTGCCAGAGTAATAATTATACACTGTTAATAATAGGCCAGAGGAGAACTGGCACCCCGACTGAGTCTGGTTTCTCCCAAGGTTTATTTTTCTCCATAATGCCCTGATGGAGTTTTGGTTCCTTGCCACTGTCGCTTTGGCTTGGCTTGCTCAGTTGGGGACACTCAAATTATGATCCAAGTTACTCAACTAAATATACAAATATAATTTATTAATTTGGTCATATATAATTCTATAATCTATCCAAATTAAACTAGCCAAATCAAATTTTGTTGCAATGTTGTCCTGTTTAACACTGTGAAGCTGCTTTGAAACAATCGTCATTGTAAAAGCGCTATATAAATAAAGTTGATTGATTGATTGATTGATTGATTGATTGATTGATTGATTGAGGATTCAGTAATATTTATTTGTACTTATTTTGAGAAAGTGAAATTGATATGTATATTTAACTAATTCATGTTTTTTGTTTGTGTATTTTAAAGGTTATCAACCTATTCTGTTCCAACCTTAAAATAAAATTTTTAAAAAAACAAAGTGAACAGTTTTGAGTTGTCCTTTGCATTCATCAAGGAAAAAGCAGGTTTCAAGTTTCTGCAGAGCTGTGGTCAGCCATAAAACACACACACAACTTGACAGATATAAAGCATTCACAGGCAAATTTTCTTTATAAACATTATTTCCCCAGCGTTGAAATTAGGCTATAAATGTAAGGAAACATGGCTGACTGTATGTCAATATCCATGGATCACTTGATGTTGGGTAAGTTGTAAGGAACACTATATGGAGTCCAAACTGTAGTTTAAACTGTTAATAATTTTTTTTACTCACGTTTTCCATATTTACTCCAGTCAGGCAGCAGCTCTTTTGCCACTTAGTCTGGCTAAGGGGGACTGTAGCCTTCTATTAATCCTGAAGACATTGATTTAGCTGGTTCAGGTGTATATGATTAGGCTTGGAGCTAAACTCTGCAGGACAGTGGCCCTCAATGACTGGAAGTGCCCTTCCCTGTTTTAAGGTAGGGTTTATGTGATGTAGTTACATTAATGCATCATTAGATGGCACCCAGTCTCTTTTTGCCTTGTCCCGGTGAGCCCACAATTCTGCTTGTAATGTGGCTGAAGATGTTAGAGAACTACAAGCTTGTCATCGGTGCTACTGGAGATCCCTGGCCAGAAGCCAGAAAACAGGCTTTGCTTCTTCACTGTCTTGACCGGAAGGCCAGAGATGGGCGCGCACGCACCTACATACATACATACATACATACATACATACATACATACATACATACATACATACATACACACACGCGCACACGTGCGCTGTCTGTAGTCTCTGCCCTGTGTCATTATATGCTATTTAGTATAAACGGTCAATTCATGAGAATTTACCTTTTCATTTGAGAAAACTGTCATATAAACACAGACTCTCAAAGGTCTGTGATAAACCCGTCAAAATAAAAGTTTGGTTTCACGTTAAGAAATTGACAGAATATATTAGGCTACTGTTGTAGTCTACAGTAGATTTTGCTACGTCTCTATATAATAATAATACGTCTCTAATAATAATAATAATTATGCCCTGATGGTGGCATATTTTTCACTTAAGAGATTCAGTGTAAAGAGATTGTTTTATATAATTTTTTCATATTCCTAAATGTATTTGTTGCACTGTTTTTTATTCAGTTATATTGTAATATTAAAAGACCTTGTTCAGTTTGCGTTGTTAGATTTGTGGCTGCATTTGAAGTTCTTTTTCTCAAGAAAAATACATAATATTACTGTCAAATGTATGTCAGATACAGTGAAATACTGTATTTATTACAGTATTTGGTTTCACTTTATTTTGATGGTCCCTTTAACATATTCTGTTGACTATAAGTAGCGTTGCACCTACATGTCCACTAAACATCATTAGAGTGTTGGTAGAGTTTAAGTAGACTGGTAGGGTTAGGGTTAGAATAAGTTGACATGTAGGTGCAACATTACTTATAGTCAGTAGAATGTCTGTTGAAAGACCATTATAATAAAGTGTTAGCAGATATTAAGCAGACAGTCTACTAATACTCTAATGAGAGTTAGTTGACATGTAGGTGCAACATTACTTAGAGTCAACAGAATGTTCAAAAGGGACCATCAAAATAAAGTGTTACCCAGTATTTTTATTATGTATTTGTTCATGTTTTAATAAGGGATAAGTCTGAAGCTCACCATTAAAAATTCTAACAATTCTTACAGGGCTAGTAGTATATACAGCTGTATACAGATACACACCCAGGTATCGGATCAGTACTCGGTATCGGCCGATAAACTGAGCACATGTATTGGAATCGGTATCGGGAAGGGAAAAATGGTATCAGAATATCTCTACTTGCATTCGCAAAAGAAAATTATTGGAATCAAAATTGACACAGGAGACTTCAATTACAATTCTGCTCAAGTACAAGCCATACATGCCACTTCTGCAAGCTGGTGACAGCATCCTAATTATGTTTTATTAACAAAGTTTGAGAGGAATGCATTCAAATGATGGTAACTCTTTAGATTACAGCCCGGAAAGTACTGCATAATTAAAGAGAATTCACAGCATAACTTTCGGTAATTATAGTGTAACTATAAAGTAAGTACATATAGGTATATGGGAACAATATGTAATATTTGGGGGAATAAAGGGGTAACTATCAGGAAAATCAATAAATTATTTATACTATAAGTATTTTTAAATTAAGGGATAACTATCCATATAGTTAAAGGGTAAGTATGAATCTGCGGGCTGTAAATTAAAGTGGCTCTTGTTCCCCACTTGTTTCATGTAGTTACAGGGTAAGTATGAATCTATGGGTTGTAAATTAAAGTCTCTTCCTGTTCCCCTCTTGTTTCATGTAGTTACAGGGTAAGTATGAATCTGCGGGCTGTAAATTAAAGTGGTTCTTGTTCCCCTCTTGTTTCATGTAGTTACAGGGTAAGTATGAATCTACGGGCTGTAAATTAAAGTGGTTCTTGTTCCCCTCTTGTTTCATGTAGTTACAGGGTAAGTATGAATCTACGGGCTGTAAATTAAAGTCTGTTCCTGTTCCCCTCTTGTTTCATGTAGTTACAGGGTAAGTATGAATCTGCAGGCTGTAAATTAAAGTGGTTCTTGTTCCCCTCTTGTTTCATGTAGTTACAGGGTAAGTATGAATCTGCAGGTTGTAAATTAAAGTGGTTCTTGTTCCCCTCTTGTTTCATGTAGTTACAGGGTAAGTATGAATCTACGGGCTGTAAATTAAAGTCTGTTCCTGTTCCCCTCTTGTTTCATGTAGTTACAGGGTAAGTATGAATCTACGGGCTGTAAATTAAAGTGGTTCTTGTTCCCCTCTTGTTTCATGTAGTTACAGGGTAAGTATGAATCTGCAGGCTGTAAATTAAAGTGGTTCTTGTTCCCCTCTTGTTTCATGTAGTTACAGGGTAAGTATGAATCTGCAGGTTGTAAATTAAAGTGGTTCTTGTTCCCCTCTTGTTTCATGTAGTTACAGGGTAAGTATGAATCTACGGGCTGTAAATTAAAGTCTGTTCCTGTTCCCCTCTTGTTTCATGTAGTTACAGGGTAAGTATGAATCTACGGGCTGTAAATTAAAGTGGTTCTTGTTCCCCTCGTGTTTCATGTAGTTACAGGGTAAGTATGAATCTGCAGGCTGTAAATTAAAGTGGTTCTTGTTCCCCTCTTGTTTCATGTAGTTACAGGGTAAGTATGAATCTGCGGGCTGTAAATTAAAGTGGTTCTTGTTCCCCTCTTGTTTCATGTAGTTACAGGGTAAGTATGAATCTGTGGGCTGTAAATTAAAGTGGCTCTTGTTCCCCTCTTATTTCATGTAGTTACAGGGTAAGTACAAAAAAAAAACACATACACTCTGATATCACTCAGAAATATTTATTTGAAAAACAACACCATTACATCTACACCCAGTTCCGGTGGTCCGTGTTCCGGTGGACTCAGTTCTGGTGGATCGTGTTCCGGTGGTCCGTGTTCCGGTGGAACCAGTTCCGTTGGTCTGTGTTCCGGTTGTCCGTGTGCCGGTGGTCCGTGTTCTGGTGGTCCGTGTTCTGGTGGACCCTGTTCTGATGGTCCCTGTTCCGATCCACGATCCAAGAGAGTATGTGAACTTCCTGAGTATCCAGAGCCCAGAGAGGTGTGAGCTGTGTCGGCTAGAAAACCATGTTGGAATTTGAGGTGTGGCCCTTAAATGGTTCGAGTAATATCTAAGAAGTTTTGCAGTAAAGCTGGGTGAACACAAGTGGGCATATCTCTACTTTTATTTACTTTTGTTTTAAGCAAACTTTTCAATCAACTATCACAAACTATGCATCATTTGAAAGCTAAAACACTCAAGATTAATTTTTTTCAATAAAGACACCAGAGAGGAAAGGGTTGAATGAAACGCTGAAGCACTAGCTATTTAAATATTAGCATAATAAACGCAGTACTCATCTTTCATCTACTATCGTGCAGATCAGATCTGATCAATCCAAAAAGCATCAGCATACATTTCTGTATAAGGGTTCACTCTTCAAAATGCATCCCACTTTTTAATCCAAAACAACAAAAAATAAGGAAAAACTAAACAAAAAATCCTCCTTTGTTTACATGAGCGTTTTGAGTTAGAGTAATCAATCATGTCCATTTTCAACGAAATATCAATTCTAATCAGTTTCTGACTGATCTCCCCTGTATTTTGGGCTCTTCCTCTCATATTAAACCCTCCCAGGTCTCTCTGCTTCAATCACAGGCTTTCTAATGAGTCATCATATAAAGGAAGCTCATTACAGGCTCCGCCAGGTGTCAGTCAAAGCCCATGGTTTTTGTTGGATAAAGGCAATCAATGCCTGGAGGACCCCCAACAGTGCAAATTTTGAATGTGTCCTTTGTCTGACACACCCACATTAGGTCTTGGAGTAGCTACTAATGAGCTGATGACCTGAATAAGGTGTGTTTGATTGAGGAGACATACAAAATGTACACTGTTGGCGGGCCTCTAGGAACGTGGTTGGGAACCACTGGCCTAGCCAGTGCCTTGCCAGCAAAGGTTTGATTGATGGACATAGTAACCAATTAAAATGCATTATTTTGCTCAGTGTTTGTAAGCATGCTTATCGTCTCCATGGCACTGGTGCGTGTCTGCCAGATTGCACAACACCACCGCAGTGGAGTGCGCAGACTCTGAGTTTTTTTACAGTTTGTAAGTTCTGTAAATAGTTGCTTTAGTTTTTCAGAAACTTTAAATCCATTATAATTAGCTGTTTATTGCATATTTATTTGAATAAAAAACTACAATTACACATTTTCTGAAATAAACAGCCTTTTTGAAGACACCTAAACTTTTCTTGACATAAAAGCTTACAGAAGCTACATTTCTGAGAGAATCCTCCTCAGATTTGGATCAAAACATGATCCGACTTTTAGGTTATTTTCAGGCTCTTAACATTAAAGTCTCATAATTTTTTTTCCTAAGTGAATAATAGGTTTTACTCTGTTCCTATACTACTTTGAGTTATTAATACTCTTGGGTAACACAATTTCAAGTGTCTAGTTTAAAATAAGACCAGATGAATATAGACCATAGGGTTTAAGAGCTGCAGACATTTTCATTTGGGTATGTCGTTTTCAGAAAATTCTCAAAAATAGTGGCGCTGGTTGAGAGGTTAAAAACCTAGGGGTTTTATTTGACTCTGAATTTAAATTTGACCAGCAAATAAATTCTGTGGTCAAATTTGAGAGTTTTAGCAAAGCTAAAACCTTTGCTTTCCTTCAGAAATTTGGAGACAGTTATTCACGCCTGTATTTTTTCACGTCTGGACTACTGTAATTCTCTTTATACAGGAGTTAGCCAGAAAGCTATAGCACGTTTACAGTCGGTCAATTCAAAATGAGAGATTGTTGACAGGCACGAGAAAGCGTGATCACATTACTCCGGTTTTTAATTCTATCTCAAATGGTTGCCGATCCGCTGCCGGATCGAATTTAAACTTTTATTGTTTGTTTTTAAGACTTTGAATGGTTTGGCACCAAAATATTTGGAGACATTACTGAATCGGCACTTGGCTGTGAGGCCCCTTAGATATTCTGAGCAGTTTCTCTAAGTGGTTCCCAGATCTAGATTAAAACGAGGGATCGTGCCTTTTCAGTTGCCTCCACCAAACTTTTGAATTCTTTACTTCTTTATATTCAATCTGATCAGTCCATTTCCAGTTTTAAATCTTTGCCAAAAGCTTATTTATTAACGACCGCCTTTAATTCCTCGGGTTAGTTATTTTCTGCTGGGGTTGTTTTATGTTGTCTTTTCTTTGTTGTATTGTTTGTGTATTATCATTGTTATTAATATTGTGTTTTAGTATTGATGTACAGCACTTTGAGCAATCTTGGTTGTATAAAAAAATTTGCTTTATAAATAAAAAAAAAAGAAAGAAGAAAGAAAGAAGCTAAGTCAATGAGGGGCTGACGGTGGGCCGGTGGAATATAGAAGAAGCCCCTCAGGACCTGCCAGCAGTGTGGGTTCAGAGCGATTAGCTTGGGCAATGCGTTGATTGATAGACCACTGGATAGGGCTGACGATCATGGCTGGAGGGAGGACAGGTTCAGAATCGAAGCTCTCTGGATCGGGTTGATACAGATAGGACAAGGCATCTGCCTTGCAATTCTTGGTTGCGTGGAAGCTGTGAAGCTGCTTTGAAACAATCTGCATTGTAAAAAGCGCTTTATAAATAAAGTTGACTTAAGTTAACTTGACTTGACAGTAGGAGGCAGTGAAGTTGAATCTAGTGAAGAAGAGGGCCCAGTGGGCCTGGTGAAGGTTCAGTCTCTAAGCATCTTCAGGTTACGGTGATCGGTAATCACTTCAAACTTATCGTTTGCTCCTCCAGCCAGTGTTTCCACTCCTCCAAGGCTAACTTGATGGCAAGAAGCTCTCTGTTCCCAATGTCGTAATTTAGCTCCACCTGGGATAGCTTTTTGGAGAAGAAGGCACATGGATGGAGTCGTGGTGGATGAGGTTAGATAGATCCACCCCAACTGCTGATAGATCCATTTGTGGATCCCATGACTGTTATCACCGCTGTGCCTCAGCAGGAGTGGGACCAGAGCCCTGGGGAACGTGAACCTGAACATCCTTGCGAAAGAACGCAATGTAGGAACGCAATGGAAGCACTCGAGGGCTGACTTGTATATGTCCTCACCCACCCAAACAAGCATGTTATTTTCCTTTGCTGAATTTGGCAACCATAGACGCTGTAGTTATGTTGTGAATTATTAAGTGATCAAAATGACCAAAGAGTACCAACAAATTACATATTGTGTATAGGATGCCAAAATAGTCAGACAGGGCTTTGGGTTTACCAGTAGCTAAAAAACTTGTGAAGCATTGCAAACTTGAAGCAATTATTTGTAAGAAAGTGATTTCTTTGCCAAAATGTTCTACATATTAACTGCACGTTTACTATTTTGTAAGGCAAAGAAGGCACATATAATGCACAGAGAATAAGCAGGTTTGTGTTGGTTGCTTTGAGCACATTTTAAAAGTTTGCATTTGCACACCCCAAACGCTGTAGTTTTATATATATATATATATATATATATATATATATATATATATATATGTTTAAAACGGTATATTCTAAATGGCCCCTAATCTGGTTGTATATAAATTGGTATTTGACCATTCCATTTAAGACTTTTTTTTATTTGTATTTCCTTTACTTAGAATATATTTTGTAGCTTTTTTGAATGGAAATTCTTTTTTGTGCTTAAAAAATAGACCCTCTTCCTGACTAACATTGCATCCTAACAGTAACTCAGCATAATTGTATACAAGATGCATTTAGTACATTGTTATTACTCAGTATAAAACATGTAAAGGATCTCAGAAGTACAAGTCGAAGCATCTCAAAAGCCAATTTTTGCAACACAAATATAGTAATTTAGTCAATTTCACTTTTTTAATGTTTGCTCCTTCAATAAAGCATCAGCATGTTGTCATGATCCCAGCCTGTTTCCCTGTCTTGTAGGGACTTTAGTTATTTCCTGTCTTGTACCATGTTTTTGTAGTTTCTTTGTAGTTTTACATGTTGTTCAGGTGTGGCTTGTTAATTTATTAAGCTTGTTTGCCTCTGTACTTCAGTTGTTGTGTGTCGTTTGTTGTTCTTGCATGTGTGTTCCTGTTGTTGTTTCTTCTTGCCTCCTACTGCATGTAAAAGTTTTTCTTTGATCTAGTTATCTTGAGTTAAAGATTAATAAAACCGTCTAATGGCTTGTATGTGAATATAAAGAGATCCCACTTTGGGCACATTTCAACTGCTTCCTCTCTAAGACACACCTGGACATGTGAGTCTTTCAAAATTGTGAATTAGTAATATTGTTATGTTTCTTTACATTTGATTACAATGTATTTTGCCTTGGATGATCTCTGACATGATAGAAGTGGATGCAATTTTTTGCAAAAAGAAAGAAAAGAAATTAACATTAGGATTGAACATAAGTCTGATGGTAAGCAGTGGTCCTCAAAATTTTTTAACTTTTTTTTTTTTTTTTTTTTTCATTTTTTGACAGTGGAGGTCAGTACGGATAGATTCTTTGAGCCCAAACCAATGGAGTATTCAGAGAGTTATAAGAAAACATCTCAGGCCAAATGCTGCTCCCCAAGCCTGAAGGTAAGAGACAATATCTTTGACTATAGTTTGATTGAGCAACAAGTGTAGAACGACTATCAGCTGATTATTAGTTTTAATAGTAGTGTATAATAGCTGTAAAACTTCAAAAAAAACTTTAAAAAAAAAAAAAAAAAAAAAAAAAAAAAAAAAAATATATATATATATATATATATATATATATATATATATATATATATATATATATATATATATACATACACAGAATTGTTGACATTTTAGAAGCTTTTTATAAAACTGAAATATCACATGGTCACAAGTATTCAGACCCTTTGCTGTGACACTCATATATTTAACTCCTATGTATAAGCTGTCCATTTCTGATGATCATCCTTGAGATGGTTCTACACCTTCATTTGAGTCCAGCTGTGTTTGATTATACTGATTGGACTTGATTATGAAAGCCACACACCTGTCTATATTAGACCTTTCAGCTCACAGTGCATGTCAGAGTAAATGAGAATCATGAGGTCAAAGGAACTGCCTGAAGAGCTCAGAGACAGAATTGTGGCAAGGCACAAATCTGGCCAAAGTTACAAAAAAAAAAAAAAAAGCACACTGGCCTCCATAATCCTTAAATGGAAGATGCTTGGGACGACGAGAACCCTTCCTTAGAGCTGGCCGTCTGGCCAAACTGAGCTATCGGGGGAGAAGAGCCTTGGTGAGAGAGGTAAAGAAGAACCCAAAGATCACTGTGCCTGAGCTCCAGAGATGCAGTCGGGAGATGGGAGAAAGTTATAGAAAGTCAACCATCACTGCAGCCCTCCACCAGTCGGGGCTTTATGGCAGAGTGGCCTGACGGAA
The DNA here is from genome assembly GCA_023029165.1 of Gobiocypris rarus. Classification (NCBI taxonomy): domain Eukaryota; kingdom Metazoa; phylum Chordata; class Actinopteri; order Cypriniformes; family Gobionidae; genus Gobiocypris; species Gobiocypris rarus. The sequence continues at coordinate 12,233,924 of CM040923.1, forward strand.
GCCTCTCCTCAGTGCAAGACGCATGAAAGCCTGCATGGAGTTTGCTAAAAAAAACACCTAAAAGGACTCCAAGATGGTGAGAAATAAGATTCTATGGTCTGATGAGACCAAGATAGAACTTTTTTGCCTTAATTCTAAGCGGTATGTGTGAAGAAAACCAGGCACTACTCATAGCCTGTCCAATACAGTCCCAACAGTGAAGGTGGTGGCAGCATCATGCATTTTGGGTGTTTTTCAGCTGCAGGGACAGGACGACTGGTTGCAATCCAGGGAAAGATGAATGCGGCCAAGTACAGAGATATCCTGGACGAAAATTTTCTCCAGAGTGCTCAAGACCTCAGACTGGGTCGAAGGTTCACCTTCCAACAAGACAATGACCCTAAGCACACAGCTAAAATAACGAAGGATTGGCTTCACAACAACTCCGTGACTGTTCTTGAATGGCCCAGCCAGAGCCCTGATTGAGCATCTCTGGAGAAACCTGAAAATGGCTGTTCACCAACATTTACCATCCAACCTGATAGAACTGGAGAGGATCTGCAAGGAGGAATTGCAGAGGATCCCCAAATCCAGGTGTGAAAAACTTTTTGTATCTTTCCCAAAAAGACTCATGGCTGTATTAGATCAAAAGGGTGAGCAAAGGGTCTGAATACTTAGGACCATGTGATATTTCAGTTTTTCTTTTTTAATAAATCTGCAAAAATGTCAACAATATTGTGTTTTTCTGTCAATATAGGGTGCTGTGTGTACATTAATGAGGAAAAACGACGTTAAATGATTTTAGCAAATGGCTGCATATATTCTCCTGACTTATTCACTTTTCTACCCTTGTGCCTGGAAAGATCTTTATTGGTGTGCTTGCCTTCTGTTATTTCTCCAAATCCCTGACGGGAGCTTACACCCAGAGCACCATCACTCAAATTGAAAAGCGGTTTGAGATTCCAAGCTCTACTGTTGGTATAATCGTTGGCGGCTTTGAAATGGGTGAGTTGAGATGTGTCGAGCTGCATTGTGAAATAAGGGCAGAAGTTCACCCATTAGATGAGTACCTACACCAGTGAGTCACACCACTGTGCTGCAATGTGACTGAATTACTGTTCATACTTTAAAAATGGGACTGTTAATTGATTGTATGCTATGAAACAACATAGAACATTTGTTAAATAATGTTACATTTGTTTGCAGGTAATCTGTTGGTCATTATTGTGGTAAGCTACTTTGGCGCTAAGTTTAACAGGCCAAAGATCATTGGAGCAGGGGTTCTATTGATGGGTATAGGGACACTGGTAATGGCTTTACCTCAGTTCATTATGGGCCGGTGAGTAACATTCTTGGGTCAATGACAAATGAGAGTGAAAACATATTTTATAAATGCTTTAAATTTGACTCTTTGTATTCATGTTCAGTTCCATATGATTTTGAAAAACATTTATAACATTTTCAAGAAAAGCATCAAATAAAAAGTATTTTTATATTGTACATTATCCAATATTCAAGGGATGTGTTGATTATAAAAGATGTGTTTTATACCTATAAATTGTATTTTTTTAATGTAATATTGAACAAATTAATGGATGGCCATCACATAATACTCATAATTAGTATATGCATATTAAAATATTTAATAAAGATCCATCTCATAAAGATCAGTATTCTTGAAGAACTGTATTTTAAATGCTTTTACTATTTATGTTTTGTTTGTTTCTGACAGGTACAAGTACGATACAGCTGCCGCACACACTATTTATGCTAATAATTTTACAGTGAGGTCCACATGCTCATCTGACACCCAGAATACTGTTCAACAGCTTGTTTCCGGTAATGTATGTTTATACTGTATGTGGAAAAGCATGTGGGATATTTTAATTGTAAAGTGCAGTAAACTGACCAACAGAGTACTCTGTATGGGTTTGTACAGGGTGTCAAAAAGGGGAAGAGGAAAGCTCGCCCACATGGGTAATTGTGCTGTTGGGAAACATTATTCGTGGCATTGGGGAAGCCAGCATCGGCCCTTTGGGAATGTCATTCATAGATGATAATGCACATCCTGAAAATTCAGCTTTTTACATTGGTGAGAAAATGTGTGTGTGTGTGTGTGTGTGTGTGTGTGTGTGTGTGTGTGTGTGTGTGTGTGTGTGGACTGGTAATCCCTACGGTATGGGGACAAAATGTCCCCACAAAGATGGCAATATCCGAAATCCTTGTCCTTGTGGGGACATTTTTGTCACATGCCTGTCCTGTCTTGTGTGCACATGTGGGTATTGTTAGTGTGGCCATGTGCATCTGTCATTGTCAGATGCACATGGCCACACAAACAAAACCCACATGTGCACACAAGACAGGACAGGCATGTGACAATTTTTTGGTCCCCATGAGGAAAACATCTTATAAATCACACTAAGTGATGTTCTTTGAAAATGTAAAAATGCAGCATGTCTCCTGTGAAGGGTAGGTTTAGGGGCAGAGGCAGTGTAGGGGGATAGAAAATACGGTTTGTTCAGTATAAAATGCATTACGCCTATGAAATGTCCCCATGAAACATGGAAACACAACGTGTGTGTGTGTGTGTGTGTGCGTGTGTGTGTGTGTGTGTGTGTGTGTGTGTGTGTGTGTGTGTGTGTGTGTGTGTGTGTGTGTGTGATCTCAAACCAAAGCTCTCTTATCCCTCATGTGATTCAATCTATTTTTTTTTTTCTTTTCTGTAGGTTGCCTCCATACACTCGGAGTGATCGGGCCAATTTTCGGCTATACGCTTGGATCGCTGTGTGCTAGTCTTTATGTGGACATTGGCTTTGTGAATCAAGGTGAGTTAAAATTGTTATACTTTAAAGGTCACTAACAAATAGTACCAGAAAGAGGTGAAGTAGTACTTTGTTTGTTTTGCTATGTACCATGGTACTTCCTCTTTGAATTAACTTGAGGTGCAAATACCATGGTATATAAATATGGTAATAGACCAGGGTGGGGTCAGAGGGTCGGTAATGTCTCAAGCTGGAAAACAGGGGACAACAACAGAAGCATTGGCAGAGCAGAACATCACTACGAAAGAGCTGGAACCATCTCAGAGGAACAGTTGAACTGCAGGAGATCCAGCAGAATAGGAGGCTTTGGGGCAGCCGGCATAGCAGGAGGCTCAGGAAAGGCCAGTGACCCAGGATAAGGTTAGGAAGACCACAGAACAGCCAACAGATTAGAAGACTTAAGAAGATTTGTTTATGTCAAAGGCAAGGACAAGCCGACAGAACAAGAAAACCCACCATTGGGAAACCGCAGTGTGGGTGGTGCCACAGAGATCTCCACTGCTTCAGCGGAAGCTTCAGTGGATTCAGCTGGGACCACTGAGTACACCCATTACTGTCATCAGGAGAACAGACCACTTTGGTGGCTCTGGGAAAACAGGACTCCCTGGATAATCAAGAGAAATGAATTTAGGAGAGCTCAAAACACATGAGGCCGTGGTGACGCTGGAGAAACTAGGAGTCTGGCTGAACCAATGGCCTCTATGGTCTGGAAAACTTCTCCCTGACTTGTCCTCAGGGATAAGTTAAGATCCCGCTGAGCTCATAATAAAGGCCTGGTCTTCTTTCAGGTAAGCAACATACAGTGTGACGGTTAACCCAAGCGCAGGGTCTTTTTTTAGGTTATGGATAGTGAACAGGTAAGAACACTCTCAGAAAATAAAGGTACAGTAAAGATACAATTTTGTTACTTGGGGAACAAAACGTATAACTGTACCTTTAAAGGTACACAATTGGTCCTTAGGGTTCAATTATACCATTGTTTTCCTCTACTTAGAGCAGGGGTAGGCAACTTCAGTCCTAGAGAGTCGCTGAGTTGGGCTCTAACCCTGAAAGACATCTACAGAAGCTCTTTCTGAGAATTAACAGAGGTTTAGATGTTTTATTGAAAATGTTTGGTCACCATTATGGTGATCAGTGTTTCCTTTAGTTGGGCATTTTGACTCTTAGCCCTTTCGAGGGAACTAGCACTGCATCTAATGACACTTTGGGGAAACACCCACAGCGTAACGCGTCTGAAGCATAAATGAAAACCTCAATCCTGATTGGTGCTGCGTCATGACGTAGTAGGTGACGGCATGCCGGAAGCTATAAAATAACGCTGGCACATAGTACAAATAGCTTTTGCTCTTCAGCGAGGCACTCTGTGTGAATATTGTTTGGCTATTTGGTGTTGTCTGTCCCATTCAAACAAGTTAAGAATGGCTAGTGAGCAGTTTAGAAGGTGTGTGCCCCCGTGCCCGCACTATATTACGGGCTCGGACACACTGTGTGACTGTGTGTGCAGTGCTTGGGCGCGCAGCACGCTCAGGCAGCTCTCGAGGGGGCTGCCTGCAGCGAGTGTGAGAAGCTGCCACTTAGAGTGCTGCGCTCACGCCTGGCCATGTTCAATGAGGCCGGCCAGGCTCGCGAGCCCCGCTGAGACGCAGATCGTGGGGTTCACAGATGGATCTCTTGGTGGGAACTAGGCATTCTGAAGCATCCACCCACTCCTCATCTGAGGATTCAGACGGTCTCCCACCTCGTGCTTCTTTCCGCGGGGTGGATGAACCAGTGCTGCAGCTCTCTGAGTCTGAGGATTCAGATGGGCTCAGTGCTGAGGCTGGAGAAATGAAGGTGGATTCACCTCTTCATTCTCCAGCTAATAGAAGAGCCAGGAAGAGCTAGTCGATGTGTTGACTTACGCTGTGGCCAAGCTTAACATCGAGTGGCCACAGAAAAGAGTGGAAATCCAGCCAGTAAGCAAGCTGGATGGACACTTTTTCAAGAAGCGAGCTCAACCTTCACACCGGGGCTTGCCTTTTGTCCCGGATCTGTACAACTATTTGTCTAGATCTTGGGAAAAACTGTATTCAGCACGGGATGAAGGAGAGGGAGAAATCCTTTCTGTTGGATTTTCTGATAGATCCTGTGGGTCTTTTCAGCTGCACGGTTAATACCGTCGTCGAAAGATTTCCAGGAGATTAAAAAGCAGTCGGCGGCCTTTCAACAATACCTCCCTCGCCGCTTGGGCTCCTCGGGCAAGGCTGCCTTGAGTGGGCAGCCCCGGCCATTCACCAGTGCCGCCTACAGGCAGGTGCTAAAAGAGAGCATTGCTTCCCTTTGGGCAAGCGGTCCTAGCTGCGACCAGAACGCTCAGAGCTGGTCCCGGAAGGACAAGCGACCGAGGTCGTTCTAGTCCCACAGCTCTGGGGAAATCGATGTTGTGCTCCCGGCGTTAACAATGCTTCGGGACTCATCGGGCCACTGTGCACGTACGCTGCTCCAGCCACCTCGAGTAAGACCTGCAGCGGTGCAGCGAAATCCTTCCAGACTAAACTCTGCCGGACCACCGCTTCAGGGGTCGGGAAGGGGTTCCCCTAGTAGAATATCTTGGCGGATGGTAATGCCTCCCAAATATTTTTGCTTGAGGTTCACCACCGAGGTTCAATGGTGTGGTCTGAACTGTGGTGTCCTCAGCTCAGCGGCAGGTTATGGAACAGGAATTGCTGGTACACTGGAAGTGCTGGTACGACAGCTCCCGGCTGGTAAAGGAGGCAATAGAACATATCCTTCCGCCAGACAGGGAGTCCGGCTTTTACAGCCGTTACTTCATTGTTCCCAAAAAGGATGGAGGGTTGCATCCCATAATAGATCTGAGGTACTTGAACTGTTTTCTGAGGAGATTCAGGTTCAAGATGCTCACTATCCCAGCCATCGTGAGTTAGAGACTGGTCAAGGACAGGTTTGTCACGATAGATCTGAAGGACGCATACTTTCACATCTCCATCTTTCCTGCCCACAGGAAGTTCCTGAGATTCGCTTTGGGGGGCAAAGAGTACCTATATCGGGTGCTTCCTTTTTTCAGTGTGGCCTGGTGGGTATTCGTTCACCCGAAGTGTTGTTAGACGCAGTGTGAGTTCCCTCGAAAGGGAACGTCTCGGCTTATGACTATAACCCTTGTTCCCTGAGAAGGGAATGAGACACTGCGTCTCGCCGCCACACCTCATCATGTGAGCGCCTTGCTTCATCGCAAAACTGTTTGTACTATGTGTCACCGTTACTTTATAGCTTCCGGCATGCCGTCACGTAGTACTTCATGACGCAGCAGCAATCAGGATTGGTGACAGATTTTATTCATGCTTCAGACGAGTTACGCTGTGGGCTTTCCCCCGAAGTGTCGTTAGATGCAGTGTCTCGTTCCCTTCTCAGGGAACAAGGGTTAAAGTCATAACCCGAGACGTTTGTGGTTTTTGTGTGTTAACAAAACACATAATCTGTTCAAATAAATAAAAAAAGCTGATAAACAAAAGTTATCATTTAGAAAAATGTTTGACTAAACTCATCACTGACTAAAACTAGTAATAAATAATATTCACCAACAATACTTTCTTGCCACAGCTCAGACATTCTGAATTTTAAATTCAGAATGTTGACACACAGACATCAAGAATCAGCATAGCAACAGTGACGGCCACTTGTACCTTAAAAGGTACAATTTTGTACTCTTTTTTTGTGAGAGTGTATGATAAAAGAAAAAGAACAGTTGGGATTGCAGGACAGGCAATATGGGAACCACACAGATGGAGAACAGATGAAGATAAAGTGTCTTTCAATGAAGGAAAGCTGAGACTAACAGGAAGCAAGTAACTACACTAAATAAGATGAGAGAAGACCATTTGTACTTATCAGAGATCAGACACTGAGTAATTGTGGTGAGTATAAATGCTGCCCTTGATAGCAGGAGTGAGAGAATACATAGAATGGGCGAATAGTGAATTGAGGTGGTGAGCCCAGTGGAGGTGTAACATATATATTTTTTCTAAAACATGCTATCTTGTTTATTTGTATATTTTCTTCTCATTGTCAGAGAGTGTGACCATCACCCCTCAGGACTCTCGCTGGGTTGGAGCCTGGTGGTTGGGTTATGTGGTTTCTGGGCTGTTGACTCTCCTTGCTGCTTTGCCTCTCTGGTTCCTGCCAAGAGCTTTACCTGAAAAAACCTCTGAGCTATACCACCCCTCAAACCAACATAAACACTCACCCAGCATTACAGAGATTGCTAAAGGTATGGCAGCCTTACACAGACCACAAGGGTTAGATGCATAACATTTAGGTTTGAAGGTATATTATTACAAAAAAATTGTTCTAAAAATATATATGTTATGCTTTTTTGCTTGTTTTCTAGATTTTGGGCCATCTCTGAAGCGTCTGCTCACCAACAAGATCTATCTCCTGTACCTGGTTAACAATGTAATGGCATGCAATGCATTTGTTATAATAGTAACATATACGCCAAAGTATTTAGAACAGCAGTTTGGACAAAGTGCATCCAAGACCAACTTTCTCATAGGTGACAACTGCCATGATTAATGCCATGTTTTTGTGTGTGTGTGTGTTTTTGGGCTGTCTGTGAGGTGAATGTGCTTATATATTTCTTTAGGAGTGACATCTGTTCCGGCATTGGTTCTGGGTTTTTTCCTGAGTGGGTGTATAATGAAGAGGTTTAAACTGGATCTACTGGGATCTGCAAGAATGGCGTTTTTGACTGCAATTGCTGGATTTTTTCTCACCATACCTTACTTTGCTCTTAGCTGTGAAACTATAGATGTTGCTGGGGTCACAGTGCCCTATCAAGGGTACTTTCATCAACAATCATACTATTTATATACATCTTATTGCATAATAGAAACTATACATTATACATCAATTCAATCTACCCATTTGACAAACTGCGTGCCCTATGTACAGTAGGGTCATATAAATATGTAATATAATATAATTTATTGTTTATGTGAAAGATCTGTAGAAGTTCAGAACATAAGCAGGGATTTCCTCACTTCTTGCAATGCCGGCTGTGGATGTCCTGACTTCCAATGGGATCCAGTGTGTGGACAGAATGGCGTGACCTACATATCTCCTTGTCACGCAGGCTGCAATTCCACTCATGGCACAGGATGGAATATGGTGAACAGCTATCTTTATTTAACTATTGACATCAAATTCATTAATACATGTTTTTGAGTTTCTTTCTTTTTTCTGCATGGGTTTTGTCAGACATTCCACCACTGTGCATGCGTCCAGAGCTGGGGAATGAGTGCTGGGAACTCCTCTGCAGTGCTTGGACAGTGTTCACGAGAGAGCAGCTGTACTAAAATGTTCTACATCTATCTGGCACTGCAGTCTTGTGCCTTCTTTGTGTTTTGTCTGGGCGCTATTCCCTTCTTCATCATCTCATTGAGGTTCTGTTTGTATGTTTATATACCATATTTATATGGATGAAATTTGTATTAAATGTTTAATATGAGAATATGTTCTTGCAGGATTGTGGAACCTGAGCTGAAGTCTCTCTCAGTGGGCATGCTACTGTTAGTTTTAAGAGTTTTGGGTAAGTTCACATTTGGAGTTGAATTGTAGTAATGCATTGTTTTGGTTTATTTAGAAGGAGCGCCCCAGGAAATTAAAACAATTCACAGAAGTTATTCACATTAAGGTCTGGCACAGCATTGTTTTTAATGTAATTTCACTCTTTTAAAGGTGGTATTCCTGCTCCCATTTATTTTGGTACTCTTATTGACTCTGTTTGTCTGGAGTGGGGTTATAAGAAATGTGGTGGAAGAGGTGCTTGCAGAATTTATGACACCAAGACTTTTAGGTGAGAAAATCTAGCGGGAAAATTATATGTAGCCGCAACTGACACCTTCTCAGTTACATACTAAAATGTAATGTGACCCCCATCAGGTTCCTGTTTCTGGGACTGGTCAGCTGTCTGCGAGTATTAGCATATACAGTGTTATGGGTTGCCATCACACAGATTAACAGGAAAGTACAGAATGATAAACGAGTTTCCAAGGACATCGAGCTGTTGGAGCCTGTGCTGCGTGATCCAGAAAAAGCAGAAGACTAATAATGTTCTGTGTTGATTTTTGTTTTTGTTTGTGTGCCTTTTAATGTGTTTTGTTGGTAATACTTTAGATAAATTCCTCAGCAAGTACTGTGTAATTAAAGCAAATTTACAGCATAAATTTCCGTTAATTATAATGTAACTATAAAGTAAGTACGTGTAGGTATAAGTGAACAATATGTAATATTTGCGGAATAAAGGGGCAACTAACAGGAAAATTAACAATTTGTTTATACTGTAATTATTTTTTAATTAAGAGATAATTATCTGTGTGGTTACAGGGTAAGTATGAATCTACGGCTGTAACTTAAACTGTTTCTTGTTCCCCTCTTGTTTCATGTAGTTACAGGGTAAGTATGAATCTATGGGTTGTAAATTAAAGTGGTTCTTGTTCCCCTCTTGTTTCATGTAGTTACAGGGTAAGTATGAATCTTGCGGGCTGTGAATTTAAGTGATACTTGTTCCCCTCTTGTTTCATGTAGTTACAGGGTAAGTACATTAAAACTATGTACACATTCTCATATCACTCTTAAACCTTTATTAAAAAAACATGTTTTTTAAAACAGATTTACAACACTTATTCATGTCTCTTGCTTTGGCTTCATCCTCCTCTCATTCCTCATCTTTTTCAACCTTATTTGCCACAGATCTTATCAGATCAGAATCTCTAGCTAGCATTCTGAACTATGTAACAGTTACAATGAAAATACAGTGCACACAGAAATGTGCTCACCATTTACCTTCATGCAATCCGAGATGTATACGACTTTATTTCTTCATATGAACACAGAAAAATAAATAATATCTGCTAATGAAAACTCCTAAAAGTTAACCCTTGTGCATCCTTCAAATTCACTACCCTTTCATTGCTCTCGTGGCTGAAAACAGCCACTAAATTAAACTGCTGTAAAAATGTATCAGATATACATACATTTTTTTTTCTTTTTTTTGCATAAATCTATTAATCAACTTTAGTCCTGATCAAAACTACCAAATGTTTTTAAAAAGGTCAGGATTTTAACTCTTTAATTGCCAATTTCATAAATGATGTCACTGATTTGGGGGAAAATGCATTTAAATGCAAATGCACTTCGATGCATTGTTAGATTTTGTGCAGCATCAGATTAAAAAAAAATTCTCCCTCATTTACTCATCATGGCTATTTTTGCCCCATAGACTTCCATTAAAACCAAACTTTTTGATTGCAACCCCACGACACCATATACCCATGCACTGTTGATTGTTGGTGGTTTTTCCTGTTGGGAAGAGGTACAATTTGTAATTTTTACAGTTGGTAGGTGGCCCCATTAACCCTTTATATAGGACTGTGCAAAAAAAGCTTAGTTTCTGGCTTTTCTATGGACTTTTCTATGGAGTATGTCAGCATATTATTGTGAGTGTGTGTGTGTGTGTGTGCGTGTGCGCGTGACCTTTCCCACTTTCCCAGCGTCTGAGAAAATCTAAATATGCACCTCAGCTCTCAGAAGTACATGGAGTAAACAAAAACAAAGAAGTGTATTTATTCACCTGCTGCCTTTTGATGTGCAGACTAAACAAAAACAAGGAAAGAGGATTTAAACACTTGCATGTCATCCTGCTGGTCATTTGATGGTGAGAAGAGCAAGGTGAACCTGATTTCACCAAGTACAACGTGTTCCTGTATCAACATCTTTGTTGACCCTGGATCAACTTTTCAACCAACCAATCAGATTTGATGGACAAGTTTACAGTTTATGTCACGTTTCTTCTTACCAGGGTTAGGTGCTTCGACATCAGTGTTATTCACCTATTATTTTCCTCAGATTTTTTAGGGATAAGTTATGGGTATGATTAGGTTTAGGGGTAGGGATATAGTTAGGACTACATTTTCATTTCAGACTACTGGAATGTTGCTCCAGGATCAACTAAATATGTTGACCCAGGACCATGTCTTACTTGGCAAAATCATGCCGTGCGAAGAGCAACATGAGAAGGGGGTTGAATTGTAAGTTTTAGAAATGATTATGCAGCCTGACCCCTCCAGCGAGCTTCAGGATGTATTGCCTTCTCCCTCTGACACCACACAAATTTGACCTTTTCTCAACAGGGAAAACCACCAACAATCAAAATTGCATGGGTATGGTGTCATGGTGTTGCAATCAAAAAATGTGGTTATAATGGAAAGTCAATGGGGCAAAAACAGCCACGAGGAGTAAATGAGGGAGAACAAATTAAAATCTGATGCTACACAAAAACTAACAATGCATCAAAGGAAATTTTTATGATCTTTGACATGTCCAAGACTGTGATAAGAGGGAAAAAGCAATTGACCCCAACCCCCACACCCCAACCTGTGAAATCAATGCAATTGGCAATTAAAGAGTTAAATTCCAGGTAAAACATTTAGTAGTTTTGATCAAGGATGAGGTTGATTAATAGATTTATGCAAAAAAATTGAAAAAAATATTTATCTGATACATTTTTGCAGCAGTTTAATTTAGTGGCTGTTTTCAGCCATGAGGGTAACGAAAGGGTAGTGAATTTGCCCACAGTGTATCATTGAGTTTACACAATTTTCCCAAAATATGTGTAAAAATAAGATTTGTCACCAAAAATCATTCCATTTGCTGAAACACAGAGAAAGTTATGGCCAAATTAAGAATCAAAAACACCCCATAGTGGATGAAAACGTCCCCAGGGACATGCAAGGGTTAAAGCACCAAACAGCACATACAGCAATAACTAGTAATCCATTTGATCCCAATGGATGTATCAATGTCTTCTGAAGTGAAACGATAAGTGTTTGTAAGAAAAATAACAATATTTTAATTTTTTTAAACTGTAGACTATTGCTTCCGACCAGCAGTCATCTGCGTGTGCATGCGAGGGTTGAGTTCATGCTTGTCATAACTTAAAGCATGACGTGAGCGCGGCAAGAAACTCTGGCATGGATGTCGGAATGCTTTTGGTTTTAATTTTTTTAATGCTCACAACTGTATACAAACAATAACATAATATATGATAATAGCAATAAGAAACAAACAAGACTAGAAGACAGAGACACCAGTTCTCGCGTGTGTTTCAGATTAAACTTGCCCGAGAACGTAATGAAAGCTTCTTTACTGATGCACGCGCTGTAACAGTTGGTCAGATGCGAAAAGATGACTACATTATGAGAGCATTTTTGGTGTTCTTTTTCTTTTAATAAATAATAATGCAAAATATCAAAAGACATGGGATTCCTCTGTTCTATGTTATAGAACATGTTAAAAATAAAGAAGAGGAAGACAAACAAGAGAAACAAAAAAGAGACAAACGGTGCCTCTTTCTGTCCGGTTGTTATTATTTGAAAAGAAAAGTTTATTTTAAAAAATGAATAAGAAGTGTCATAAATATGTTTTGAATTAATGTGTTTTTTTCAAATAAATATTTCAGAGTGATATCAGATGTTGTATGTGTTGTGTATTGTACTTACCCTGTAACAACATGAAAAAAAAGAGGGGAACAAGAGCCACTTTAATTTACAGCCCGTAGATTCATACTTACCCTGTAACTACATGAAACACGAGGGGAACAAGAACTACTTTAATTTACAACCCGCACATTCATACTTACCCTGTAACTACATGAAACAAGAGGGGAACAAGAACCACTTTAATTTACAGCCTGCAGATTCATACTTACCCTGTAACTACATGAAACAAGAGGGCAACAAGAACCATTTTAATTTACAGCCCGTAGATTCATTTTTACCCTGTAACTACATGAAACAAGAGGGGGACAAGAACCACTTTAATTTACAGCCCGCAGATTCATACTTACCCTGTAACTACATGAAACACGAGGGGAACAAGAACCACTTTAATTTACAACCCGCACATTCATACTGACCCTGTAACTACATGAAACAAGAGGGGAACAAGAACCATTTTAATTTACAGCCTGCAGATTCATATTTACCCTTTAACTACATGAAACAAGAGGGGAACAAGAACCACTTTAATTTACAACCCACATTCATACTGACCCTGTAACTACATGAAACAAGAGGGGAACAAGAACCATTTTAATTTACAGCCTGCAGATTCATATTTACCCTTTAACTACATGAAACAAGAGGGGAACAAGAACCACTTTAATTTACAACCCGCACATTCATACTGACCCTGTAACTACATGAAACAAGAGGGGAACAAGAACCATTTTAATTTACAGCCTGCAGATTCATATTTACCCTTTAACTACATGAAACAAGAGGGGAACAAGAACCATTTTAATTTACAGCCCGTAGATTCATATTTACCCTTTAAAGGGGGTCTTTTACACTGTTAAAGACTTGGATTCCCATGCTAAACATGGACAAAGTTTCAAAAGCTAAGGTGGACGTTTGATGGGAGTATTTCTTTACCAAAAATACTACTTCCTGTTAGTCATAAGTTTCGGAAAGTTTTTTTCGATCATGGGTCCGCTTGACGTCAACAGGGCGGAATTTCCTTGTATGGGCCATACGGACAATTCTACCGGAAGAGCGTGAAAGAGAGAGAGAGAGAGAGAGAGAGAGAGCGAGAGCGAGAGCAAGAAGAGCGAGAGCGAAAGCAATAGTCTACGCCCATCAAAGTGATGGCTCGTAGGCTGCGCTGCACAGGTGAAGTGACTTCAAGAAATTAACAATGTCACCAAAAAAGTGTGTTTTTGGTTGCCAGGCCAAGACAGTCCTGTACAGATTGCCAAATAACCCCGCGTTAGTGGATGGAATTTGCTTTTCCGGATCATCAACTGAGTTGCTCAATTGTTTATGTCTGTTCCCTGCATTTCGGTTCCGATTGTTTAATAAACAAGGCCCAGTTCGACGCCGGATTTTCAGATTGCCTAATACTGAAGGATGGAGTGGTCCCAACGATAAAGGTCCCAACGTTGGATGTATAGTGTGTGTACATTTGTTTAACTGGCCACTATATGTGTATGTTTGTGTATTGTAAAAGCACTCCAAACAACAATACACAAAGAGTGGGGAAATATGTTGAACTAAATAAGCACGCTTCTTAATTCAAATGCTATACTATTCCATGTCTTTCTATGTAAACTCTAGCCTGGCAAAACCAGTCCGCTTACTACAAATCATGTCTACACAAACCACGCGTAAACACACATAAACACACACACATTGTAACACTCGCGCTTGACATGGTGTTCTAAAAACGCGGCGTTAAAGTTAAAATCATGGAATAACAGGTTTGATTGTAGTCTAGCAAGGTGATTATTCTGAAATGTATGTTGCCCGTGAAAAACTTCCCGCTTTTAGGGATGACAGCTTTCAGACGCACTCAACACAGTAACAGCGGAGCGCGCTCGACATTCTTTAGCTCCGCCCACACGATACGCCCCCAGCCGCTCGGCTTTTTTCGGAAAGACTCGGAACAGCGCATCTTTCTTTTATAATTATAATAAAAATAAAGACTTTTCAGAGATATGCAGGATGCAATGCTACTCTATAGGTACTCAAGATTGACATGAGACTGACTGAAACTGAGTGTTTCACCCCCTTAACTACATGAAACAAGAGGGGAACAAGAAACACTTTAATTTACATCCCGTAGATTCATACTTACCCTGTAACTACACGGATAATAACCCCTTCATTAAAAAATACTTACAGTATAAATAATTTGTTAATTACCCTGATAGTTACCCCTTTATTCCCCAGTTATTACATATTGTTCCCTTATACCTACATGTACTTACTTTATAGTTACACTATAATTACTGAAAGTTATGCTGTAAAATCGCTTTACTCATGCAGTACTTCTAAAGCGTTGCCGTTTTTTTTTTTTTTTAAGTATTATTATAAAAGACTTTAATGTTATCAATGTAAGTATTGCCATCAACGTAAGAAAGTTTTGTAAATACAAAACAACATTTAAAAATACTTTTTTAAAAACTTTGTAGTTCTTATAGACATGGAATTGGACATCAACATTTGTCACAAAAATAATAAGTTGTGTGAAAAATGCAACAGTATAAAAAATGTATGCACATTGTAATATTACCAGTTCTAATGAATTATAAAGATACAAACAACAGAGTACATATAGAGCACACATACACTCACCTAAAGGATTATTAGGATCACCTGTTCAATTTCTCATTAATGCAATTATCTAATCAACCAATCACATGGCAGTTGCTTCAATGCATTTAGGGGTGTGGTCCTGGTCAAGACAATCTCCTGAACTCCAAACTGAATGTCAGAATGGGAAAGAAAGGTGATTTAAGCAATTTTGAGCGTGGCATGGTTGTTGGTGCCAGACGGACCGGTCTGAGTATTTCACAATCTGCTCAATTACTGGGATTTTCACACACAACCATTTCTAGGGATTACAAAGAATGGTGTGAAAAGGGAAAAACATCCAGTATGCGGCAGTCCTGTGGGCGAAATGCCTTGTTGATGCTAGAGGTCAGAGGAGAATGGGCCGACTGATTCAAGCTGATAGAAGAGCAACTTTGACTGAAATAGCCACTCGTTACAACCGAGGTGTGCAGCAAAGCATTTGTGAAGCCACAACATGCACAACCTTGAGGCGGATGGGCTACAACAGCAGAAGACCCCACCGGGTACCACTCATCTCCACTACAAATAGGAAAAAGAGGCTACAATTTGCACGAGCGCACCAAAATTGGACAGTTGAAGACTGGAAAAATGTTGCCTGGTCTGATGAGTCTTGATTTCTGTTGAGACATTCAGATGGTTGAGTCTGAATTTGGCATAAACACAATGAAAACATGGATCCATCATGCCTTGTTACCACTGTGCAGGCTGGTGGTGGTGGTGTAATGGTGTGGGGGATGTTTTCTTGGCACACTTTAAGCTCCTTAGTGCCAATTGGGCATCATTTAAATGCCACGGCTTACCTGAGCATTTTTTCTGACCATGTCCATCCCTTTATGACCACCATGTACCCATCCTCTGATGGCTACTTCCAGCAGGATAATGCACCATGTCACAAAGCTTGAATAATTTCAAATTGGTTTCTTGAACATGACAATGAGTTCACTATACTAAAATGGCCCCCACAGTCACCAGATCTCAACCCAATAGAGCATCATTGGGATTTGGTGGAACGGGAGCTTCGTGCCCTGGATGTGCATCCCACAATTCTCCATCAACTGCAAGATGCTATCCTATTAATATGGGCCAACATTTCTAAAGAATGCTTTCAGCACCTTATTGAATCAATACCACATAGAATTAAAGCAGTTCTGAAGGTGAAAGGGGGTCAAACACGGTATTAGTATGGTGTTCCTAATAATTCATTAGGTGAGTGTACATGTAGTAATCATGTCATTAAAACATGTAATTATCATAATTAATAGTTTACATAATAACAATGCAATAAAAAAATATGTTTTAACTCAACATTTATGGTCTTCTCTGTTTGTCTGAGGAAAAAATAAATAAATATAGGCTCCACTTGATGTTGTCATGGGTACATGCAGGCAGGAAGATAAAGACACACAGGAACAGTTCCAAATGTAGTTTAATCACAAATAATCTAAAAAAAAGGCAGACGGGCAATGGCACAACACACTTAAACATAACCGGACAAGGAGTGCAGGAGACTGAACAACTTAAATAGTGAACACAAACAAGGATGATTACTCGGGGACAGCGGCGAGGCACAACCTAACGCTTGACTTTCTCAGTTTGTGTAAATGCACTTGGTGTTCAGAGTATTTATTTTTCCCACATTAATTTCAAACATGTCTAGTACAATTATGAGTGTTTTTTGTTGTTGTCTTTTTTTTTCTCTCACTGTAATGCATTGTTACAACATGCCCCACCTGCATAACTAGGATTTAAACCTGACTTGTGTCTTCTGCTGGTTAGATCAGGATTAAATAACTCTCTCAGTTGTTAACAGATATAAGATTAAAATAATATCAGATTTGTCTTATTTTAAATAAACAAAAAACAGAGATGAAAAATAAACTTAATTAAGAGATTTACTTTTGCTATTGTTAAATAAATGTACAGTGATCTCTTCCAAAGATTTTTTAACTTTGGCACAATTTTATCTCTAAATAATATTGATCATGCAACTAATAAATACAATAAGTTTCATCATCCTGGCATGTTTGGAAAGTTTTAAACCATGTGTTACAACTAACCTCACATTCTATTGTGCCCTGCTCTCCCCTAATGACTAACCAAGAAGACAGATGAGTGGTGGGAATCAATCTGAACAAAGAAACGTGACAAAATGAAAACAAACTGAAAGTCCATGAAAATTTACAGTGCGTCTCAATCAGCTCCCTAGTTCAGTAGTCAGGGCACTGATCAGGACATAAGTCAATGGGCTGACTCCCTGATCAGTGCCCTGACTACTGAACTAGGGAGCTGATTGAGACAAACTGAACGTAACTGATGACAGATGTAATCCCTGCCTCTTTAAAGGCACGATATGTACATTTTTGGGATTAAAATATCCAGAAACCACTAAAACAATGTTATATATTCTGTTGATTTGTTAACTTACATTATCCCAAATGTTTCCAACAATGTTTAAATCAAGAGAAATCAGCAATTTTAAGTTGAGTTTGCTCAAATTTTTTTCACATTCTCTTACAAAAGTGTTATGTTTACCCAGAAACAATATGTTGGTGAAGTTGGGGAGGTAGGGGAGGCCAAAACAGCCAATGCTGAAGCAATGTGAGCGGCTGCAGTTAATTAAAAGATTAGATGGGTTCACTCCTCCCAAAATTATTTTTAGGAACTTAAGTTTACAGAAGACCCCCAAAGGAGTAAGGAAAATAAGTGTCAAAGATGCAAGCGAGGAAAAATAGATGCTGGACTCTGGTGGAAGTTTAAATGGGGTGCTGTTCTGGCTTGGAGCTGTAGGGGATTTCAGTTGCTTTACTTCGGGATATGTTCTGTTGTTATGTTTATCCATTTGAAGTCATAAGAAAGAGTCACTACTGTGGCAGTGACACTCAGGAGTTGCTCCTGCCTGAGCTGAAGATGTACCACATATCCCATTTATGTCCACATGTGGAGTCTTGTGCGGGCACTGTTAACATAGTGACAGAGTGGAGGGGACATCACTGCTGAGGCAGTGAAGGCAAGGTTAGATGGAGAAACTGAGATCCTGTTTGAGCAAATTGGAGATCAATGCTGCGGCAGAGAAGGAAAGTTTAGACAGAGAAACAGAGCTCCTGTGGACGCGGAGGGGACATCACTGCCTCAGCATTGAAGGAAAGGTTAGACAGAGAAATGGAGCTCCTACAAGAGTGGAGGGGAAGTCACTGCTATGGCAGTGAAGGAAAGGTCAGACAAAGAAAGAGAGCTCCTGTGGCAGCAGAAGGGACATCACTGCTCAGAGAGTGAACGAAAGGTTAGACAGAAAAACTGAGCTCCTGCGAGTGCAGAAGGGACATCACTGCTCATGGACTGAATGAAAGGTTAGACCGAGAAACAGAGATCTTGCTGGAGTAAAGGGCACATCACTGCTGGGGCAGCGAAGAAAAGGTTAGATGAAGAAACAGAGCTCCTGTGGGAGCGGAGGGGAAGTCACTGCTGCGGATATGAAGGTGAGGTTAGACAGCGAAACTAAGCTCCTGCTGGAGTGGAAGGGACATCACTGCTGATGCAGGGAAGGAAATGTTAGACAGAGAAATGGAGCTCCTGTGGGAGTGGAGGGGACATCACTGCTGCAGCACTGAAAGAAAGGTCAGACAGAGAAACTGAGCTCCTGCACTACTAGAGGGGATATCACTGCTGAGGCAGTGAAGGAAAGGTTAACTAAGAAACATCTTGTTGCATTACCGGCCCATAAGAAAGCCACAATGAGGTGAATTAGAGTGTATCAAGGGTGACGACTGGGTTTATCATTAGCCAATTTCAAGATCAAAGTCTGCAACTGGAGAGAGAGAACGCATCAGCATTGGTTAGGTAATTTATTGTCACTACTATTAATGAAGATGACTTTCTGTCAGGACCACTATCGTCAAATATGATTAGCATATTAGCATATAGTTTGGATTGCCGGTATGGTTCTGTTCTGGGCAAGAACTCCCTGTGCATCCATGCAGCCTAGCAAGGATAAGAGCAGGGAGAGCAGCAATAACCCCCCTTAGGGTAAACAGAACAGAACCAACATAATGTATTGCAGATATCATTAATGTTGATATTAAATGTACAAAATAATTTGGTAATTTAGTCTGATACAAGTACATATATGCAACAAGCATGATGTTGTAGCCTAAACTAATTTTTATTCATGGTATGGCATCAATTGGGGAAAGCTTACACCCCTAATGCAGCAAAATATTATACAATGAGGATGTTGTAATCACATAGTAAACTAGTAGTCTGTCTGGGAACATAGACCCTGCAGCAACATCTCCAAGTAGATGCAACATGCAGCTAGCAATGAAATACAGTACTTCCTCATTCATGATCATGATTCTGCTTCTGTCGGGGGGATTCCATCGGCCGTGGAAGAAAAGGCGATCACCCCCACACTCCTTCATGGGATCACCAAACCAGGATGTTGTTAGTGTGAATAAGAGACCTCAGCAGCAAAACGTACCTACTGTCTCCACTAGCTGTCAGCATTATGCCAGTTATTTGTCCCATCATGGAGGCCTGGTGAGACCTGCTATTTGATAATAGTCAAGCCCACTGTAGAGTAGGCTGGAAACGGGAACTCGTTCCCTCAGGGAGGCCTGGTAAGGCCTACCATATGATAGCAGTCGAAGCCAGCGGTCGGAGTAGCTAAAAAAACGGGAACTCTGTCCCTCAAGGAGGCCAGGTGAGGCCTACCACCTGATAGCACTCCTCCAGGGAGGCCTGGTGAGGCCTACTACCTGGTAGCACGGCTTCAGGGAGGCCTGGTGGGGCCTACCACCTGATAGCGTGCCCTCCGGGAGGCCTGGTGAGGCCTACTACCTGCTAGTACCCGCTTGCTATCCGCCAAGTGACTGGAACCCAAAAACGCACCCTCAGGAGAGGCCTGGTGGGGCCTACTACCTGTTAGCAATCCAGCAGATTGTCATGGTGACTGGTGACCGGGAGCTTGTTTCCAGGGAGAACTGGTTGGGCCTTCTACCTGATAGCTGGCCCACAGGGGTGGCTGCTTAATGGCAAGTTGAGAGGCTGGCTTCTCTGCTGGCTGACAAAGATGGACATCCAATTATTACCTGGAGACTCATCCCAGGGAGGCCAACGTAGGGCCTACCAGATGACGAGGTCTTGCCACTGAAGCCGACATTGTTGGATACTCACGTCAACATACACATGGGCCGACTATAGGAGGCCTCTCAAGGCTAACTACCTGGTTGCACCCGTTGTGCTTAACCCTTCCAACCATCGGGACTCACTTGCAAGGAGGTATACTAAACCTACTACCTGAGCTGGAGTCTACTGCCCAGACTGCCCAAACTGGCTGCTCACAGCTAGCTGGCCAAATAAGCCCTACCCTGGGGCTGGTCCGTCTCAGAGGCCTATAGCGGCCTACTATGTGATGTGCAGTCTCACTGGCAGTGCCTACTAGCCTGGAACCAAATCACATTGCCCACGGCAGTGTACTCAGAAACAAACGCCCTGGACCCTCTAAGCGAGGGGAGTACAACTTACGCCACCCACTTCCATGGAAGCTCAGATTCTTTCTCTATAGCGGCCTACCATTCACGTGCGAAGACGTCAGCCATGGCAATGCTCTGGCTTCAAGGGGAGCGTACGACCAAACCGTCACAGAGCAAAGGTTGCGAAGTGCTGCCCGACCCGAGCCATGGGTGGAGCAGAATGATACAGAGCTGTGCATGGGGTACTCAAACCTACCCTGTCCTTACCAGGGATGTAATGCCTCCTGGCCACAATATATTTTCCACTAGGGCCAAGGCCCGCCAAAGCTGGTGGCCAAACTATCTCTGGAAGGTGAGGTCCAGCAAATAGTCTCTTCGTAAATAAGCAAAGGATGGCCTAACCCTGCCCACGACCACTGGCTAAGTCGCTATCAGTTCTGCTCGACACCCACCTGCATTACTAATAAACCCCAGAATGCAGAGAAGGGATTGGGCCCTGCTCTCACAAACCAAGCCATGCGGTCCGTCAGACTCTGACATTCATCATCGCAGGCCCAGCCTGTTCTGGTGTAAGAACCGCTGGGGAAGAAGGAACTGAGGGAAAGGACGCGGCTAAAGTCTATAGCCTACTCTGATATATTTTAGCAAAGAGCATTAAAAAGGAATTGAGCTTGGCTTCGTGAAGACCTTCAGGGACGATTACGTGGGTGTTACGTGGATGTTTGCTCTTTATTAAAAATTTACATTTGTGGCTTCAACAACCAGATTGTCCAGTTTCATCTGGAATGAGAAAAAATGCCCTCTCTTTTGATCCTTTCACAATTGGATAGCTATCCGATCACATGAAGTTACAGAGTTGTGAAATGTTTAATAGAACTCAATATACTTGTTTAAATATCTCCAAAAATCTCCGAAATATCTCTGAAATTCATATGTAACAGCGGAACAAGCTCTAAGCTTAAATCCTAACTTAATAAAACAAGCTGTGTTACCATGAGGAAGGATTACCTCAAAATGAAGTTTGGGAGGAGCAAATGGTTTGGGAGGAATTCAAATGATCTAATCATGTAATTCCTGCAAATGTTTCTTCTTCTTTTCTTCTTTTTTTCTTTTCTTCTTTTCTTTTTTTTTTTGGCGATTCGCATCGATTTCTCCTGCAAATGCTGCAAATGATCTATCTAATTATGTAATTCCAACCAGCTGTCAGCAATAAATAACCAACATGTCTATCTATCAGCACAAGTTGAGGATTATATAAATACCCAGTCAACTCATTTTCTCCACGTGCCTACTGTTAGCACATGTGCTGACCCCTGAACTAGTGGATTCTCTATCATCACCACAGCTTCACTATAGGTGTTTGCGAGCACTGACAAAACATTCACCAAAGGTTTTTTGCTAGTAGCAGCAAATCGTTTGTTGCTGCCTAAAGGTTTATTGTTCAGTACAGGTGAAGAGCTGCAAATCTCTGGGAATTATTTATAGGAAATTGATTTGTTTGCCATTAATTTCTTAACATATTAACAGCAAGTGTACTATTTGTCAAGGGGACTGAGTTGTGCATGTGAATGCATACACAAACCACTGCTGCAAGTGCCATCTACATATTCCACCAAGCAGATTTGTTTTGGCATATGCAGTGTTGGTACATAATATTGTCTACTTGCAATATATTATGTATTTATTGAAATGATACATGATACACTCTAATTCACCTCATTGTGGCTTTCTTATGGGCCGGTAATGCAACAAGATGTTTCTTAGTTAACCTTTCCTTCACTGCCTCAGCAGTGATATCCCCTCTAGTAGTGCAGGAGCTCAGTTTCTCTGTCTGACCTTTCTTTCAGTGCTGCAGCAGTGATGTCCCCTCCACTCCCACAGGAGCTCCTCTCCGCACACATTTGTATAGATTTACTTACTTCATCTTCCACAAGGTTTTAGGAGACTAGATATATGTTTTGGCCATGCTTGGATACCACCCTGCCCCATAACCCAGATAGATAGAGAACATAGCTGCCTCATGTAGGGAGCAACCAGTACTTGCCAGAAAGAGCAGCAGCTCTTTTAATCTTGCTGTAGGCGTCTTGACCTCCCTATCTTCTCAACAATTTTGAAGGAACACCCTGTTCTTGATAATGTTCCTGTTGTGCCATACTTTCTCCACTTGTTGATGACTGTCTTCACTGTGTTTCATGGCCTTGGAAATGTTTTTGTAGCCCTCATGTAGCCCAGCAAAAGAATACCTTTCAACAATGAGATGGCGATGATTCTTTGTATGCTAGTGGTCTTAAACTCAGTTAGTTTAGCTCCAACCCTAATTAAACACATCCAGCTAATTAATGTATTCATGGATTACATTTCCAGGAAGGTGAGTTGGAGCTGGATGGAGATAAACTCTGCAGAACAGTGACTCTCCAGGAGTTGAGTTTTCAAGTGAAGTCACTTCAAAGTCACTTCAGGTATGAACTATTTCACATGAGCTTGATGATTAATGAATTCTGATCACAGCCACATAACCAATTATAAAAGTGTGTGCACACTTATGGTGTAAGGGGTTGGCTGTTTAGATAATCCAAGGAAGATGCATGATGCAGATTGAACGAATAATATAGGCTTTAATTAACATGAAGAACAAATGCATACGCAAACTAACATAACTTCAACAAGAGACAAAGAACTGAGGAAGACAGAAGGCTAAAATACACAAGGAAATTAATCAACAGAACAGGGAACAGGTGAGGACTATTTAGAAACTATGACAAACAATGAATGATTAAAAGACCGGGAATGGGAATGACAAAGAGAATGAAAACTAAGTATAAAACGAAATGAGACAGTGAAAACTAAACATGACTGTGACATGACCCCTCACTGGAAAGCACATCCTCTTGCTACAAAACAGTCCAAACTGAGGAGGGAGGGAGAGCGGGGCTATAGAGGAGGAGAAGGAGCAGGCACAGGTAGACACCAAGGAGATGATGACCAGAGGAACTTGGTCAGAGATGAAGGTGGGAGGAGCCAGGGCAAAGACAGGAGGAGCAGGTAGAAGGAGCATGACCCAACTCCATGACAGGTTGAAGGTCCCCCGAGGAGCCGTTGGACGGAGAAACCATGGTGGAGCCTTGGTGGAGAGGCCAGGCGGAACCAGGAAGATAGCTGAAAAGCCAGGACGATACTAAAGACCTGGAGGTCCATGGTGGAACTGCAGCTGGAGATCAGTAGAGCTTAGTGGAAACACTGGAGGATCTGAGGAGCTGAAAGAAGACAGTGGAGACAAGGTTGATGAACTGAATGGCTTTGACAGTGGAGGAGGGAAAGGGAGGCTGAGCAGGATCCTTTGTGATGAAGATGACTTGATGCTGGCTTAACCCACACAAACTTGGAGCTGAGCTTAACCAGGGATGACCTAGAAGACTTGGAAATGGATGGGACCAGCAGTGACTAAAGATCAGTGGTCATTTCCTCATCCAGCTCATCATATGATAAATCCTCAGCAACCAATCTTATTGCACTTACACTGCGTTGGGCTCAGGGTCTGGAATGAAAACAGCCTCTGGCAATGTCTCTGGCTCAGTCTTTGTGGTGGGCTTAGGCTTTAAGTCAGTGGTGGACTTTGGCTTTTTCGTGGTGGGCATGTTTGAAGGCTGGCTGGGCTCGGGTCTCATCCATGATGCAGACTGTGAAAGCTGAGCTGAGCTGCACCAGCACCCACTCCACATATTCAGCAAAGCTCCCTCGAGGAGCATCTACAGGCTGGTGTGCATTTGACCGCCTATTAAATCCGGTTTCGTAGTAAACACAAAGCAAGCAAGCTGTCCAGGTAGGTGAGACACGCCATGTCGAGAATGTTCCACATGTGATCCTCAAGGCAGCGATGGAAATGTCCATAGTTTCATCATGGAAATCTTGTTTGTGAGTCTTGTGTTTTGTCAGGGGTTGGCTGCATTGATAATCCAAGGCATATGCGTGATGCAAGATGAATGAATAATATAGACTTTTAATGAAAAAGAAGAATGGATACACATGACATCAAAGAGACAAATAATTGAGGAAGACACAAGGAAGGTAATCAACAGAACAGTGAACAGGTAAGGACTAATTAGAAACTATGACAACAAATGAAGGACCAGAACTTATGCAATGACAAAGGCAATGAAAAGGGTATGTTTACACAATGCCATTTTCAAATTAATACAGAAAAGGTTTTATGTGTTTGTGCATATGTGTTTATGCCAAGGGACGCCGGCACACAACAGAGTTAGCTTTAGCAATGAAGCAAGTCGCACACCAGGCATGCAGAGGCGTGGCAACGTGACACAGTCTCGTTACCTTCTCAGGGAGCAAGGGTTACAGACTTAACCTGAGACGTTCCCTTTCAAGGGAACTCGCACTGTTGTTAATGACACTATGGGGAACGAATACCCAATATGCCACAATGAAACATGCCTGTCCTAGTGTGAAGCTATTTTAGGCACAACTTAGGACGAAAACACTTGTGCACCCGGCATAGAAGAAATATGAGTGGCCCAGCCAGCCATATCACAAATCTCCTGAAGAGGGACCCCTGAGAGGTGGGCTCTAGAAGACCCCATACTTCTAGTAGAATGTGCCCTCAAGGCCACAGGTGAAGGCAAAACATCACCTGATAGGACAAGGCAATCGCCTGGACGATCCAATTACTTATCGTCTGCTTAGATGCAGGCAGCCCCTTTTTGGGTGACCCAAAGCACACCAACAAATGGTCTGACTTCCTCTACTGAGAAGACTTCTGTATATACATACTCAATGACCTGAGCAGAGCAGATTAATCCTTTGCGCTTCTGCCGACATTTGCAGTGGATGATTGTAGGCTTGAAGAACTACTGATCGTGCCACATTAGATGGCACCTTAGGCACATAGCCAGGTCTAGGATGTAGGATGGCTTTAACCTCGCCAGTGGAAAACTCCAGGCAAGTTTGGTGTTAAAACCAAGGCCTGTAGGTCCCCTACTCTTTTAAGAGAAGTAATCCCCAAGAGAAAGACCATTTTAAACATCAAGTTCTTCGCTGTAGCAGACTCAAGAAGTTTGAAGGGAGCCTCAGCTAGCCCTTCAAGAACCACTGAGGTTGGGACCCTGGTACAAGTCGCAGGTCTCATCCTCCAAGTATCATGGTACGACCAGCTGGTGCCTCCCCAGAGGCACATCACCTACAGGAGCATTGAAAGCCGCAATTGCAGCCACGTACACCTTAAGTGTGGCCGGGGTAAGACCAGCAGAGAAGCGATCTTGGAGAAACTCCAGCACTGAAACCACTGGGCAGTTAATTGGGTCTAATTCACATTCTCTACACCAGTTGGAAAACACATTCTACTTTATGCCGTACAATCTCCTTGTGGATGAAGCTCTGGAATTGAGTATGGTCTCCACCACTCCAGTTGACAGGCTAGCCTCTAGGTACTGGGCCCCCTTCAGGGGCCACTACCACAGCTCATTGTGTAAGTCAGGAAAGAACAGCAAGCCCCAGCGCTTCATGACTTTCATGTGGTCAAACCGATGTTAAGTCTTGCCACAGCACGCGTCACAACTTCAACGAGCGGGGACATGAAGTGGCGAGTCCTCCACCTTCACTGTCCTCCACCTCGATGCCGAGCACATCTGCCTCCTCAGACACAGATAGCTCAAGCATCAGGCTCTCACCACAAGCAGAAGAAGCCGCTGGGTAGGCTTCTGCACGGGGAAGGAGAGCCTCAGAGCTGGCGGATGATGACCAAGAACGTGTCTCAGCTGTCTCGATACCGTATTGTTAACAATGCAGTGCGAGTTCCCTCGAAAGGGCTCTAAACATGACTTTGACATTATTTAAAGTTATTTTTAAATGAAATGTGTCACTTGAAATGTGTCTCTGAAATGTGTCACTTTGGTTTTCAGTGGCATTGCATAGGTCATAATATCTACATTAAACATGCAAAATTATGATCAATTGTTTTTTTCTGGTGGAGCACAGCAGGTATGTCCAAAAAGGTTTTTTTTGGTGTACTTGCCATCTGTTATTTCTCCGAACCCCTGACAGGGACTTACACCAAAAGCACCATCACTGAGAGGCGTTTGAGATCCCAAACTCTACTGTTGGTATCATTGATGGCAGCTTTGAAATGGGTGAGTTGAGATGTGTCGAGCTGCATTGAGAAATGAGGGCAGAGGTTCACCCATTAGATGAGTACTTACACCAGTGAGTCACACCACTGTGCTGCAATCTGACTGAATTACTGTTCATGCTTTATGGTGTAGAGACTGATGATTTATTCTATGCCATACATTTTAACAAAACATAAGTTAAACAATGAAAATATAAAATTTTCTTGCCGGCAATAGTGATTATTACCATAAGTAAGCTATTACAGACGTAATTTCCACAGGCCTAAAATCATTGGAGCAGGATCTTGTTGATGGGTAACTGTTAATGCCTTTACACACTTTATTATGGGCCAGTGAGTTTAAAAATCAATTTTAAGTTATTTTGTATTTATTTTTTTCTTAATTATGATATCAAAGAATTTGTTTCAGTTGTATTATGATACCCAAATAAAGAAAATAATAAATAATAATAAAATAATTTTCAAAATCAGAAATTAAACACATGTATATCATAAAAGAGGTGTATTTGAGTGTGTGATAATGTGTGAATTGCATTTTAATGTCATTTTGAGTAAAGTAATACATAAGGGGGAAAAAAAGAGCATCACGTCATACTCATATTTAAAATATTCATACTGAGGATTATTAAAGATCCCCATTTGTTTCTGACAGATATGAGTACAGCTGCCGCCCACACTAATGATGCTAATAATTTCAGTGAGGTCCACATGCTCATCTGACACCCAGAATACTGTTTCCGGTAATGCATGGTTATACTGTATGTGGAAAAACGTGATACATTTTATAAAATTCAGAAAAATACCTAATAAAGATCACTATATGGTTTCTATAGCATGTCAAAAATGGGATCTTGCAGGTGAGAATGTATAGTTGTAATGCAATGTAAGGAATGAGCTTATTTTCTTAGTGAATATTACCAATGACTTTAATATAACAACGCAAATACACACCCATCATTACAGAGGTTTGGCGTGGTTTACATATACACTACTATTCAAAAGTTTGGGGTCGTTAAACAACGTTAATGTTTAAGAATGCTTATAAAGGCTGCATTTATTCAACAATACAGTAAAAACAGCAATATTTTGAGATATTATTACAATTTAAAAGTGTCATATGAACTAATTCTAATATGCTGAATTGGTGCTAAGAAAACATTTATTATTATAATCGCAGTTATGGGTGTGCTGCTTAATATTTTTGTGGAAACTGTGTTTGTTTGTTTATTTATTTTTTAGACAGTTCAAGAACAACATTTCTTTGAAATAAATATTTACAGTATGTATTTGTAATAATTTAAAAGTCAATTTATAAAATAAAAGTGTCTTTCTAAAACAACAACAACAACAACAAAAATTACTGACCCAAAATATTTGAAGGATTAGGTAATTTTAGTCTTAAAGATGGGGTTGTTATTTAAAAAACAAAACAAAAAGTGCTTTCTAGAACCATCTTTGAAGCATCTGCTTACCACCATGATCTATTTTCTTTACCTGATTTCTGATGTAGTGGCAGTCAACGCCTTTTCCATATTCATAACATATATGCCAAAGTATTTGAAACAGCAGTTTGGACAAAGTGTACCCAAAAGCAATTTTCTCATAGATGACAGCTGCTGTGATTATTCGGAAATAAGGTGTATTAACATTACATTATAATTATTTTTTAAGGAGCTGATTATTTCTGGCTGTTAAAACATATAAACATATTGCTGTTGTTCATATATATATATATATATATATATATATATATATATATATATATATATATAGTAGGAGTGGCATCTATTCCGCCAGTGGCTCTGGGTATGTTCCTTACTGGATGGATAATGAGGAGGTCTAAACTGCATCCAGTGTTATTTTAGTATCATTGATAGCTATACTTTTTTAATGTAATTTTTTTTCTGACTTTTTTTGTTGTTGTTAAATATAAAGAACTTAACAGTTGAACTGTAAGCCAGTTGAACCGTGAGAACTGTAGAGTTATAGTTGTTTAGTGTTATGATTTGTCTAGGTATAAGCTAAATTAATATGTGTAATGGTGGGTGACACTTATTGTGAACAGGGCCGTCGCTAGAGGGGAGAAAGTTGGTGACAATTCTTGGGGGCCCCTGGATACCATATACCCTACCGGATACCTAACTTCAGCTCTGATTACTCTGACAAAAAGATTATTATATTACATTTATGGCCTTCATCTATACCAGTTCTATGACATTTACAGATGTAATTGTAATGTATTATTATTAATAATGTATACATTTTAGTGTGATCAGTGCTGTTTTCTGGTGCAATAATGCCACTTGAAAAATACTAAATTAAATAATACAATAAATGCCAAAAGTGTACTTGGTCCTTTTTAAAGTGTGTGTGTGTGTGTGTGTGTGTGTGTGTGTGTGTGTGTGTGTGTGTGTGTGTGTGTGTGTGTGTGTGTGTGTGTGTGTGTGTGTGTGTGTGTGTGTGTGGACTGGTAATCCCTACGGTATGGGGACAAAATGTCCCCACAAAGATGGCAATATCCAAATTTTTGTGTCCCCATGAGGAAAACATCTTATAAATAACACTAAGCGATGTTTTTGAAAAAGTAAAATGCAGCATGTCTCCTGTGATGGGTAGGTTTAGGGGCAGGGGCAGTGTAGGGGGATAGAAAATACGGTTTGTACAGTATAAAATGCATTACGCCTATGGAATGTCCCCATAAAACATGGAAACACAACATGTGTGTGTGTGTGTGTGTGTGTGTGTGTGTGTGTGTGTGTGTGTGTGTGTGTGTGTGCGTGTGTGTGTGTGTGTGTGTGTGTGTGTGTGTGTGTGTGTGTGTGTGTGTGTGTGTGTGTGTGTGTGTGTATTCGTTTTTTTAGTCTGATGCAATGGATGGCTTGTAATAAGTGGTGGCAGTATATTTCAGTAATGATTTTTAAAAAAAAAATTTTTTTTACAACAGTCCTGAAATCATGTTTAATTAGACAACAGTGGGTGATACTGTTAGGCCAGCATGCAACATATTTCTCACAGTTCTTGTAATGTACCTATATTGTTGATTAACTGTGGTTGAAGTAATATAAAAGATAATATAATTTGATAATTTATAATTTGAGTACTGAATGTTCTAGAAGACCCTACAGTAGTAACAGCCAAGAACACCCTATAGCAACCAAATACACTATATTGCCAAAAGTTTTGGGACGCCTGTCTTTATATGCGCATGAACTTTAATAAAATCCCATTCTTAATCCTTAGGGTTTAATGTGGGTTTGGCCCGTCCTTTGCAGCTATAACAGCTTTAACGCTTCTGGGAAGGCTTTCCTCAAGGTTTAGGAGTGTGTGTTTATGGGAATTTTTGACCATTCTTCTAGAAGCACATTTGTGAGGTCAGGCCCTGATGGACAAAAATGCCTGGCTCACAGTCTCCGCTGTAATTCATCCCAAAGGTGTTCTATCTGCTTGAGGTCAGGACTCTGTGCAGGCCAGTCAAGTTCCTTTACACCAAACTCGCTCATCCATGTCTTTATGGACCTTGCTTTGTGCACTGGTGCAGTCAGGAAATTACCATTCTCCTGGCAACTGCCAAACCCAGACTAGCCAATCAGATTGCCAGACAGAGAAGTGTGATTCGTCACTTCAGAGAACACATCTCCACTGCTCTAGAGTCCATTAAATTTGGTGATGTAAGACTTGGATGCAGATGCTCGGCCATGGAAACCCATTTCATGATGCTCTCTATGCACTGTTCTTGAGCTAATCTGAAGGACACATGAAGTTTGGAGGTCTGTAGCTATTGACTCTGTAGAAAGTGACTACTGCGCACTGTGCGCCTCAGCATGCGCTGACCCCGCTCTGTATTTTACATGTCCTACTACTTCATGGCTGAGTCACTGTTTTTCCCAGTTGCTTCCACTTTGTTATAACACCACTAACAGTTGAGCTCCTGAGAGCAACCCGTTCTTTCACAAACGTTTATAGAAGAAGTTCCCATGCCTTGATTTTATACACCTTTGGCCATGGAAGTGATTGGAACACCTGAATTCAATCATTTGGAGGGATGTCCCAATACGTTTGGCAATATAGTTTAGCAATGTGTTAAAAAAACACTTAAGAACGCTAATGTCTGGTTGCAACAGAGAAGAAACTGGATTTATTGGCGCTTTTCCATGACCAGTACCAACTCAACGCTTTTCCATTACTAGTACCAGCTCGACTCGACTCGCCTCGCCCGTCTTGTCTCGGCTCGGCTCGCGCTCCGTTTTCCATTGCAGATAGTACCTCCAGAATAGTACCTGGTCGTCATAGTGATGCCGCAGGAAACTGCCGTGACGTAATCTTCTTCACGACACACACCCGCTAACCAAACAAAGGAAAACTACTCGTTCGACCACTGCGTATTCTTCTGAGTTGCCATAATAGTAATGGGTATATCACTTTTGCTGTCTATGCCTATACCACGCAATCTCTGGCCAAACTATTTAAAAATGGCGGGTTATTCAGCATACTCCGTCTGGCGCGTGCAATGATGACGAGTGAATAGTGACGATTCTCTCTGACCAATCAAAGTTTTCACGTCATATTTTAGTATCGCCTCAGCTCGAAAAGGTACAACTTTTATACAATGGAAAACCAAATAAAGGCGAGTCGAGGCGTCCTAGTACTGTGTAGTGGCAAAGCGACATATGTGCAGCAGTCTTTATTGCAAACAAAACAAAACTAACAGAAATAGGGGAGAGCAGGGCACAACCTAACACTTTTTGACTTTCTTAGCTTGTGTAAATCCACTTAGGATTCTTGTGTCTTTTGCTGGTTAAAACTCTCTCAATGGTTAAATAACAGATATAAGATTAACATATCAGATTTGTCTAATTTTAAATAAACACAAAAAACAGATGAAAAATTAACCCAATAAATGTTCAGTGATATCGGTTACCGACTGGGTCAGTGCAGGGGGCATGGTGGATCAGGAGTCGTGGGGCGGCCATGGTGGTTCAGGAGTCTCGGGTGGCCATGGTGGTTCAGGAGCCATGGGCGGCCATGGCGGGTTAGGAGTCTCGGGTGGCCATGGTGGTTCAGGAGTCTCGGGTGGCCATGGTGGTTCAGGACTCTCGGGTGGCCATGGTGGTTCAGGACTCTCGGGTGGCCATGGTGGTTCAGGAGTGTCGGCAGGAGTGTCGGGTGGCCATGGTGGTTCAGGAGTGTCGGGTGGCCATGGTGGTTCAGGAGTGTCGGGTGGCCATGGTGGTTCAGGAGTCTCGGGTGGCCATGGTGGTTCAGGAGTCTCGGGTGGCCATGGTGGTTCAGGACTCTCGGGTGGCCATGGTGGTTCAGGAGTGTCGGGTGGCCATGGTGGTTCAGGAGTCTCGGGTGGCCATGGTGGTTCAGGACTCTCGGGTGGCCATGGTGGTTCAGGACTCTCGGGTGGCCATGGTGGTTCAGGACTCTCGGGTGGCCATGTTGGTTCAGGAGTGTCGGGTGGCCATGGTGGTTCAGGAGTGTCGGGTGGCCATGGTGGTTCAGGAGTGTCGGGTGGCCATGGTGGTTCAGGAGTGTCGGGTGGCCATGGTGGTTCAGGACTCTCGGGTGGCCATGGTGGTTCAGGAGTGTCGGCAGGAGTGTCGGGTGGCCATGGTGGTTCAGGAGTGTCGGGTTGCCATGGTGGTTCAGGAGTGTCGGGTGGCCATGGTGGTTCAGGAGTCTCGGGTGGCCATGGTGGTTCAGGAGTCTCGGGTGGCCATGGTGGTTCAGGACTCTCGGGTGGCCATGGTGGTTCAGGAGTGTCGGGTGGCCATGGTGGTTCAGGAGTCTCGGGTGGCCATGGTGGTTCAGGACTCTCGGGTGGCCATGGTGGTTCAGGAGTGTCGGGTGGCCATGGTGGTTCAGGAGTGTCGGGTGGCCATGGTGGTTCAGGAGTCTCGGGTGGCCATGGTGGTTCAGGACTCTCGGGTGGCCATGGTGGTTCAGGACTCTCGGGTGGCCATGGTGGTTCAGGACTCTCGGGTGGCCATGGTGGTTCAGGAGTGTCGGGTGGCCATGGTGGTTCAGGAGTGTCGGGTGGCCATGGTGGTTCAGGAGTGTCGGGTGGCCATGGTGGTTCAGGAGTGTCGGGTGGCCATGGTGGTTCAGGACTCTCGGGTGGCCATGGTGGTTCAGGACTCTCGGGTGGCCATGGTGGTTCAGGACTCTCAGGTGGCCATGGTGGTTCAGGAGCCTCGGGCGGCCATGGTGGTTCAGGAGTCTTGGAAGGCCATGGCGGTTCAGGAGCCGTGGGAGGCCATGGCCGGTTAGGAGTCTCCCCCAACCCCATCAGAAAAAATGCGTTAAACGGTGCATCTGGCTAGTTCACTAGATAAGCAAGCTCAGAAAATTCCTCCACATACCTCTCCAGTGGGCGACCGTCCTGCTGACACCCACACAGGTGATCCACCGCAGAAGAGTCTCTCTCTCTGGGGAAACGGGAGAGGGCGGGAGCAGAAACAGACCCATCTTGAATGAAGTCCTTCGCTGTTTCATTCGGTTCTTCTGTTACCGATCAGGTGTGAGGCAGGGAGGATTCTGGGAAACTGAGTCCAGAACAGGTTTTTTTTACATTTTGGTGCATTTTTTTCTCTATATAGTACTTATATGGCAACTAGTAAATACACAAAGTTTCCTCATTCTGGCATATGTGGAAAGTTTTCAAATGTGTGTTACATGTCCCTTTTTCAATGACGTACGACTCGCATTTACTGGAGAATATCCGCATATAAGTGAGGCCTGAATCCGATCTAAGGATTCATGCGTTTTTTTCCTACTTACACATTCACATGTCATATCCGATCTGTGCCACATGAGAGGGAAAAATCAGAATAGGGTCACATGAACCATAAATGGGGCCAAACAGACAAACTCAAAACGTGATAGTCAAAAGCATAGCAATCCTCTGGTAATCATACACAAACATGGTAAAATAAAAATATAATGCTCCGTTTTGTTTTATTTTCCTTGTGTTTTTTTTTTCTTGTTTTTTTTCTTGGTTATTCTCAAAATATTGTAAATATATATTTTTTTAATTATAGTTTTTTTTATGGCTAGGTGCCTGAAAATCCCTTCATTTATGCCACTTCTATGACATTTACAGTTTCTGTATGTTATTACTGTTATTAGTTTTAAAGAAGTATTTTGAAAGATGTAATATAGCATGCAAATATTAAAACAAAGACAACATGCAAATGTTAAAAAAATACCTTTATATGAATACATTTCACTTTTAAATCGGCAATTACTGATTATTTAGTTTTAGTTCACTAAGTAAAAAACATCATACATTTTCAGCAAACATTTTTATTTCATGTCATTCCATATCTTTAGCTGCGTTTCCACCGCAGGAACTTTCCCCAGGAACTAGGAACTTTGGAGTGGTACTCCGGTGTGTTTCGACCGCAGGAACCAGGGTCTAAATGAAGTTCCGGGTAAATATTTCCCCCTCAGAAAGTCCCTGCTTGTGAGGTAGTACTTTTTCAAAGTTCAGGAACTTTCAGGGGTGGGACTTGGGCACTGAACATGCTGATTGGTTGAGATCACGCAGCATTTTATTTCAACCAGCATTTTTAAAAGTCTTTTACAAGGTTCGTTCGTTTGCTCTGCACTCAGTAAATATCAGTCTTGCTCTTTTATGTCCGATGGCACGCGTTAGTCTGAGCCATCGGTCAAAGTCCGAAATGACTGATATGATACGTTGTCATTTTAAAGGTGTCATGAACTGGCTTTTTTATTTTTTTATACTGTTGTCTGAGTTCAACTAATGACGTTTGTTTCGTTTTTACATTCAAAAACATCATAATGAATAAGTAATAGGCTATCTTCTACACTGATTTTAAGGCTCTCTCCTGAACGCTGGGTTTTGATGGGCGTGCCGCACTGGAGACTTGGAAGTAAACGCCCACGGCTAGGATTGGATAAGATTTGCATATTTAATGAGCTTCAGCTCCCCTGTCAGTTCAGTTCACATTAGGGAGGGTTCGTTTAGAAAGTGGCGACCGGAATGACTCTCTCGATCACAGGGCTTGTAAACGTCTTTATCAAACAAACACAATGATTTATTTCTCATCCACCTGAGATTGATTGGAATAATATTTCAATCCGACCGATCGGTCGATAAGCACGAACCGCACGCACACACACACACACACACACACATGCGCGCGCGCCCAGATCAAGAAAGGAATATTATTTCACTATTTGAGATTCATCGGCCTGCCAATCGGCTTACGTTTTGGTAGCCCGTCTGGAAAACACAAAGCCCCGGGACTACTATTACATATAAAAAAAAAGACGTTTTACTCACTTAAGTTTGTTGCACCATTCCTGTCGAATCCAATATAGAAGGCACAACACTGTGTCTGCAAATCCAGCACCTGAGACATGTTTACAAACGATTCCGCAGTGAAATGACGCGAACACACGTACATGTCTTCCCCACGTGAGCTGGAACTTCATTAAAAAATAAATTAAGTATCACACATTCCTTATTAGTATCCGAAGGAAGCTTATGCAGCGACTGAGTTCTTCCACTATATCTTGCTATCTTTTTCGACTGGTTTATTGCTGCTGGCTACTATGATCCGATGAGTCGGTAGGCGGGGCTACTGAATTACACATGCTTATTATTGTGTAGAGGTGGTGTTTAGTCGCGCAATGACGTCAGTATGAAGCACACTATCGTTTTCTGGGCCTAGAGTCTATAAAGGCTTTTCTTTGACTAACAAGGAAGTTTTCAGCTCTGAAACTTACAGGATATTCTTATATTACCATGATCTTTCATATATCAAAAGCTCAAGGGAAAGTTGATTTCTCAATTCAACACCCTTATAAATCTAGCTTTACTTGCTTTCAGAATACGCTTTAGCATCAGCGCTCATCTCTTTTTCATCATTTTGTTAATTACCTCTTTTGTAAACCAATACATAACCAGAAAATCCAGCACAGCTTGAATCTCCTTATTGTTGCAGACAGTGTCGCACAAAAATTATTACTGCCTGTCGCTGACTGGGAGGAGCAGTCGCGTACAGTTCTATGATACTGGACTAATAATTTGCCTAATCTTCACGGTACTTTAGACTGAACTATTTCTAAATAACTTTTGTATTTAAAGGGTTACTTCAGCGATTAGCATTAAGCTTTGTATCAGTAGAAACCCAGAGTATATTCAAATTATTGTACTTTCCCCCCTCATTGTCACATGCCTGTCCTGTCTTGTGTGCACAGGTGGGTTTTGTTAGTGTGGCCATGTGCCTCTGTCATTGTTAGATCCCACCCCCTTGTTATCTCGTTATTGGTTTAATTTGCCCCACCTGTGGTCCCTCATTCCCAGCTTGATTTCTCCCCTTTATATACTCCTTGTGTTTGTAAGTCCTGGTCGGATCGTTGTATTGTCTACGTCTCCCGGTTCCCCGTGATCTATGTTGGTTGGTTATGTTTATATCTTATGATTCTTATTATGTGTGTTTTTCCCCCTTGTGGGTTTTGTTTTGAGTTTGTTTTGATTTGATAATAAATCCTTTAAGCTGCACTTGAGTCCTCGCACCCGTTTGTCTTTTGTGTGATCGTGACACTCATATGACCCTGAGACGTGAGAATTATGTATTTTATTTCTGGAAAAATTCCTCCGCTGATGCAAATATCGTCATTTTTAGCCAGAGGCTTAAGACTACAGCCAGCAGTGGGCGCTATTTCCACATGTTTTCAACATCACACTCACATCCCTCGGCTCGGGAGCTGCGGTGGAGAGCAAAGTGAGTGTTTCAACTTTTACAATGAACTTCCTATGAAAGTTAAGCTTCCAAAGACATGAACTGAAAATGCGCCAGACTGATCACGCGCGCTTACCTCAGCTCATGTGATGTATGAAATCTGACTCCTGCTGCGTTTGTGCCATGACACTCAATCGGCTCACTCGCATTATATCGAACAGACACGTTCAGTTTTTAATTGTAGTGTCTCTAACTGAACTGATTTTAAGAAAATGAACGTGGTAGGTAAGTAAACCAGTAATCCTGTAGCCGTGCCTAGAGTAGGAGGGCAGCGAAGTGCATTCTGGGAATTGTTGTCTTTCATCCCGATGAGACAAAAATACATTTTCTGTGTTTTCTCAGTCTAGACGGCACCAAATTCAAAAATAATTTCACTTTTCTACTACATTAATGACCCAGTTTAAATACAGATTCATCTTCCCAGCGCTGAAGTACCCCTTTAATGTTATCCATTCTGTTAAATTTCATGTGCCATACATTTCAATCCCTGTGGATGTTGGTGGGTTTGGGCCGAAACTTCTTGTTCTCTGACTTAAAATAAAGAGTGAATCATTGCTACTTGAATCCCTGGGAAAGGGAAAGTATTGAGTTACAAGAGAGGAACACTTAAAACATATTAAATGAACACACACAAGCACACAAAGGAAAACCAGGCCTGACCCAACATCTATAATATTTTTATAATATTTTTCCAGGCACAGCATTGATTTTTCTCCAGAAACAATAATTTAAAAAATGAGAGAGTAGAGTATGAGAGAATAGGAGTAGAAAGTGCTTGTTTTTTCCATTGCAGGAAGGACTTTTTTTACTCAAAGTCATCTGAAACATTATGACGTGAAGGCAGTTGATGATGATGTCCATGACAAACGTCACGACAAGCGTCAACGCCACTTTTGACCCTAGCTGTGAGTTTGAATTCTTCAAGCTACCCCCTCTCCATATACCCCTGATCTCTGCTGGAAATTGAGAGCTATATTTGGAGGACTGTGATGATGTCACTAGTGGTTGAGGGTAGGAGCCTATAACAGAGCGGATGGATGGAGTGAGTGAATGAGTGTGTGAAAAACAGAGACATCGCCATCACCTTTTAGAGCTGCTGTCCACTGGTTTGAAACCGCTGGAAGTGAGTACTGTTATCATTTCAATAAAATATCTGGAAACTTTTTCTAGTATCATTAGGCTCAACACTCTATATGAGTTTGTTTTAGCTTAAAACTGGCAAATATTGAGATTTTAATAATAGTAATGATAATGTTGTCCTCTGTAAAAAGAGTTAAAAATACTAAATATGGTGTTTGTCTGGAACGGAAGTATTTTGAAGTAATTGAGCCTCTAAAATGGTAGGGGGTAATGCTTTACATGTCTGAAATGTCCACAAAATTTATGTTCTACATGCAGTTTTACTCGTTCTAATGCTCTTTTTTCCCCCTTTTATTTTGCACAAGAAAAGTATTACAGTCTGCCATGTATCATCTGAAACTGTCCTCCCAGATCCTGATCTTCCTCGTGATGCTGCATTGTGTTGCCACAGTCCCTCACAACAGGTATGTCTTTAACTCATTGTAAAAGGTCCAAATGTTAGGTGTATTTTTTATCAGATTTTTGATCTATTCTTTTTAGGATGCTCCTGATCCAACCCTTAAAAAATCCTTAAGTAATATTTTAGTTAATTTAAATGTTATCATGCTGACGTGTGTTACCTGGAAAACTGTCAAATAAATGCTTTTATTTTTAGAATAAAGAAATTACTGAATATTTTGAATTATAGAAATTCAATATTACATATCCATTTGACTTAGAAGAAGTCAATTTATATTGTATTTTTTAACAGTGTCTCTAAAATTCTACTTTTATGACTTTTATGATTAAGAAAGAGCAAGTGTCCAACTGCTGAAAGTCGAAATGTGTGGCTACCTGTGTTTCTAGTTGATTTGACCTTTAAATTTAACTTTTGTTAGTTATTAAATGTAGTCAGATTTATATAAAATACAATTTGTATGTGAATATAAACAATTAAAACGAATAATGTAGGCTAATGTTACAGGTTCTTTAACAGCATTGATGGTTCCACAAAGAACATTTAACATCCACGGAACCTTTCCTCTGCACAAAAGTTTCCTTGATTTTTGTTTTTGTAATGTTTTTGTAATGTCATATCACATCAAACACATTTCAAGTTACCTGACAAAATTTTTTTTTATTTGAGGAAGCAACTTGAGGTAACACACTTGTTCTATCTTTGAGATGTAAAAAACTGTGCTGCAAGTGTGTAGAAGTGTATGAGAGTGATATGACCAGCGGGCGTAAATGATCCACTTGCAACACTTCAGAAGATTGTCATAGTGGGGAGAGTGGCACTCTGTACGCAGTTCTTGATGAAATGGTGCTTTGTGGCCTCTTCTTGTCGACAGGTACTCCCTTTCATCCAATGAGCCGCCAGATGACTTGCAAGAGGCCGATGGATGGCTGGTTACAGATCTATCTGACAACCCCTTTGTGAGTTTTACAAGGCCACGGCCCCCAAGGGGTCTCAGTGCAGTGAACAGGTACTAGAGCAAATTAATTGTGTCAATTATGATTCATTGTTTAAGATGTTTCCATTTTGGTATAGTGCCATCAAAGTAATTATATGCAGAACCTGAATTCCCCAAGAAGTGCAGCATGTTCCTGGATCAACATCTTTGTTCATTCTTTTACAACATTCCAATAAACCAATCAGGGACAGTTTCCAGTTTATGTCAAGCTTTGGCTTCCAACCAGGGTTAGGTGCTTCTACATCTGTGTTATTCATTTATAATTTGCTTCTGATTTTAGGGATAACTTGGGTAGGGTTAGGTTTAGGGGTTAGGACTAAATTTTCAGAAAGGAATGTTGTTCCAGGATCAACAAAATATGTTGACCCAGGAACGCATCTAATTGGAAAAATCAGTAAAGCGTTCTGTCAGGCGTTTTATATATAGAACCTTTTAGGGGTTCCCATCATGTAATCAATTTATGAATTTAGTTTTAATTAATGATATGAATTAAACAGCTCGTAAACACACTTTATCGATAGAAGTAGCCCATTAAACATTAAAATATCGTGCAGACATTTAAGTCAATTGCCATCAAGGATTCTTTAAAACTGAGTTAATAGCCCTATAAGGTCCTTTTTCAAATTTAATTGGTCAGTTGGCATTCCGAATTGTTTAAATTATGGGACTGTTTCACTGTTTGTATGCGTCCACTTGTCCATGTGCATTATACAGTTCTAACACTTATACCTGCTTTAGCTTTTTTTGGAACAATTTTCATTAATTAATGTTATTTTTATTACTTGTAATCCGTGCGATCGAGACGCAACTTGATACAACATTCATTGCCTACACTAACTGCTTGGTTTGAATGTGACTTCTGAATCATATTTTGTACATCAGTACACTATTGATAAATTGACAGTGCACTATTGATACTACCTTATTTGCCTGCAAAATCGTGCCTAAAAGTTGGCATGAAACGGAAGTTGCGATAGTCTTTTATTCCCTGTTGTGATGTATATCCAAGTGAAACGGCTTCTTGAATAAGAAAAAATGTTGGGCGGGATTTGATTTTGTCCATCGGGAATTGATTGGATCATTGTAGTTTGTGGTTATCCAATTGTGAGTTACAGGTTGCTCCACCCTCATGCCAATTAACATGTTTTTAGAGGATCATTTGTAATATTCAATAAAAAAAAGAATTGTCAATTTTGATTTCATGGTGACTTCATAAGGTAATTAATTGTAATTTATTTAGGCATATGACTAATGAATGAATACCCTTCTTACCTACCTTTTAGTCATCACATCGAAAAGAGGAGGTGCAATACAGCCACCTGTGTGACTCAGAGATTAGCAGATTTTCTCGTCAGATCCAGCAACACCATTGGCACCGTCTATGCGCCAACCAACGTCGGATCCAACACTTATGGAAAGAGAGACCTGCTGCAGTCGCCTGTTTACCTGCCTTTATAGTTCAAATGCAACAAAATTGGGGGCTCGTCCGGGATTTGAACCCGGGAACTCTCGCACCCCAAAGCGAGAAGCATACCCCTGCAGTAAAATAAATGTACTATGTATTATAATTATGAAAATTATTCAGTTTATATGTTATTGCATTTGTTTTCATTTGTTTTTTTTCCCCCTACATTGTACACAAAAGACAGTGCCTTTTGGTGTAAACAATTGTTTGCAGCATTTTCAGTTTATGTAAACCTTGCATGACATTAAGGTTCTCAGACAACATAGTGTTTTGAATTATGCTATCATGATGGCACGTTAATAAAATGTATTAACAAAGTACATGAATAGCAAAGAAGAATTTACATTTTGTTTTGATTTCTTTTCTAATAAAATAAAAAAAGATAATCCACTTCTCTGCTCAATGTCATTACAATTAGGTCAATAAACCCATTGTCTACAAGATTTTTTGTTTATTATTGCTGGCCAAATTTCAAAGCAATACAAGAGCAATAAACTAAAGAATTAGAGCAATTAACAGATAGAAAGACATATTGTTTAAATTCGTCATGTTTAAACCACAGTTAAAGGGAATTATAAAAAGTGATATATAATCCTCAACAGAAACTGATCAAGTACCATGTATTGCAAATGTGGTTATACCACAAACATTAGCCATTAGAACTCTGTCTGACACCATCTGATTGGATACAGAGGTCCCTATATCTCTTTTTTATGTGTTTTGATGAACACAACATCAAGTGGTTGTATACATTGATTACTGCAGGCTATTATAGCCATAAAAGACACTCAATTTATGCGCCATTTTAGCTCATTATAGACCTCTGACCCTAACTATCTAAAAAGAGTCATTGCATATACAAAACCACATGTGCTGATGCTAAAACTGAGGAGGTACAAAAAAGGCATTGAACACAGTATCAGAGAAAAGAGTTTGGGAAAACAGTTGTGCCTTGACAAAAATGTACCTAAATG
The DNA here is from genome assembly GCA_023029165.1 of Gobiocypris rarus. NCBI lineage: Eukaryota > Metazoa > Chordata > Actinopteri > Cypriniformes > Gobionidae > Gobiocypris > Gobiocypris rarus. Next base: position 12,275,269 of record CM040923.1, read on the forward strand.
TTTAGCTTAAATTTAGCTCAAAGTTAAAGATGAAGATCTAGGACCAGACTTTGACCAGCTTAATGTTCAAAATTTAAACAAAAAGAACAAGAGATTTAGTAGGATTGGCAGCTAACTTTGTGGCTGGTTCATATTTGATAATGCACATTTCCTTTCCATTTTTGAGTGAATTTTAAGTAAATGTTGTGCAAATAAGTTTAATTTGATCGCTTCCCATATAATAAATAAAATATCCAACAGCTATTATGCAAAAACCTTTTTATGTAAAGATGTTTTGATGGTTACTGTTTTAATTTTTGGACAGTGGTGGAAGTAATTGTGTATTTTAGATCACTATTGTTACATTTTCATTGTGTCTTTAAAATATGAAGAGGAGGTCATTTTCTCTTTATAATAATCCATGTAATGCATATAATTGCACTATTGGTTTCTGTTCAAATGCTGTGGAATATGGAAAGGCCAAAACGAATGCATTCTTTTGTGTAAAGTTTTGAAAGTATTATACTTTGACTTGATTCCTGAAAATGTAATAATATGATATTGGTGCATTTCAGTGTATATAGTTTGCATAATAAATGGTAAATGGGCTGCATTTATATAGCGCTTTTAACAGACCAATGGCCATCCAAAGCTCTTTACATGTTGCCTCACATTCACCCATTCATACACTCATTCATACACCGACAGTGGTGTCAGCCATGCAAGGCGCCATCCAGCTCGTCGGGAGCAGCTGGGGTTAGGTGTCATGGACACCTCGACACTTGGTCAGGTGGAACCGGGGATTGAACAACCAACCTTCCGGTTTGCAGACAATATACATGAACCACTGAGCCACTGCTGCCCTAATAATAGCATTGCTACTTTCAGCTAGTTGAGAAAAATGCTTTTAGTGGACATGTAAGAGATTAAATAATAATAAAAACTGCACCATTGGCACACACAAAAAAAGTTGTGTGAAAATGTTTTCATTTTTGACACCCTATTTAATATTGTTGCCAACTCTACAACAAAACATCTCCTTCATCATCAGTGACTATCATTTTGTACAAATGTTTGAACTGGCAATCACAAAAATATTCTGTTCATTTTTCTTCTTCCTTCTGATGGTGAATGTCCACCGTGTGAGCAATCGCACACATTCTGTGGCTTCTCTAATAAAAAGATGTTACAGAGACAGAAATAGATGAAATATATAAATGTAGCAGGGCCAGATGCAATACACATGAATCAATCAAGCAGAAAAATATGTCAGTGACATTTCAGATAAAGACTGATGCAGCATCAGCATCATCAGCCATACATTTTCACACAGTGCCTTTCCCATTCACAAGATGGGCATCTGTAATGATGAAATAAATGTCATGCACATAAATAATTTAAAATGCCAAAAGTATTGAAAAAATACTTCCATGTTTTTGTGGTACACTATATTGCCAAAAGTATTAGGACATCCCTCCAGATCATTGAATACAGGTGTTCCAATCATATCCATGGCCAAAGGTGTATAAAACCAAGCACCATGCGGACAGCTTCTACAAACATTTGTGAAAGAATGGCTCGCTCTCAGGAGCTCAGTAAATTTAAGTGTTGTACTGTAATAGGTTGCCACCTGTGCAATAAGTCCATTCATGAAATGTCCTAACTACTTAATATTCCATGGTCAACTGTTAGTGGTATTATAACAACTTGGAAGTAATTGGGAACAACAGCAACACATCCATGAAGTGGTAGGCCACGTAAAATCACAGAGAGGGGTCAGCCCATGCTGAGGCGCACAGTGCGCAGAAGTCGTCAACTTTCTGCAGAGTCAATAGCTACAGACCTCCAAACCTCATGTGGCCTTCAGATTAGCTCAAGAACAGTGCATAGAGAGCTTCATGGAATGGGTTTCCATGGCTGAGCAGCTGAATCCAAGCCTTACATCACCAAGTACAAAGTGTGGGATGCAGTGGTATAAAGCACACCTCCACTGGACTGTAGAGACGTGTTCTCTGGAGTGACGCTCCTCTGTCTGGCAATCCGATGGATTTGGCAGTTGCCAAGAGAACGGTACCTGCTTGACTGCATTATGCAAAGTGTAAGTTTGGTGGAGGTCCATTAAGACATGGATGAGCGAGTTTGGTGTGGAGGAACTTGACTGGCCTGCACAGAGTCCTGTCCTCAACTCGATAGAACACCTTTGGGATGAATTAGAGCCGAGACTGCGAGCCAGGCCTTCTCGTCCAACATCAGTGCCTGACCTCACAAATCCTCTTCTAGAAGAATGGTCCAAAACTTCCAAAAACCTTGTGGAAAGCCTTCCCAGAAGAGTTGAAGCTATTATAGCTGCAAAGGGTGGGCCAACTCCATATTAAACCCTAAGCAGTAAGAATGGAGTGTCATTAAAGTTCATATGCACATAAAGGCAGACATCCCAAAACTTTTGGCAATATAGAGCTAATTTGTCACCTCAGAATGTTTACATCTATATTTTAACACCTTAAAAGACACATTAGAGAATTAAAGTAAATGTGCAGTTACAGTTTATTGTAAGTTGACGTAGTTACACATTATAACATATACTTACATTAGTAATAACAGTAAATTATGCATAATTACAAGTAACCTAACCTAACCGTGACGCTATAGTAAGTACATGTAGTTTTGTAATGTGAGTAAGTAGGGGAGACTGGGTGTGGTTGTAACACTATTTTCTTCAGCACCTAAAACGGACCCTTTTTTTTAGCCACACATCTGAAACTTTTAGGCAAAGTACCCACATTTGTCTACTACAAATGGCAACAATTTAAATGTCTTCAACTATATCACAGACTTTGAGAGATGATGACAAATACACATTGGTCCTTTGTTGCAACCTACGCCACTACTGGGGTAGGTTGTAACACATACTGGGGCAAGCTGTAACAGGTAGAAAAAATCACAAAAACTAAGTGTACTCCAAGTGATATGCCACAACAACATGTATGAGCTTATTGTGTGTATTTGTGCATGCACATATGTGTGCGTTTGTTTGTGCATGTCTGTACGTGCACATTTATGTGTGTGTGTGCCCTTGTTTATATTACATTGTGGGGACCAAATGTCTTCATAAGGATAGTAAAACCTGAGATCACCTAAATTGTGTGGACCAGCCAGCAGTCCCCAATTTTCAAAAGGCTTATAAATCACACAGGATGCGTTTTTTGGAGAAAGTAAAAATGCAGAATGTCTCCTGTGATGGGTAGGTTTAGGGGCAGGGGCAGTGTAGGGAGATAGAATGGACAGTTTGTACTGTATGAAAACCATTACGTCTATGGAGAGTCCCCACAAAGATAGTGAACCAGACGTGTGTGTGTGTGTGTGTGTGTGTGTGTGTGTGTGTGTGTGTGTGTGTGTGTGTGTGTGTGTGTGTGTGTGTGTGTGTGTGTGTGTGTGTGTGTGTGTGTGTGTGTGTGTGTGTGTGTGTGTGTGTGTGTGTGTGTGTGTGTGTGTGTGAGTGAGTGAGTGAGAGCAAATTAACATAAACATAGGCATTCTGTAGAATTATTAAAATCACAAAATTTCTCTTAGTTATACATAAGTGTTTACACTCATTGTTTAGCTAGCCATATTAGCATGGTGCTTTGAAATTAGCAGGCGGTTGATACACCAATCTTTATTAGAGAAACTACACTTTGACCTGATATAACTCATACAACATTATCTACAATGGTAGAAGTACTAAACTAAACCTTTTTTTTTTTACTTTCTTACCTCAGAATTACATTTTCTGTATAGCTTCTGGAGAGACTGGAAAACCTCCATGTGGGATCGTAAAGGAAGCCAGAGGAAACTGAAACTGTCATATGACTCCTATCTTATTCGTGATTTGTAGAATTGGTAGTATTACAACTCTCCCTGTGTTACAACTATAGCCAGTCTCCCCAACAATGTAACTATCACCTTGAAATAAACGGTTACACTTGTTACAGTGTAATTATTTAAGTACTGAGTAAGAATAATATATATGTGCTTATAGGGTTAGGGTAGGATTAGGATTTGGTAGCATGTAATTATGCATAATTTACTTCTTCTTTGTTTTTCTATAGTAACTACAACAGTCCCATATTAACAATAACAATGTAAAATAAAGTGTTACCAAATAAATTGTAAGCAATTTAAGTGTGCATTTAAAATAATGTCACAATTTTAACATATGCTTAATTTTCTTTACGAAAAATATAATAAAACAATTTTTTTTTGGGGGGGGGGCTGTGTTTTTTTCCATCCATATGTGAGCAAATACAACACTGAAGCACTTTATTTCATTTGCTCTTAGAATCAGCATCCTAATTATCCTGACGTTGTACGAAATATGGTTTTGCCCTAGTGTGACACCATTTCTATTCTGATCTAAGCATATAAAACAAGGGAGGATGTTTTCTGTATTAATATAACAGTAAATAATAGGATTGACTGGTCATGGATAATTTGGCGGTTGATATATCTGTCATAATGACGTGAGTGTCCACAAGGAGGTTAAAGGCTACAGACGCTGTTCAGTGCAGTTAATATGGCTGACATACAGGGCCATCAGATCCATTACGTACACAGACTAGACAGAGAGGAGAGGAGAGCTTGAGTTCAAGTGTGACTCATTTAATTTGTACTTTTTAATTAGGCCGAAGGAAAGTTAGTTAATAGTGTGTCATTTTGTCCAGTGCACCTGTTTATATCTCATGCCTGCTTTCTTAGTGGAACTTTCTTTTTTACTTTCAGAACTTGGGGAAGTTTATTTTATTTAAATATTACCTTTATCTCATATGTTTGTTATTAACAAAATATTTGTTAAATATTTTAAATAATTATGATCATGTGTTCTGGATGCTGGTGTCTTACTAGGATTTCTAACTAATTTAACCAGCATTTTAAAAAGAATACTTATGGCGAAAATAATATGCTTTTACTTTTGTGTGTGTGCAAACATTAATTGCAATTAAATAAAATTGAACTGCAGTTTACATTAATATTAAATGGAATTAGCTGAACTTTAGAGTGTTTTCTGACTTAATTAGTACATGTAATTTCATAATTCTCCTTCATCTTTAAAATATGGTTAAAGTGTGTCCCGGATGTATTGACAGGCATTTATGGCAATCAAAAATATACTTTTATGTATTTTCCATTGAAGTTTGTATGTCAAGTTTTTTAATATATTTGTTATTACACATGTGGAGATGAAGTTGCAATTTAGGTTCCTGGGGATCATATATATTAATTTTAATTGTAATATATAGAACAACACAGTTAAATTAAAATCACGTACTACTGGCTACGTGTGATTCAGTATGTTAATCAACACATAAAAGTAAATCAACTTCTTTAAATCATTACAAAAGAGTATTAAACCATAATGATTTAAAATGTACTTTGAAGTAAAACTGTTTGACATTATTACAGATTTCACTTTTTAGTGTTCTCAAGTGTGTTAAAAAACATAGTTAATAAAGTGTAGGGGAGACAGGGTATAGTTGTAACACAGGGAGAGTTGCAACACTACCAATTCCATGAATCACGGATAAGATAGGAGTCATATGACAGTTTCAGTTTCCTCTGGCTTCCTTTACGATCCCACGTGGATGCTTTCCAGTCTCTCCTGAAGCTACAGCAGAAAATGTAATTCTGAGGTAAGAAAGTAAAAAAACAAACAAACAAAAAAACAAGATATTTTTTTGTTTAGTACTTCTACTGTTGTATAATGTTGTATGAGTTATATCAGGTCAAAGTGTAGTTTCTCTAATAAAGATTGGTGTATCAACCGCCTGCTAATTTCAAAGCACCATGCTAATACGGCTAGCTAAACAATGAGTGACAGTGGCGGGGTAGGTTGTAACGTGTTTTGAAACAACCATCCACTAACATACAACTAAGAACATTTGTTTAGTATGTTTTTAAAGCTATTTGGTTAACAGGGACACAGGAAGTGTCCTCATAAACCATGTTTACATTGTAATACCCATGTCATTACTCACATGTGTGTCCTCATAAACCACATATACCAGAACACACACACACACACACACACACACACACACACACACACACACACACACACACACACACACACACACACACACACACACACACACACACACACACACACACACACACACACATGTTGTGTTTCCATGTTTTATGGGGACATTCCATAGGCGTAATGCATTTTATACTGTACAAACCGTATTTTCTATCCCCCTACACTGCCCCTGCCCCTAAACCTACCCATCACAGGAAACATGCTGCATTTTTACATTTTCAAAAAACATCACTTATTGTGATTTATAAGATGTTTTCCTCATGGGACCAAAAATGTCCCCACAAGGACAAGGATTTTGGATATTGCCATCTTTGTGGGGACATTTTATCCCCATAACATAGGGATTACCAGTCCACACACACACACACACACACACACACACACACACACACACACACACACACACACACACACACACACACACACACACACACACACACACACACACACACACACACACACACTACACACACACACACACACACACACACACACACACACACACACACACGTGTTTGTGCACATGTGTATGTATATACACACATACACACATATTATATATTTACAAACTTTTGTGTTAGATGCGATAAATCGCAATTTTACAGGAGTTTTCATTTCATATATCGGTGAGTGTTTCTATAGTTGTGAGTGATGTAGTAAATGTGAACTTTTTGAGTTTAACGTTGGGGGAAATGACACATGCAGTAAGTGCAAGAACAAAGGAAGATTAGCCTAAAGAACAAACAACAGCACGCCACACATGCAGTTCATTAGGTTAGAATAACTCTGGCATGTTCCGAGAAGAGAATATTACCATATGAGCTTTCCTGTCCAATGAACTTAAGTTATCCTCATGTCCAGAGGCATCTCTTTCTGTGTGGAGGGGGTTGATGTACCACAATAAGGGGGTTGATGTGCCACATTTGGGGCAGTGTTTTAACATGTCTAAGGGGCATATCAACATTATCAACATATCAACATTTAAGGGGTATGCCAGTGCACACAGTAATTCAGATAACACTTCTGTGTCTGTGTATGTTATTCTGATATTTTTTCACTTGTTTTGACACATTTGACACTGTTGGTTTATTTTCAGTAAGTGACTCATGAAAGCAACACTCTTCAGACATAAAAATCATTGTATACCGGCTATATGTAATTACCTGCAGCACTCACAACAGTGCTGATTTTAAAACAACACTTGCTTGAGTGATATTGCTGTATTAACATATGACAGCTTATAATATGGCATCAATATGATTTTTTTTATTAAAAAAAATTACAATTATCATACAACAAACAACAAAATTACTGTCTCAAACCAACCCAACTCACCATAATTTATCAGTCAATACAGTCTATGGTCTTCAAGCATAAAAATGTAACCAAATATACGTTTATAATAAATGATTGTCTCTTGTAAGAAGTAAACACTTTAGCCTACTTTTAAAAATAATACTTATTAATGGAAATAATATAGCCTAAACTTTAAAGGGTTAGTTCACCCAAAAAATTATCCCATAATTTACTCACCCTCAGGCCATCTTCTCAACTAACTCTTTAAATGCAAAATGAATGTAATGTTTCAGACACTTAATTGCATGATATTTAAAATTATTTTAGAATGTATTATAGTTTCAATTTATATTAAATGCTTTTAGTTAAACTTAAAAAAAAGTAAAGGGTGCTTTTTTTTACCAACTTATAAGTAATACTGTACTTAAGTAATTTGCAGCAACAAGTTTTATACCATAAACTAAAATATAGGCTACTGAATATAATTTATATTTAAAATTGTATATTAGCCTATTTATAAATTATTTGCACATATAATGTTGCAATTTATTACAGTTAAAATATAGGCTATTAACTTTAAATAATATCTAATAACACACTAACACATTAAAACTATCAGATACTTTGCATGTGCTATGCTAGTCAACAAATCAAAATAAGTACGTTTTTAAAGCCTGACAAAAGATTATTAAAACATGATTTAAAATAAAGCCTATATATCTTTATTTTAAGAAACATTCATGAAAGTGTACTCTCTTTAAGTATACTTAAGTGGCCTTTTTCACTAATATTATATTATCTGCAAGTATCTCTTAGCCTAGGCCTATTTTTAAAAAATGAAAGCAGCCTAGCTACACGATAAGTACACGTACATTCAACACAATTGAGCACATTTCTCTTTATTTTTTTCCTGCAAGGGTTTAGCTGGTTTTAACACAAACTAGAAAGCTTTAAAAGTTGTCCACGACAGGTTTTGACCTTTTAATACCTTTAACAGAAATTCATATGGCTCTATACGTAATTACCTCGTATATTTTAGCGCATACTGTTTGACCCTCAACGCTTTCTGTAGTCAGCTGAACGAAGGTAAACACGGAAGTCCATTCCGTCTAAATATAGTCGGAGTGAGGTTGCTCTTTATACGTGTCTTCTTAAGTGATTGATATGATTCTAGCAGAGACAGAGAACACAAAATATCGAGAAGGTCTCAAGAAACGAGCAGTTCAATAGTGGTGTAGTTCAGTCTTGATATAAGTTCGTATCCACAAACGGAGCTCCGGACATGTGCTGAAGTTCAATGGCTTCAGATAAACAAGTCACATTTGTCATCGTAGGTGGAGGAATCGCTGGTGTAACTTGTGCAGAACAGGTATGAGCACATCAAAAACGATAACTGATCTAATGGCTGGTCTGTCTGGTAACTTTCTAATCTCATAACTTTCGCAGATCGCATCGCAGTTCCCATCAGATGAGGTTTATCTTCTGACAGCCTCTCCTTTAGTTAAGACGGTTACAAATTTCAAACAGGTTTGATATTTCACATTGACATTTCGTGTCTTTCTTTCAGCCCTTTGACTGTTTATTCTAGAAAGAAGAAATAAAATACTTCTTCAATATTCATTTCCACGTTAAATTCGGAAAAGGGGTAATGCAAATCTAATATATTTGTATAATATACATTCCTAAACCAAAAACATATTATAGAAATAATACAGAGCCTACTCTGAAAGAATATACAGTACGTATTATTAATTTACAAATGATTGTCCTTTGTGAAAGACTAAGTACACCTTAACATACTTTTAAAAAGAGTATGTATTATGGAAATAAAAAAAATATGCATAAATGCAAAATTAATGTAATGTTTTCGGGCACTTAATTTCATGTTATTGACAGTAAAATGAAAGTGTATTATAGTTTAAATTTATATAAAATGCATTTTATATGTAATGCATGTTTATATGTCATGAATAATTATTTCTGCTGTCGTAGAAATGGTTAAAGTGTTCTGAAAAATGTACCGGCAAGCATTTACAAAAAAATACCTTAATGTAATTGATCCCTAAACCAATAATCTTTATACTGAATTAAAAATAGTTATTTGTCATCTACCTTTCTCAATGTAGGTGTCGAAGACCTTGGAAGAATTCGATGTCGAGGAACAGCCATCCAGTGTTTTAGAAGAAAAGTATCCCAATCTGAAAGTCGTACAATCTGCAGTCAAACTCCTGCGAGCTAAGGAACATGTATGTTAAGACACACACCTTGTTTCTTTTCCATATTCAAAGTGTAATTTTATTCCGGTATTCCCATTTTTGCAGCATTTACAAGCAGAGAATGGACAGACGTTCCATTATAAAAAGTTGTGTCTCTGCAGTGGAGGCAGACCCAAACTTCTTATTCAAGACAAACCTCATGTGCTGGGCATACGAGACACAGACAGTGCTCAGGTAAACTGGAGCTCGTCAATAATGAATATACACTATATAGACAAAAGTATTATTATATCTAATAATTGTTGAATTCAGGTGATTCAATCAGACCCATTGCCACCGGTGTATAAAATTCAGCACCTAGCCATGCAGTCTGCATTTACAAACATTTGTGGAAAAAAAGGGTAATTTTGAAGAACTCTGTGAATTTAAGTGAGGTGCTGTGATTGGATGCAGAATAAATTTGTTTAGGAATTTTCATCCCTGCTAGATATACCACGGTCAGCTGTAAGTGGTATAAGTCACAAAGCAAACCGGTCACTGAGTGTGTAAAAGACGCCAACTCTCTGCTGATTCCATAGCTGAAGAGTTCCAAACTTCAACTGGCATTAAATCAGCACAAAAACTGTGCGGCAGGAACTTCATGGAAGGGGTTTCCATCGCCGAGCAGCTGCATGCAAGCCTCACATCACCAAGTACAATGCCAAGCTTCGGATGCAGTGGTGTAAAGTACGCCGCCACTGGATTCTATAGCAGTGGAGACGTGTTATCTGGAGTCAGAAATCACACTTCTCTGATGGGCCAGTCTGGGTTTGGCAGATGCCAGGAGAACGTTACCTGCCTGACTGCATTTTGCCAAGTGTAAAGTTTGATGAAGGAGGGATTATGGTATGGGGCTGTTTTTTCTAGGGTTTGGTTAGTCCCCTTACTTCCAGTAAAAGGAACCTCTTAAAGGGTTAGTTCACCCAAAAATGAAATTTATGTCATTAATGACCCTAATGTCATTCCACACCCGTAAGACCTCCGTTCATCTTCGGAACACAGTTTAAGATATTTTATATTTAGACCGAAAGCTTTCTGACCCTCCATTGAATGTATGCACGGTATACTGTCCCTTTCCAGAAAGGTAATAAAAACATCATCAAAGTAGTCCATATGTGACATCATTTGGTTAGTTAGAATCTCTTAAAGCATCGAAAATACATTTTGGTCCAAAAATAACATACGCTGATTCATAACCGTTTGAATCTTTGTTCACGGATTGAAAACAATCAATGTTTGGAGAAGACAATGCTGAATAAAGTTGTAGTTTTTGTTATTTTTGGACCAAAATGTATTGTCGATGCTTCAAAAGAGTCTAACTAACCCACTGATGTCACATGGACTACTTTGATGATGTTTTTCATACCTTTCTTCTTACCTTTCTGTATACTGTGCATTCACTTTCAATGGAAGGACAGAAGGCTCTCGGACTAAATCTAAAATATCTTAAACTGTGTTCCGAAGATGAACGGAGGTCTTACGGGTTTGGAATGACATTAGGGTGAGTCATTGATGACAGAATTTTCATTTAAGAGTTTCCTTTTACTGGAAGTAAGGGGACTTGCCAACCCTAGAAAAAATAGCTCCATTCCATAATCCCTCCTTCATCAAACTTTACACTTGGCAAAATGCAGTCAAAACATTTTGGACAATTCTATGCTTCCAACTTTGAGGGAACTGTTTGGGGAAGGCCCTTTTCTATTCCAGCATGACTGTGCCCCACTTTACAAAGCAAGATCCATAAAGAACTTGACTGGCTCTCACAGAGCCCTGACCTCAACCCCATCAAACACCTTTGGGGTGGACTGGAACAGAGGTTGCGAGGCCTTCTCGTCCATCAACAGTGACTGACCTCACAAATGCTGTAGTCTACTGGATGAATGGGCAAAAAATTCCTCCAAAAAAGACTTCCCAGAAGAGAAAAAACTGCTGTTGTAGTTGCACGGGGGGACCAACTCAGTCAGTGACTTAAATTAATGTCTATGTATTTAGAATGCAATGTCATTACTGTCCCTGTTGGTGTAATGGTCAGGTGTCCCAATGCTTTTGTCTATATAGTGTATGTATATGAATATAACTATATTTATATGGTGTCAACAAACATAAATGTGATGCAGAATTATTATTATTATTTGTTAAATTATATTTTCACAGGAGTTTCAAAAGTGCTTATCAAAGGCTACACGGATAGTTGTCATTGGCAATGGAGGAATCGCATTAGAATTGGTGTAAGTATCTGTATCAACCCAAATAATTGTTAACAATAAATCTACATAGCAAACTCAAGAAAACACACTACCCGTGCTTTTATATTATATTTTGATGATTTTCCTATCAATATTGTTGAAAATAGTAATAATTAAAGGATGTCTAGGAAGTGAAGGTCCAAACGCTAATAGAGATTTATCGAGATGGATCTTCTATAATTCCTGCTGTCTGTTCCTGTAGGTATGAAGTAGAGGGCTGTGAGGTTATCTGGGCTATAAAGGATAAAGCCATGGGAAACACATTCTTTGATGCAGGGGCTGCTCAATTTCTCATTCCCTCACTGAAAGCTGAAAAGAAAGACAGGTCATTGCCATGCAAGAGATCCCGCTACACTACTGACAAGACTGAAGGTATGAATTCACCTCACACACTGCTCTACATTTTCACACAATGTGCGCTGCTGCCCTCTTCTGCCAGTTTTGATGGAAAGTAAGGAGATGAGTGCCACTGTAATGAAGTAAAGGGAAACATTGGAAAGCCTGTTTTTTCTCTAATAAAATATTAATTCAAAAGGTTTACTTGGATTGAAGTTAATATGATTTAAATAAATGTTCAAAAAAAGTTTATAATTACATTTAATCACACTCTTAAATGTAATCTTTAGAAAATCTCAAAATAAATATTATATACTGAAGTGAATAACAAACTGTAAATACTGTAAATTATAAAGCCACATTTTTCTAGCCTGACGTGGTCGTACTCAATTCTAATTACTCTTCAATGGATCGAGTCCAGACCGAACTGCCCTAGCAAAAATGTTGTGGGCGGGGCTGAGTTCGGCTGGCATCAAGGCTAACTTTTTTCCACATTTAAACTGACAACTTTTGCATTGTTCACTTACTGACGATAATTTGTCAAAGCGATTCCCATTCACAAAAACAACTAAAACGCTGTATTATTCATGCCAGGCCAGTAGTTGGCGATGTAACTTCGCAAGACGAATGCGAATGGCATCACCGTTTTCACTAATTAGCATTTTTGTAGTTTACACGGAGACGATAATGGTGTCTTTTTCAAAAATGTTCAATTTCAAACACATTTTTAAAAGTTTACGCTGTCAGGCCCACAAAGCGCCATTGTTGTGTAAATGAATGGCAAAAATGCATAAGTTTTCCGTTTTTAGTTGAAAATCATGTAAACGCACCCTTAGACAAAATACTATGAAATTGTATTCATTAGCTTATTGGTATTGTCACTGCATCCCTAATAAATAGCATAACATAAATGCCATGCAAAGGTATATTTTTACGGCTTTGCATTTATAATAATATAAAAAAAAAACAAAAAAAAAACATTTATTTTAAAAAGTTCTCCTGTTCTCACATCTACTTAAATAAATAAAAAAAACAGACTTTCTTCAAAACCAATATTTTCAGTAATTCCCAGCTGTTCAAAAGGTCAATGGCGCATGTGTATGTTTCATAGCAGGCCACAGTGTGGCTTCAGGAGATCTTGGCAGTGCTTTGGGCCCAGATTGGCATGAAGGGATTGAATTAAGAGGAGCAGAGCAGGTTTGTACTCATTTTTGCATTTTTCATTTGTACATTAGCCACATTAGAATGGTGGAAATGATCTCTTGTCACTTAATTCTCATTCTTTCTTCTTTTCTATTCATTTCTCAGAGTTCCAGTGGAGTCCATATAGAATATGAGTGTGAAGTTGATGAGATCTTCACCCAACAGGAGTTTTTGCAGTCCAAACTCAGCACAAAGAAATCTGAATTAGGTTATTCTAAAGGAGATAATTCACTTAAACAAAAATGAAGTCTCAGTGATTTACAGCTAAAATAAAATACAAATAAAAAACAATTACTTTTTTTTTATTTCCATAGGGATGTGGCCATCTTATGTCCAGTTAACCAATGGGAAGATTTATGGCTGTGATTTTGTTGTCAGCGCAACAGGTGTCGTGCCGAACACTGATCCTTTTCTCCATGGCAACAATGTAAAATAAATATGCATCTGAATAGACACATTTATTTCACTTTTCAATTTTTTTTATTTAAAACTAAATAGTATATATTTTGTAATTATCCTTATTGGTAAATATTGGATTTTGTCGATGAAAAATGTATTTATAAATAGTCACTTTGTTGTATATTCTACATTTTCGAGTAATAGTAAAGGCTACAAAACCACACATTTTCAGTAATTTAAACTTTATTTAATTAATTTTGTCATTACTTTTTACTATTATTAATATTATAACAATTTTCTTCTTTTTTTTACACAAAATACTATAGGATTTGAATTATTGGCTTATTGGTATTGTCAGTGCATCCCTAATAAGGTAAAGCAAAGCAAGGTATATGTTCAGCCTTTAAATATATAGGTACATTTAGGCACATTGAGCTACTTGAACATGAAGAAATTATATCTCTTATGTGTTTCATATTTTTTCTATTCCAGTTTGAGCTGGCTGCAGATCATGGTCTGAGAGTGGATGATCATATGCGGACGTCCGAAGAGGATGTGTATGCGGCTGGTGATGTGTGTACTGCAGGCTGGAAGCCCAGCGCTCTCTGGCAGCAGGTACGACTGCACCTCAGTTACTGTATTTGTGCATTTCATCTCATACTTTTGATCTTTTTGTGACATGAGAACACACACTATTTAGCCAATACCTGATACTTGTTATATACACAATGGTTACAATTCTGGGTCAGCGATTCTCTTTATTGTGATGTCCTGAAGATTATCTTGCTAAATGTTCTCTCCTGTTACACACAGATGCGATTGTGGACTCAGGCGCGTCAGATGGGCTGGTACGCGGCGCGATGTATGGCTGCAGATGTGCTGGAGGAGCCCATAGACCTGGACTTCTGCTTTGAGCTGTTCACACACATCACCAAGTTCTTCAACTACAAAGTTAGTACTTCTGTTTATTTATTATTTCTTCTTCTTCTATATATATATATATATATATACTGTATATATATATATATATATATATATATATATATATATATATATATATATATATATATATATATATATATATAATCCAAACGCAATTGCAAATCGGGCATTTCAGTTTGCATTTTGGTTTACGCAAACGCACAAGAACCGCCAAATTTCAAATGGGAAAGCAAAGTCTGTTTGCAATTGCATTTCCAATGTCTTGCAAGTTATGACCCTGCCATTTTGGAATAGCAATAGAAAATCACCTATTTGCTATTTCATTTCCTCCATGTCCTGCCACAACCAGCACAAAATCGCATTCCAATGTCTAACACAGTCAACTGTCAATAAGGCTTGAGGGCGGGGTTTATTGATGTAGTCTGTAAGTAGGCCACATCCTCAATTGGTAGAAATGGGGAATTTGGCTATTTTTTGTAATAAAAATCAAAGTTCAAACTCTTTAGTTCAAAGTCAAAATGCAGAACTGATGCAGAACAGGTTTTCGTCCAGGATATCCCTGTACTTGGCCGCATTCATCTTTGCCTCGATTGCAACCAGTCATCATGTCCCTGCAGCTGAAAAACACCCCCACAGCACGATGCTGCCACCTGTCCAATACTGTTGGGACTGTATTGGACAGGTAATGAGTAGTGCCTGGTTTTCTCCACACATACTGCTTAGAATTAAGGCCAAAAAGTTATATCTTGGTCTCATCAGACCATAGAATCTTATTTCTCACCATCTTGGAGTTCTTCAGGTGTATTTTAGTAAACACCATGCAGGCTTTCATGTGTCTTGCACTGAGCAGAGGCTTCCGTCTGGCCACTCTGCAATAAAGCCCCGACTGGTGGAGGGCTGCCGTGATGGTTGACTTTCTACAACTTTCTCCCGACTGCATCTCTGGAGCTCAGCCACAGTGATCTTTGGGTTCTTCTTTACCTCTCTCACCAAGGCTCTTCTCCCCCGATAGCTCAGTTTGGCCAGACGGCCAGCTCTAGGAAGGGTTCTGGTCATCCCAAATATCTTCCAGTTTTGTAACCTTGGCCAAATCTGTGCCTTGCCACAATTCTGTCTCTGAGCTCTTCAGGCAGTTCCTTTGACCTCATGATTCTCATTTGCTCTGACATGCACTGTGAGCTGTAAGGTCTTATATAGACAGGTGTGTGGCTTTCATAATCAAGTCCAATCAGTATAATCAAACACAGCTGGACTCAAGTCAAGGTGTAGAACCATCTCAAGGATGATCAGAAGAAATGGACAGCACCTCAGTTAATTATGAGTGTCACAGCAAAGGGTCTGAATACTTAGACATTAATCATGTGATATTTCACTTTTTCTTTTTCTTTTTTATCTGCAAAAATGTCAACAATTCTGTGTTTTTCTGTCAATATGGGGTGCTGTGTGTACATTAATGAGAAAAAAAATTAACTTAAAATGGCTGCAATATAACAAAGATTGAAAAATGTAAGGGAGTCTGAATACTTTCCGTATTTTTTATATATATACAGGTCCTTCTCAAAAAATTAGCATATTGTGATAAAAGTTTGTATTTTCCATTATGTAATGATAAAAATTTAACTTTGCACACCAACTGAAATATTTCAGGTCTTTTATTGTTTTAATACTGATGATTTTGGCATACAGCTCATGAAAACCCAAAATCTAAAAAAATTAGCATATCATGAAAAGGTTCTCTAAACAAGCTATTAACCTAATCATCTGAATCAACTAATTAACTCTAAACACCTGCAAAAGATTCCTGAGGCTTTTAAAAACTCCCAGCCTGGTTCATCAAAACCGCAATCATGGGTAAGACTGCCGACCTGACTGCTGTCCAGAAGCCCATCATTGACACCCTCAAGCGAGAGGGTAAGACACAGAAAGACATTTCTGAACGAATAGGCCGTTCCCAGAGTGCTGTATCAAGGCACCTCAGTGGGAAGTCTGTGGGAAGGAAAAAGTGTGGCAAAAAACGCTGCACAACGAGAAGAGGTGACCGGACCCTGATGAAGATTGTGGAGAAGGACCGATTCCAGACCTTGGGGGACCTGCAGAAGCAGTGGACTGAGTCTGGAGTAGAAACATCCAGAGCCACCGTGCACAGGCGTGTGCAGGAAATGGGCTACAGGTGCCGCATTCCCCAGGTCAAGCCACTTTTGAACCATAAACAGCGGCAGAAGCGCCTGACCTGGGCTACAGAGAAGCAGCACTGGACTGTCGCTCAAATTTTGCATGTCATTTGGAAATCAAGGTGCCAGAGTCTGGAGGAAGACTGGGGAGAAGGAAATGCCAAAATGCCTGAAGTCTGTGTCAAGTACCCACAGTCAGTGATGGTCTGGGGTGCCATGTCAGCTGCTGGTGTTGGTCCGGTGTGTTTTATCAAGGGCAGGGTCAATGCAGCTAGCTATCAGGAGATTTTGGAGCACTTCATGCTTCCATCTGCTGAAAAGCTTTATGGAGATGAAGATTTCGTTTTTCAGAACGACCTGGCACCTGCTCACAGTGCCAAAACCACTGGTAAATGGTTTACTGACCATGGTATTACTGTGCTCAATTGGCCTGCCAACTCTCCTGACCTGAACCCCATAGAGAATCTGTGGGATTTTGTGAAGAGAAAGTTGAGAGACGCAAGACCCAACACTCTGGATGAGCTTAAGGCCGCTATCGAAGCATCCTGGGCCTCCATAACACCTCAGCAGTGCCACAGGCTGATTGCCTCCATGCCACGCCGCATTGAAGCAGTCATTTCTGCAAAAGGATTCCCCACCAAGTATTGAGTGCATAACTGAACATAATTATTTGAAGGTTGACTTTTTTGTATTAAAAACACTTTTCTTTTATTGGTCGGATGAAATATGCTAATTTTTTGAGATAGGAATTTTGGGTTTTCATGAACTGTATGCCAAAATCATCAGTATTAAAACAATAAAAGACCTGAAATATTTCAGTTGGTGTGCAATGAATCTAAAATATATGAAAGTTTAATTTTTTATCATTACATAATGGAAAATATGAACTTTTATCACAATATGCTAATTTTTTTAGAAGGACCTGTATATATATATAATGGCTGAAAATTCAGAATTTGAGAATTCAGAATTGAAGTCAGAACTGGAATGACAGAAGAAATGTACAATTCAAAGACTTTTACACAGAGGAAAATTTGATTATATGACAATGCAAACTCATCAGGAGTGAAACAGGTGGTAAAGATGCAAGTTTAAAAAAGGGCAGAGAAAAAAAATCCTTCATATGTTGTGTCATAACATGTTTATGCGTTATTTGTGGTTACATGATTTTTTGAATAATTTTGTTTAATGTATATTGTAAAAAAATGGATTATTATTATAAAAATGATATAATAAATAATTAATCTGGATTTTTTCTATCTTAATTCAAGGGAATTAAATTAGAATTTAAAAATCATTCTCAATTAATTAATTAATGGCACAAAAGTATTTTTCAGTTTTGACAATCAGTTTAGCAAGCATTTAATGTCTGTTGTTTGTTTTGTTTTTTAAGGTGGTTTTGCTAGGGAAGTTTAATGCTCAGGGTTTGGGTCAGGACCATGAGCTTCTTGTGCGCTGTACAAAAGGCCAGGAATATGTGAAGGTGGTTCTGACTGGGGGCCGAATGGTGGGGGCCGTCCTCATCGGAGAGACGGATCTGGAGGAAACCTTCGAAAACCTCATTCTCAACCAAATGGACTTGTCCCGATATGGGGAAGAGCTTCTAAATCCTAATATTGACATTGAAGACTACTTTGACTGAATCTTGCTGGTTAACCAGTCACAGAGAGATGAGTAGGTTATACTTTAAAGCGCTTAGTGGTTTCTGTTCCACTAGCAGCACCAAACAGAATTGCAAAAAGAGTTTTCAAACTCTCCCTCAATCTTCCATCATTCTCAGCCAAGGAGGAGTCCCACCTCAATCTGTTGCTTTCGGGTGAGCCAATACTGTCGTGCTGGGCTTCCGAACAAACAGGCTGCAATTCCATTTTCTGCAGAAAATACACATTGTGGATATAAAAGAGTAATACACCCAAAAGTGAATTTCTCTCCCTCATGTCGTTCTAATCTTTATAAGGCTTTAATTTGAGTAACACAGTAGGATATTTTGAAGAATATTTTAGGCGCACAAAAAGCATTATATATAGCCATATCTGTCTATGAGCAGCCAAACAAATTGTGAGTTATTATATCCTGTTAAACATTGTGACCAAATCATCAGTTGATCTTGGCAATCTGATCAATCTTATTCATAAACAAATTATTCAGACTGGTTTTGTCATTAACTGCTTTACTGAGAAGATCCCAAACTGCTAAAAAAAAAAAACTTTTGATGCTTTTATTGATGATAAAGTCTGTTCAA
The DNA here is from genome assembly GCA_023029165.1 of Gobiocypris rarus. NCBI lineage: Eukaryota > Metazoa > Chordata > Actinopteri > Cypriniformes > Gobionidae > Gobiocypris > Gobiocypris rarus. The sequence continues at coordinate 12,294,414 of CM040923.1, forward strand.
CACAAAGCTGGCTTCAGAAGAATTGAACTGTAGAGGATAATTTGTACTATGATGACAATTTTATGTCCTTGTTGAAGTTTGAAAGCTCTAGTTCCAATTTATTGTAATTGCATGGAAAAGAGTGACTGGCACATTATTCAAAAATTCTCATTTTGCGGGTGAACTTTCATTTTTGGGTGAACTATTCTTTTAGAGAATAAAGAACATTTAGAAGTTACAACGCACAATGAGACAGAGGAAGAACAAATTGAGGTGCTAAGTAATATTTAAGTAATATATAAGTTTATTTGATTATTGATTTGGAAGTGCTTCGTCTTCACATCATGAGGCAAGTAATAAATAACTTCCAGATTTTTGGGATATATGTCTCCCAAAATGAAAAATTCTGTGATTGTGGACTTATGATGTGAATAAAGTCTTCTTGATTTCATCAGGATTGTGAAGATCTGTGCTGACTTTTTTTTTTTTTTGAATAATGAGAACATTCTTGGCCAAGAGTAGCAGGGAAAGCACGACTTCATGTGAGCTTCTGATGCGCTTACTGTATCTGCATGAAAATAAATGTTAAATTGTCCTCTAAAATTCATAAAATCCCAACCAAAAATATTCCGCCAAACATACTTTTTTTACCTTCATATAAACGTTCTGGCATTTTACACACATTCTCTAATATCTTTTGTTAAAGCTGCAGTCCGTAACTTTTTGGTTAAAAATGACCCAAAAATCTGTTTAAGAAAATAATCGTTTTACCTTAGCCCGATTTTACTTGTAATAATTTTATAATTTAAGTAGGGATGCACCGATATGAAAATTGTGGCCGATACGATAACCGATAATTTGAAAGCCGATAACCGATATATTGGCCGATAAATCTAAATACAAGTTTTAATAAACTTTGAGAGCCTGATTGCAAAAACAAAATGCTCAACATTAAAAGCCGTGTCCCAAACACTTCAACATGAATCAAACATATACTGTACAGTAGCCTATTTGAACCAGTGTAAGATTCCTTAACATTTCAAATTAATTTTAGACTCCTATGGCCAACTTAATTTATTTAAAAAAAAATGTGTAACACTTTACAATAAGGTTTCATTTTTGTTAGCATTAATTAACCAACAATACTTCTACAGGATGTATTAATCTTAGTTTATGTATTAATCTTAGTTTATATGTTAATTTCAAAATTTTCAGGTCAAAATTTGTGTCTGTTAACATTAGGTAATGCACTGTGAATGGACTCTTAATAAACACATTTTATTACTAACATTAACAAAGGTTATTGCGCTCTGTTTGTTAATTAATGCATTATTTTCCACAACAGCGCGCTGAAACACAACAACTAAACCCAGAGAATTCACTCATTGAATTTTCTCATTACAGTGTTATGTATACGACAGTCCCAGTAGTTATAAATGATGTGCATTTCTGTTTGAACTGCATGCGCTAAAGCTAAAGACTGGTACAATTTACTGCATCATTAATTAACTCAACTAAACGATTCCTATATGAGATTATATACACAGAATAAATATAATGTTACATCTTACAATGGCACAAAAGGCTGCGAATGCACAAGCTTTCCTCCAGATCCGTCTCTCCGATGAGGACGGCCCCCCCACCATTCGGCCCCCAGTCAGAACCACTTTCACATATTCCTGCCCTTTTGCACTTGCGCCTCAAATGTTGCATTGTATTTTACTTTATGAAGTGATTTCAATCATATTTCAAACTATTTCAAACTATTTAAACCCATCATGGCGGACAGCAGTCTGAAGTGTCTCAGCTGAAGAAAATAATACATTATCTATCGGTTTGAATATATCGGTTAAATTTTCTTATCGGATCGATAAAGATAACAAAAAATGATATATTGTGCATCCCTAAATTTGAGTGGTACTGTTGGGTTTTCGCAGGAAATTTAAGCATGCTGCCATTCGTATTTGCGCCTTTATGTCACGTCTGTATACATAAAGAAGGATAGTAGTAGTATCGCATGTGAGGATGCAGGTGACGGATCTTTTATAGCTTTTTCTCACAGCTGCTGGAATAATTAAATGTATAATTTTGATGGCGGATTTTAATCCAGAAAGGTCCGAATGACAATCATCAGTGAAAACTGGAGATTTACCGTAGTCAAAAACAAAAAATTAGACTGTACAGAAATTGAAATCTACACTGTAAAAAAAATTGTGATTTTAACGGTAAAAGACTGTAAAAATGCTATGGTTAAAAAAAGGTTAACAGAAACTTTCAGACTATAGGGTGAATAATTGTAATAGATCTAACCTTACATACAATGTAATTTTACAGTTAAATACCGTTAAATTTACAATTTTTGGAAGTGCAAAAGAATAAGTCGTTGTGTAATTTACAGTGACAAATTGACATTCCCAGAATTCCCTGCATGACACTTCACATTTGATGTATTTAGAAAAAAAAATGTTTTCATCAGTTATGTACATTAGGGTTTTATGTTACATCTAATGTTGTTAAATGAATGTTTATTGCATTTTTTTAATTACATCAGTGTTACCATGGTGGTGTTTAGTGTTTGTGTGAATGACACTGTGCACCTTCTATATATTAGTATTGTCCTCCTAAAAACTGCTTGTGATGATCTTTGATTCATCATGTGACTCTTTTCACCACTGTGATTGGTGGTTGTCCGTATAAATCAAAGTCACATAACAGATATTAGTATTTCAATAAATTGATAATTTAATATTATTTCAATTAATGAAATCCGGAAATTATTTACTGTAAAATTTACTTAAATCTGTAAAACCTAAAATGTTGCTACCGTTTTTTTACAGTAAATTTCGGGTTTGCTGCCGGGTTTTTTTAACCATACATTTTATGGGGATTTTTTTTTTCTTTTTTTTTTTCTTTTTTACAGTGTAAAGTTAACGCTCATACACACTAAATACACGTAGTCACGCAATGCTGATGTTGTTAACATTAACAATTTGAGAACAAAGTATATCAATAATAATAATTTGCACGGTTTGATGTGATCTAAGCCATCGTTAGATTTAATCCCCGTTGATAGCATGATTTATTGTAATGCTTTTTATTCTCAGTTGGTCAGAACAAAAGTGGCAGACATGTTATTTGTTCAGATGACATTTTGTGAGGAAAAATTCTTATTTGGTCATACTTCCATGTAGTGTTTTCAAAAGTACCTGCCGTGATACTAAGTCGGTACTGATTTTTGAAAAATGTGATGCTTTGAGCGCTGTTGAGCTGGAATCGCAAACACCTCTGGCTGCCCATTGTGCTTATGCGCTCATCAGATGTGTCTGTGATTGGCTGCAATGATCAATGATTTGAAAGTGGGAGTGGGAGCGGGAGCGTTTGAAAGCACAAGCAGGCGTCAACCAGTGGACCGGTAGGCTTATAGGCGCCTGCATTCAAACGCTCCCGTGTGTATCTGTGTAAGCGCACTGTGAAAAGTGTCATTGATGTATATTTACATGTTTTTAAAGCGCTGGTCATTGCAGCCAATCACAAACATTTGATGAGCGTGTGAGCACAATGGGCAATCAGAGGTGTTTACGATTCTGTCAACAGCGCTCAAAGCGTCACATTTTTTAAATTTCATTACCGACTTAGTACTTTTGACAACACTACTTTCAAGACGTAGAATCTGTGATTCCGAAGTACAGTATCCATACCGCTGCGGTGAATGAATGACAGCCACACATACTACTCAAAACAATAGATTAATCCGCACTGAGGAGCCGTGCCGATGCATAACCCACGTAAAGACGAACGGAGATGGCGACAAAGAGGCAAAACTTACGGACTGCAGCTTTAAGTTAGTTGGAGCAATATTCAAGCACATACTCTGGATATATCTGATTGGAATCAAAGATAACAAAAATCCTTGGACAGAGTGCATTATCCACACAACTATCGTGTATGGTTTCATCCCGGTCATCATTGGGTGTACAATAATCTTGACGACCTGTTTTGCACTTTCCGACAAGAACACGGGCAATCAGCATTACTTTGGTTCCCCGGCCGGTGTTTTCACTATATCCGGTAGCTAATGATGCATGTTTTGCAAAGTAGGTTCCTGCAACAAAAACAAAACAAAAAAATCAGTTGTTATTATAACCTTTTTTAAATGCGAAGTAAAAATCTGAACCTCATCTCACCTTTGCCTAATACGTGTCCCCTTCTTCTCTCGTCTGACAGTCTGCAACTGAAATTAAATGTGCAAATAGAGTGCACATTTTTTGCGCTTGTTCCATGAAACAGCATTTGCTCTTCAATATCTGATTGTCCTTTTATCCTCATCAACTGGATTTTTTTCCTAAGAATTTTAAATGGAACATTTTATACATTGTTTAATTTGATCGTTTTTATTCATTGTTTAGGGTGAAACATGTTTTCATTAGATTCACTGAAATAGATGGAGCAAGACATTCTCATTACCTACAAAACAATTCCCAAAGGTCCATGTTTTGTATTCTGTTGATGGATACGATGGGACAATGCAGTAAACCAACATCCCTTACAAATCTCTCCATCATCTGATATTCTCTGCTGTCTTTTCTCAGAGAGATTAACTGATCGAGATAGGAAAACATTTTCAAAGAGAATGTCACACTTCCGACCGAAATGTGATCAGCTATGATACCACTATGATAAGCACTTCCTGTTACCTGATAAGGGTTTCTGGGATCCACATTCTCCCAGTGTGTTGGTGGAGATGGAGAAATGTCATCACATTTGCACCTGTTACACAAAACATATGTCTTGTAAGGTTGGTTTCTCTTTCGTTTCATTTAAAAAAGGAATGAATGCACCATGGTACTTGACTGTACTTATAATATCTATATATAAAAAAAAGGAAAAAAAGGTTTCTTGTCTAAAAAGGTTTGGCTTAAGAAAAATAAAATAATAAATATCTCACCTGAAGCCACTTTCAGTCTGAAATGAGCGTTTAATCTGCCTTTTTTCTCCAGTCCTTAAATTGACCTGTGTGCTTGCTAAAATTGTAACATACTGTATTAATAAAAAATAAAACACTCACTGATAATGACAATGATATTGATATTCAGCCACAGTTCCGTCATGGGTGTATAATAAACATGGCTATTTACTTATTTAAAGGGGTACTTCAGCGCTGGGAAGATGAATGTGTTTTTAAGCTGGGTCATTTATGTAGTAGAAATATGAAATTATTTTTGAATTTGGTGCCTTCTAGACTGAGAAAAGACAGAAAAATTATTTTTGGCTCATGTGGATTAAAGACAACAACTCCCGGAATGCACTTGCTTTGCTGACCTAAGTGGCCACTCCCAATACCACTGCAATTGGTTCGCTTGCCCACCGCGGCACCACCCCTACTGTAGTTTTCATTTTCATAATAATTTAGTTCATTTAGAGAACGGACACTACAATTAAAAACTGAATGTGTCTGTTCATTATAATGTGAGTGAGCCAAGCGAGTGTCACGGCACAAACGCAGCAGGAGTCAGATTTCATTTATCACGAGAGCAAAGAGCTGAGGTAAGCGCAGGCGCGGCATACATTCACAGCACGTGTTCAAGCCGGATGCGTTTTCAGATCATGCCTATGGAAGCTTAACTTTCATATGAAGTCATTTGAACAGTTGAAACACTCACTTTGCGCCGCACCGGAGCTGCTCGAGCCGAGCGCTGCGAGTGAGATCCCACCCCCCATGGGCGGGGTTGATAACATGCGGAAATAGCTCCTTCTACTGGCTGTAGTTTTTAGCCTCTGGCCAAAAAAAATCCTCTAATGATGAAAAATGAAGATATTTGCGTCATCTGAGGATTTTTTCCAGACTTAAAATACATAAATCTCTCGCCTCAGGTGGATATGAGGGGGTGGGGGTGGGGGAGTACGATCATTCGAATATACTACCGGATTTCTACTGATACAAAGTTTAATGCTAAATCATTGAAGTAACCCTTAAATTTACATTATATACCTATATAATAGCAGTTAAATGATTCTCAAAGTATTTGTTAGTTTAAAAACTAACAACCCCCCATATTATAAGTAAACCATTTACCTGAAAAGTTAATCTGGATCTGAACTCCGGCAGTAATCATGTGTATAACCCCTTGTGGGTTTTTGAGGTAATATCTCTCCAGATCATCACTGAACATACAATTTTCTGGGTCATCCTAAAACAAACATTTTCAATAAATCATAAAAGCAGTCAGTTGCCACAAATGAACAGTTGTATAAGACATAAAGAAATATTACCTCAACTCTGTGCCAGACACCACACTTTCCCTTGTAATACCAGTACCATGGTGTTTCAGATGTGTCCATATATTCCACTTCATCCTCCAGCGACAAACTACCAAACGCACCTAACATTTTAACAGGTAAAATGAACTACAACATGAGAAAATGTTTGAAAACTCAACTATTTCCAGACTGGAAAAGACAGAGTAAACAGCAACAACAGAAATAAGAGAGGCACATTCTGACGGACAGAAATTGAAAGCAACCAGAACAGCACACCCATGAAAATCAGACATCATTATTATGCAATTAAGTGACGAAGAAGTAGCAGAGAAATGGAAACCTACTGATGGGAAAAGAAAAGGCCACACCAGGTGATCATTGTAAACATGTGACTAGGAGTGACGTCAAACATCGTACAATGGGCCACACCTCGGAGACAAATACATCATTTTACAGCTCACTCATATATAATTTGGAATCATAAGGACCTACACTGGATAAACATAAATCTCTTTTCTTTGATAGCTGGATTAAACATTGTATTATTTTTGTATCTCGACTTTTCAATCAAAATGGTTCAATCTTATTCTGAGTTCTTAGTAAAGCATGGAATTCCTGTTACTCCAAAAGAGTTTGCAGTTGTGGCTGATGCAGTGCCCCAAGGAGTTCTTATGCTTTTTAAAGTTTTTTTTTTATCATCTTTTTGTCACTCGATGGATCTGTGCAAGACATTTGTAGGTAAACAGTGTTCTACTCCAAAGACTTAAAGGATAAATTCACTTCAAAGTGAAATTTTCCTGATAATTTACTCACCCTCGTGAGTAAATTACTCAATCCAAGATGTTCATGTCTTTCTTTAGTCGAAAAGAAATTACATTTTTTAAGGAAGAAATTCCAGGATTTTTCTCCATAGAATGTATTTTAATGGCAACCAACAGGTTAAAGGTCCAAATCAATGCAGTTTCAAAGGGTTTCAGAGGCTCTGCACGATCCCAGCTGAGGAATAGGGTCTTATCTAGCGAAACCATCAGCCATTTTCAAGAAAGAATTTATATTAATATACTTTTAAACCACAAACGCGCGACTTCAACATTCAGCTACTTCACAACGTATGACATCATCACTACGGAAAGGTAGGTGGAAGTAGGCTACACCAACCCAGTGCCGAAAAACTCCATCTCATGTTCTCCTACAACTTAAGTCTTTGGACGTTCGTTTTAAGACTGGGTCGGTACTTCGGTAGGGTGGACCTTTCCGACATAATGGCGCCAATGCCGTGAAGAATCACGACATCGAAGTCAAACATTCATGGTTAAAAACTGTAATATTTTTTTTTTCTTCTTGAAAATGGCAGATGGTTTCGCTAGATAAGACCCTATTCCTCAGCTGGGATCGTGCAGAGGTTTTGAAGCCCTTCAAAGCCCTTTGAAACTGCATTGATTTGGACCTTCAACCATTGGTTGCCATAGAAATCTATTATATGGAGGATAATCCTGGAATGTCTCCCCTTAAAAAAACTAATTTCTTTTCGACTGAAGAAAGAAAGACATGAACATCTTGGATGACATGGGGGTGAGTAAATTATCAGGAAATTTTCATTTTGAAGTGAACCAATCCTTTAAGAATGATATTAATATCCTCTGTTCTTTCTGTTTGGAGAAACCTGAAACTACTTTACATTTATTTTGGAAATGCTCTCACACAGTGACATTTTGAAAAATGTTGTGACACATTCCTAATTTTGAATTTACATATATAATGTATGTTCTGGTTTTCATGAATGTGAAAAGAAAATGTGTATTTATTTTATAAACCTTATCTTTCTGTTAGCCAAATATCACATTCATAAATGTACATTTTCTAATGGCAAACCTCTTTTTAAAGATTTTTAAGATAAATAACCTTAATTAAAACCATGGTTTTGGTAAATCATAATTAATTATGAGATGACAAAAACAGAATATAACATGATATTTATGAAATAAAAAATGTACGTAAAAGTCGATGGGCTTCCATAGACGTTTATAGCGTAAAAGCCTTTACAGTCTATGGTAAAAGCACAGGCAGAAGTAGAAAATAGTGTTGACTTGAGCGCCCTCTATTGGCTGACTGCAGTTCTGCACCTATCCTCACAGTTTCACTTTCTCAAAGACGAAACCAGGAAACGCTTCAGTTGACGGGGAGAGATTGTTTTGTTGCTTTAAGTCTCTGTAAAATGGCAGAAGCCAGTATTTCTGTGGCGCAGGACCAGTTCAGCTGTCCAGTTTGTCTGGATCTACTGAAGGATCCAGTGACCATTCCCTGTGGACACAGTTACTGTATGAACTGCGTTACAGAATGCTGGAATCAGGAGGATCAGAAGGGGGTTTACAGCTGCCCTCAGTGCAGACAGACCTTCACTCCAAGACCTGTCTTATGCAAAAATGTGGTGTTTGCTGAAATGGTGGAGAAATTAAAGAAGACAAAACTCCATGGAGTTGTTCCTGCTCACTGCTACGCTGGACCTGGAGATGTGGCGTGTGACATTTGTACTGGAACAAAATACAAAGCCATCAAGTCCTGTTTAGTGTGTCTCAACTCCTATTGTCAAAATCACCTTCAACAACATGATACTTTTTTTAAAGGTAAGAAGCACAACTTGATGGATGCCACTGGCAGACTAGAGGAGGTGATCTGCCGTAAACATGATAAACTTTTGGATATCTACTGTCGTACTGACCAGCAGTGCATTTGTTATTTGTGTGGAATGGATGAACACAAAAGCCATGACACTGTAACAGCTGTAGAAGAGAGGACGGAGAAGCAGGTAGGGACACATTTTGTCTAAAATTAATCAATATTTAATTAATTGCCTATTTCATTAGTGTAATTGGCAAGAAGTGCCCTACAAATGAACTTGTTCTATGCTTTTATGTAAAGAAAAAATGGCCTAAGAGATCTATCCTTTAATGCAGGCAAAATCGCACAGCAATGAAAGGGTTCAATTCTAAACCGTAAAGTGTGTGTGTGTGACTGACAAACACACAGAGGCACACACATATAAATGCGATCAAATGCTCAGTTGAAAACTGTTTACAAGTTAGCTGAGCCAGAAGATTCAACATTTTAAACTAAAAAATTAAATCTATACTGACAGAAATTTGTCTTTGATACTGTCTAAATATACATCCAATACCTACTAAAAGTAATTGTACCTAAAAATCTGTTTCTCGTCAAACAAGTTCTCAACCTTGTTTAAAAATAGGCATATGCTGCCATCTAGTGGTTATACTATGCATGACATTTTTAAAATTTGTTTATAACTTTTAAACACATACTGCTTTAATTGAAAATTATTCTGTAGCAACAGCTGAGAAAGACACAGACTGAGGTTAAAAGGAGAATCCAGCAGAAAGAGAAAGAGGTTCTGGAGCTGAGAGAGGCTGTGAAGTCACACGAGGTGAGTTTTGAGCGGATGAGGAAAAACAACTGTTGGGTTCAATGTTGGACTAATGTCAGGACTGTGTGTCGCGTAACAGCGCTCTGCATTGGCAGCGGCGGAGGAGAGTGAGAAGATCTTTAATGAGCAGATCCACTCCATTGAGAGAAGACGTTCTGAGTTCACACAGCTGATCAGAGATCAGGAACAAGCTGCAGTGAGTCAGGCTGAGGGACTCTTGAAGCGACTGGAGCAAGAGATCGATGATCTGAGGAGGACAGACGCTGAGCTAGAGCAGCTTTCACACACAGACAACCACAGCAATTTCCTCCAGGTAATGTTATTCTTTAAAGGGATAGTTCACCCAAAAATGAAAATTTGCCTATGATTCACTCATCCTCAAGTCATCCTGGGTGTATATGACATTCTTCTTTCAGACGATTTTATTAGTCTGAAAGAAGAATGTCATATACACCTAGGATGACTTGAGGGTGAGTAAATCATAGGCTAATTTTCATTTTTGGGTGAACTATCCCTTTAAACAGGTCTTTAGTTAAATTCTGATTTGCATGTAATGTTTACTAAATTCTGTCTGTTTTGTGAAAGTAGAATTTATGTCTCTGTGTTATGTTCGTCTTTTTCTGTAGAGTTTCCAGTCTCGCTCTGTTCCTCCCGAATATACAGACACACCCATCACTTTGTCCTCTCCAATTTTCTTCGATGATGTCGCAAAATCGGTCTCCCTGCTTAGAGAGAAACTTGAGGATTTTTGTAAACAGGAGATAGAAATGATATCGGGTAGAGGTGAAGGGCTTGGAGTTTATTTGTGTTTATATAATATACTTCATTATGTATCATGTAGATGTAATTGCATAAAATCATCACACATTAAATCTCTGTTGGTTTCTATAGTGACGTACATCCAGATCTTTCCCACCCCGGAGCCCAAGACCAGGGAGGAATTCCTACAATGTAAGTGCACATGCTCCTCTTTCAACTGAGAGTAAATCTGAAGCTGTTGGATTCTTCTAAACACGGTGACGTTGTTACAGTGTAACTACACAAATAAGTGCTAAGTAATATTAATTAACTACATGTACTTTGTATAGGATTAAGGCTAGGGTTAGGGCTTGGTTAGGGTTAGCTAGGCTACATGGTGTGTTGATATGCAATGAATCAACTTTAATACCTAGTGTGACCAGCAGAGGGAACTATCTACTGATAGAACCTTGGTATAGGTGGGACATGAAGAACGGTAGATTCAGGATGTTTAGTGATAATGTTCGTTCGTAGCTACATTAAAGTTTGATCACAAGCTCATGGTGAATTAAAATCCAAGTCTCATTTTTCAGACTTGAATAACACACATGGTACTTGTAAGCATAAAATACTCTTATTAGTAATACTCTCACAAAAAACAACAAATCATTGGCTGTGTCCGAAATCTTAAAAATGCTGCCTTGGGAGGATGCATTTCAAAGTATGAAGGCATTAAAACCCGTCCAAATCACTCTTTGCTTCACTTCCTGTCTCCTGAAATACCTTCAACTGATTCATTTTTTGAAGGGAGCATAGATGTATCTTTTACTTCCTTTGATATCCCACAATCCTGTGTGTTCCATTCCCTGACAGCAAATTAAGAAAGTTGCCGTCTGAAAGTTTCGGTTGGTGGTGAGTTTGCATGTAAATGTACGTTTTTGACCAACGTTTATCACTTTTATCATTTCTAGCGATACATTACTATTTAAGTAATGAAATATATCACCAAAGCTCTCTCTAATTTGCTGTTGATCATTAAATCGTTACACTGCATCAGAAGTCATTCTCTTCTGTGAACACAGAATCATTTACCTGCAGGTCGTTTTATAATCTCCTCGCTCCCTGTGTGTGTGTGTGTGTGTATGTGTGTGTGTGTGTGTGTGTGTGTGTGTGTGTGTGTGTGTGTGTGTGTGTGTGTGTGTGTGTGTGTGTGTGTGTGTGTGTGTGTGTGTGTGTGTGTGTGTGTGTGTGTGTGTGTGTGTCTGGACTCCCTGTGAGACAAACCCAGTTATCATCTTCATTTACAACCAATCTAACCCTGCTCATCACTACTTACATACTTTGGATTGTGTTCCAGCTGCTTGTTTTTCTGGCTATCAACAGACCAAGCTCAATTGAATATTGGTCTGGGGAGTCTGCTCTGTATTTTCTACTACACAAGAGGCGGTATAAACGAGCATCATTCAAATGACTCAATACGCAATTGGCTAGTCCTTCAACCAATCAGACCACAAGAGGCGTGATCAACGGGCAACGACCCATCGCTTCTCTATTTGTCATCGTGTTAAACCTGTCAATAGCGCGCCGGGTGAATAAGCCAGTCTGTGATTGGTTCCCGCAAAAGTGTAACAGAAGCAGTACAGTTATGGTCAAAATTGTTGGCACCCCTGGTAAACATGATCAAATGTGGCTGTAAAAAAATAATCTGCATTGTAAATCCTTTTGATCTTTTATTAAAAAAATGCACAAAAATCGAACCTTTCATTGAAGTAAAAGAATTGAAAATGGGGGGTAAATCACATTATGAAATAAATGCTTTTCTCCAAAACACATCGGCCACAATTGTTGGCACCCTTTTATTAAATACTTTTTGCAACCTCCTTTTCCCAAGATAACAGCTCTGAGTCTTCTCCTCTAATGCCTGATGAGTTTGGAGAAACCTGACGAGAGATCAGAGACCATTCCTCCATACAGAATCTCTCCAGATCCTTCAGATTCCCAGATCCATGTTGGTGCTTCTTCTCTTCAGTTCAGCCTCTCATTCTCTTTAGGGTTCAGGTCAGGGGTCTGGGATGGCCATGACAGAAACTTCATTTTGTGTTCAGTGACACATTTGTGTGTTGATTTTGATGTTTGTTTTGGATCTTTGTCCAGATAGAAGAGCCAACCACAGCCCATTATAAGATTTCTAGCAGAGGTCGTCAGGTTTTGATTTTTTATCTGTTGGTATTTTATAGAATCCATGACACCATGTGCCTGAACAAGATGTTCAGGACCTCCAGCAAAAAAAATAGGCCCTCAACGTTAAATGAGCAAGGAGGATTTTTCTTGAATCTCTCCCAAACAACATGTGGTGATATAGGGGTTTGTTTGATTTTTTATTTTTTTAGGCTTTCTGACCCCAAGACTCAACTAATCTCTGTGATTCTCCATCTGTGATCCTTGGAGAGTCTTTGTCCACTCAAACTCTCCTCCTCACCGTGCATTAGGACAATATAGACACAGGTCCTCTTCCAGTCAGATTCATATCATCTTTAGCTGATTGGAAGTTCTTAATTATTTCCCTGATGGTGGAAATGGGGGTTTTCAATGCTTCAGCTATTTTCCTACAGACACTTTCTATTTTGTGAAGCTCGACAATCTTTTGCTGCACATCAGAACTATATTCTGTGGTTTTACTCATTGTGATGAATGATTTAAGGGAATTTGGCCTTTGTGCTTCTTCATATTTATACTTCTGTAAAACAAGACGTCATAGCTGGACAATTTCATGTTCCTTGTCACCCTGGTGTGCTAAAAAATGTAAATATAAATGGGAATATACTTCAGAGATATTTTACTCATAAAAAATTCTAGGGGTGCCAACAATTGTTGCCGATGTGTTTTGGAGAAAAGCATTTATTACATAATGTGATTTATCCCCCATTTTCAATTCTTTTACTTCAATGAAAGGTTAGATTTTTGTGAATGTTTTGAATAAAAGATCAAAAGGATAAACGATGCAGATTTATTTTTTACAGCCATATTTTATCATGTTTACCAGGGGTGCTAACAATTTTGACCATGACCGTAGAAATGAATGTACAGGTTTCCAGACTGAGATGCAGGGCGAAATCAAATCGCCGGCAGATCAGGCTGGGTTTACCCTGTCTAGCTGCTTGTGTCAATAAACTATAAACAGTAGAGTCATTGTGTCAATTAGAATCCTTAAGTGTTTTCTTGCATCATTTGTGATGCTCACATTTTAACATGATTTAAAAAAATATATAATTATGTATGGATAATAGAGTAAACCAAAGTTTAAATGCAAAAAGTTCCTCTTTTTAAGGGAAGACACAAAATTGTGTTAGAAATATCAAAAAATGTATAATTAATTAAATAAATGTGTATACTATTTAAAATTATATATTTGAATGTATATATTTGGTAATAGATATTTTATTTTCTTCAGATTTCTGTCAATTCACTCTGGATCCAAACACAGTGCATAAACGCATCCGTCTGTCTGAAGCAAACAAAATGGCCGCTGACAGTACAGTTCAGCAGTATCCCGATCATCCAGACAGATTTAATTGTTCTCTTCAGGTGTTGTGTAGAGAGAGTGTGTGTGGACGCTGCTACTGGGAATTGGAGTGGAGTGGTGATAATGTTGGCATATCAGTGTCATATAAGAGCATCCGGAGGAAGGGGGGATTCAGCGAATGTATGTTTGGATTTAATCGGCAGTCCTGGAGATTTTCCTATGGTCTGTCCGGTTGCTCATTTTTTTATGATAAGAAACCGATCGAACTCTTCGCACCAACCCACTGCTTTAGAATAGGAGTGTATGTGGATCACAGTGCAGGAACTCTGTCCTTCTACAGCGTCTCTGACAAAATGACCCTCATCCACAGAGTCCACACCACATTCACTCAGCCCCTCTATCCTGGGTTTTTACTTTCTTTTGGATCAACTGTAAAATTGTGCTTGTGAAAAGTGTACTTTTAAAATGCTTACTATAAAAGCAATGTCTCTTACTGTACATGCTTAAGTTAAGTAACTTAACCCTGTACCAAAAGGCTGACCAAAAAAACAGTCCAAAAAAGCACATTTATCGAATGTATTGATGATACAGGAGAATATGGAGCTTATGCTACAGTAGGGGAAAAAAGCAACCCAAACTGAGCAAAACAGCAACAATAACAGCAGATTACTTAAAATGCATATAAATATCAGTTGTCGCTCTATATCTCTCAATAATATGTCTTAAGATGATATTTAAATACTTAGTTTATGTTCAAAGCTCTGTATTTTCTCATTTATTTTATAGTTTGTGGGTTGAAAACATATGATGTAATGCAATACAATGATGATTGAGAGATGTACAAATAAACGGTCCTCAAAAGCCTGATGTATCGTATTTGATTATCGCATTTTTACATGTTTGTTCTATAAATTTGTCAAGTAAAAATTGCTTCTGTCTAGTACATGTTCATCTTGAAATATAACTAACAATATAACATGTATTCATTTTTATGTTTACTTTTTAAAAAGCTGTAAGATTTCAAAGCAAAAAGGCTTGTGGACCTCACTTATAATAAAACAGAAGGTATGTGGTAGGTGTTCTAGACATTGTTCAGCAAAGTTTTGATCAGTTTTGAGGCCTTAAAAAATGTTTCAAATATGGTTCAGAATGTTGTGTAGGGTTAAATATGCATTTAATGGCGTTAACTATGTAAGTGATATGGGATAATTGTTAAAATGTGACTTAAATGCAACCAGTTCAACTTTTAAGGGGTTTCTGGTGTGACGGTAGCACTTGAGTAAAGGTAAGTGTGCAATTTTGTGGTAAATTCTAATTTTTCTAGTATTGTACTGACAGCACAATGTGATTTCACCAAGTGCAACATGTTCCTGGATCAACATCAGATCGGAAGGACAAGTTTACAGTTTATTTCAAGTTTAGGCTTACAACCAGGGTTTTATTCACTTATTTATTCCCTCTGATTTCAGGGATAACTTATGGTATCCTTCTTAGACCCAGGAAAACAAAGTATTTTGAATTCAGTATTTTTTCCCACGTCATTACATTGTTTAGAGCATAAGAAACAAAGTGATTTTTTGAAAAAAATCTTTGAAATGCAAATGAAGATCTTTTTAATGAAATCTGAGAGCTTTCTGTCCGTACATTGAAAGCTACGCAACTAGTTGCTTAGCTGTCTGGAGGGACAGAAAGCTCTCACATTTAATCCCAAAGATCTTCATTTGCATTTCAAAGGTGAACGAAAGTAAACTTTACTCCAAACACATTACGAGAATTAATGCTTTGTTATACATGAACTATCACTTTAAAAACATTCAAAAGAGTAAAGTAAGTAAAGAGTGAGCATCGTAAGATTTAGTGCTTTGGTAAATGAATCAATGAACTGCGGTTTTCTACGGTATCAATTCCAGCTAATCTGCTACTCTCTGTCAAAGCTTGCCCCATATGTAACAGCAGTTTGCATGAGTGTTTTGAAAGACCTGTAATCTACCATATGGACTACGGGGAATGTTATAGTATTGGTGCAAGCACTGACAATTGGGTAACACACAGTGTGGTTTGGCATGTGCTGTAGACAGCAATGATCAAATTTAACAACTATCTTAAATGTCTCCTGTTCTGAAACAAGCAGGTGCCTGTGAGCTTGCCCAGTCATCCACTGCATTATCTTTGGCTCAGACAAGGACTCTCCTGCTGCCCCAGCTTCTGGTTGTGTGTCTTCAGAAGAAATAAAGAGATGAAATTAGAATTCTTGGTTTATTTATTCCCTTTTACGATGGGAACTACAGTAGCATATTTACACCTGATTATCAAATAACATAGCAGATTATGCTATTTTGTTTAGTCCATACCTTCAAGTTCAAGAAGGAAATCTTGAAAGAATTCCATGATTTTTGATTCTTTCACTTGTTTAATCGAACCAGTTGGGCTCATCTCTGGGGCAAGGTGGGATAAAATGTAATGGGAGTCAACCTAAACACCAAAAAGAAAAGCATAAAAACGGATTTTAATATTTGTAATTTGTACACACACACACACACACACACACACACACACACACACACACACACACACACACACACACACACACACACACACACACACACACACACACACACACACACACACACACACACACACACACACACACACACACACACACACACACACACACACACACACACACACACACACACACATGTTGTGTTTCCATGTTTTATGGGGACATTCCATAGGCGTAATGCATTTTATACTGTACAAACCGTATTTTCTATCCCCCTACACTGCCCCTGCCCCTAAACCTACCCATCACAGGAGACATGCTGCATTTTTACTTTTTCAAAAACATCACTTAGTGTGATTTATAAGATGTTTTCCTCATGGGGACCAAAAAAATGTCCCCACAAGGACAAAAATTTGGATATTGCCATCTTTGTGGGGACATTTTGTCCCCATACCGTAGGGATTACCAGTCCACACACACACACACACACACACACACACACACACACACACACACACACACACACACACACACACACACACACACACACACACACACACACACACACACACATTGTGTTTCCATGTTTTATGGGGACATTCCATAGGCGTAATGCATTTTATACTGTACAAACCGTATTTTCTATCCCCCTACACTGCCCCTGCCCCTAAACCTACCCATCACAGGAGACATGCTGCATTTTTACATTTTCAAAAAACATCACTTAGTGTGATTTATGACCTGTTTTCCTCATGGGGACCAAAAAATGTCCCCAAAAGGACAAGGATTTTGGATATTGCCATCTTTGTGGGGACATTTTGTTCCCATACCGTAGGGATTACCAGTCCACACACACACACACACACACACACGCACGCACGCACGCACGCAAATGCTCAAATGCTCAGTGTTTTTACATACTTTCTCATTGTCTCCTATGACAAAGAGATTGTGACACTCCTGTGGCTTTCTCTGCATGACTTTGATAAGATCGTATATCTCAAGGCCTTTGCGCAGTTGCTGCAGCATTGGGATGCGTTTCGTTGTAATATGTAGAGCAATTGCTCTGGACAAACAAAAAATAAAGACAAATAAAAAATTATTCAAATACTTCATATTTAAAAGCAGGACATTCAAAACTCCAAAGTTGATTAAACAAGGAATTAATTTCAATTATACAAATAACTTGTATAAAGAATTATACTATATGTATTAGTTTGTATAGAAAGACTCATAGCTCCCATCAAATAAGTCTATAATTGTGAGTGTGATATTGCTGTTTCATCTGCTTCAAATGTTCCATATTACAACACAGCATGCATTGTAATACTGTTAAGAGTTGATACTTATGTAAATGAACAATAACAACTAACCATTTTTTTCTCTGTGCTGACCAGTCCAGTCCAGGATTTCTTTTGTGCAGTTGGACAGGTCAGATGCATCTTTAATCTACAAGTACAATTTTTACCTTTAATAAATATTAAGAAACATGGTTCGCTGCTGAATTTTAGAGAAAAAAAAACAATTTGTCAGTGATTTATAACATGATAACAGTTATTCCAGCAAATTAATTTACAAGTGAACAATCATTAAAGCATTAGTTCACTTCAAAATGAAAATGTCCTGATATTTTACTCACCCCCATCTCATCCAAGGTGTTTGTGTCTTTCAGTATTCAGTCGAAAAGACATTTTTTTTGAGAAAAACATTCCAGGATTTTTCTCCACATTATGGACTTTTATGGAAACCAAAATGTCGAAGGTCCACATCAATTTCATCAGTTTCAAAGTGGCTCTGCACGATCCCAGACGAGGAATAGGGTCTTATTTAGCAAAACGATGTATATATATATTTTTAAATGTATATACTTTTTAACCTAGATTGTTCATCTTGCCCTGCTCTGCGGCTCGCCACGGATTATGTTATCACGCCGGAAAGTTCACGCTAGCCATAGGTGGAAGTACCGCCTCAAGCGAACGCGCAAGGGCTAATACAAACGCCCTTTAACAAAAAACACTCCCATCTTCAACTTCATAATTGTACTGCATCGTTGTTTTACCTTTTTTAGGACGTTTGTATTAGTTTTCTCATGTGTGCTTTGTAAACACGGGGGCGGTACTTCTGCCTACGTATAGCGTGACCTTTCCGGCATGATTACGTAATCACTTGCGTGACGCAGAGCAGTGGAAGATGAGCAATCTAGGTTAAAAGTATTTTTTTTGTTAAAGGTGCTATAAGCGTTATTTAGGCCAAAACATGTTTTGTCACATACAGCAAACATCTCCTCACTATCCGCTAGCTGCCTGTTCCCTGAACACACAGTAAAAAAAAACACGGTCTCTGTAGTCAGCACAAGCTCCACAAACGGCAACAAAAACAAACTTGGGCAGTCTGTGGCCTGTTGCACAAAGCTGGTTTCAGTTGCTACCCGGGTAAGTTTGAGATTAGTTTGAGCAAACTCTGGTTTTCTGGGCTCAAGAAGATGGATTGTTTTTTAGCGGTGTTCATCACCATGGTAACTTACACTACACGCCTAACCTGCTCTGGAGCAGGTTTTATTCTGGGTTAGAGATCACAAACCCAAACTGGACCAATCAGCTGCAAGTAAATATGCAATAAAGCCAAACCCCCTGTATCTCTCGTTCCACATTTGCAGTTTATAGTAATTGCTCATCCTTTGGTGCTAATGATTCATTATATTTATATTATATGAATTATAATTACTTTTAATTAATATAATATGTTCATATAATTATTATATTAATTGACAAATAGCCAAATATTAATATAAATATAATAAATGCATTCCTTATTCTTTTAAACGTGTATTAATTTGAGCTCTTTGTGAACCTATAATTATTAGGCATACAGTATTGTTCAAAATAATAGCAGTACAATGTGACTAACCAGAATAATCAGGTTTTTAGTATATTTTTTTATTGCTACGTGGCAAACAAGTTACCAGTAGGTTCAGTAGATTCTCAGAAAACAAATGAGACCCAGCATTCATGATATGCACGCCCTTAAGGCTGTGCAATTGGGCAATTAGTTGAATTAGTTGAAAGGGGTGTGTTCAAAAAAATAGCAGTGTGGCATTCAATCACTGAGGTCATCAATTTTGTGAAGAAACAGGTGTGAATCAGGTGGCCCCTATTTAAGGATGAAGCCAACACTTGTTGAACATGCATTTGAAAGCTGAGGAAAATGGGTCGTTCAAGACATTGTTCAGAAGAACAGCGTACTTTGATTAAAAAGTTGATTGGAGAGGGAAAACCTATAAAGAGGTGCAAAAATGATAGGCTGTTCAGCTAAAATGATCTCCAATGCCTTAAAATGGAGAGCAAAACCAGAGAGATGTGGAAGAAAACGGAAGACAACCATCAAAATGGATAGAAGAATAACCAGAATGGCAAAGGCTCAGCCAATGATCACCTCCAGGATGATCAAAGACAGTCTGGAGTTACCTGTAAGTACTGTGACAGTTAGAAGACGTCTGTGTGAAGCTAATCTATTTTCAAGAATCCCCAAAGTCCCTCTGTTAAAAAAAGGCATGTGCAGAAGAGGTTACAATTTGCCAAAGAACACATCAACTGGCCTAAAGAGAAATGGAGGAACATTTTGTGGACTGATGAGAGTAAAATTGTTCTTTTTGGGTCCAAGGGCCACAGGCAGTTTGTGAGACGACCCCCAAACTCTGAATTCAAGCCACAGTACACAGTGAAGACAGTGAAGCATGGAGGTGCAAGCATCATGATATGGGCATGTTTCTCCTACTATGTTGTTGGGCCTATTTATCATACCAGGGATCATGGATCAGTTTGCATATGTTAAAATACTTGAAGAGGTCATGTTGCCCTATGCTGAAGAGGACATGCCCTTGAAATGGTTGTTTCAACAAGACAATAACCCAAAACACACTAGTAAACGGGCAAAGTCTTGGATCCAAACCAACAAAATTAATGTTATGGAGTGGCCAGCCCAATCTCCAGACCTTAATCCAATTGAGAACTTGTGGGGTGATATCAAAAATGCTGTTTCTGAAGCAAAACCAAGAAATGTGAATGAATTGTGGAATGTTGTTAAAGAATAATGGAGTGGAATAACAGCTGAGAGGTGCCACAAGTTGGTTGACTCCATACCACACAGATGTCAAGCAGTTTTAAAAAACTGTGGTCATACAACTAAATATTAGTTTAGTGATTCACAGGATTGCTAAATCCCAGAAAAAAAATGTTTGTACAAAATAGTTTTGAGTTTGTACAGTCAAAGGTAGACACTGCTATTTTTTTGAACACACCCCTTTCAACTAATACCCCAATTGCACAGCCTTAAGAGCGTGCATATCATGAATGCTGGGTCTTGTTTGTTTTCTGAGAATCTACTGAACCTACTGGTAACTTGTTTGCCACGTAGCAATAAAAAATATACTAAAAACCTTGATTATTCTGGTTAGTCACATTGTACTGCTATTATTTTGAACAATACTGTATTTATTTGATTCACATCATGCATTGATATAGTCAGATATTTTTTCAGCTGCAGCAGCAGTGTTTATTCCTGCTTTGTAAACGCATTTAATTTCATGATGTTTTTCTAAACAATCTCTCAATCTTCAGAAGAGAAGTGAATTGCGCCTTCTTCTCTTGGGTGAAGTGAATCAAACGGACTCTGTGATTGGCTATTTGCCGCACGTGTCACACTTTCAGGTGCATGCGCTACAGAGTTAATCATAAACTCTGGATTAAACCTGAGTTGACAGAGAAAGTTTATACCAAGCTTTGAGAAACCGTTGAACTTGATCTAAACCAGGTTGGATTTATCTGGATTTGTCAACTCTAAACCTACTCTGAAACTCAGAGTTTGTTCAGCTAGCTTCATGCAACAGGCCTCTGGACAACGAAACAAAGTAAACAGTGCTCCAGCCAATAACTGACAAGAATGATTTGGGGGGTGGAGGTTTGGGGTGATTCACTTAATGATTCATATTAAAGGGGTACTTCAGTGCTGGGAAGATGAATCTGTATTTAAACTGAGTCATTTATGTAGTAGAAATGTGAAATTATTTTTGAATTTGGTGCCTTCTAGACTGAGAAAAGACAGAACATTTATTTTTGTCTCATGGGGATAAAAGACAACAGCTCCCACAATGCACTTGCTGCCCTACGAGTCCACTCTAGGCATGGCTACTGGATTACTGGATCACTTGCCCACCGTGTTCATTTTCATAAAATCAGTTCAGTTAGAGACACTACAATTAAAAACTGAACGTGTCTGTTCAATATAATGTGAGTGAGTCGATTGAGTGTCACGGCACAAACGCAGCAGGATCAGATTACATTCATCACATGAGCGATGTGATGAATGAAAGGTGAGATCAGCGCATGTGATCAGTCTGGCGCATTTTCAATTCATGTCTTTGGAAGCTTAACTTTCATAGGAATTCATTTGAAAAGTTGAAACACTCACTTTGCTCCCCACCGCTCCGTTTACATGAATCTCCGCAGCTCCACGAGCCGAGTGCTGTGAGTGTGATGTTGAAAACATGTGGGAATAGCGCCTCCTGCTGGCTGTAGTCTTTAGCCTCTGGACAAAAACTCCTCCATTGCGTCATTGGCTAAATAACAGCTAGCTAGCCTCTGTTTTGTTTGACTACACTTCATACGTCAACAAAATGTAACGCCACCCAGAATCGCTCAGAGAGCACCTTTAAATGGCCGATGGTTTCCCTAGATAAGACCCTATTCCTCATCGGAGATCACGCAGAGCCTCTGAAGCCCTTTGAAACTGCAGTGATTTGGATCTTCAACATTTTGTTTGCCATTCATGTCTATGATGTGCAGAAAAATCCTGGAATGTTTTCCTAAATTTTTTTAAAAATTTTAAACGCAATCTCTTTTCGACTGAAGAAAGAAAGACATGAACATCTTGGATGGCATGGGGGTGAGTAAAATATGAAATTTTCATTTTGAAGTGAACTAATCCTTTAATAGAGAACTTGTATCTAATGAAATTCTGTCAGCAAGACCTACCATTTTGATTAGTGGTGATAGCTCTGTGTCATGTACACCATCCCTTTTAATGTTACCAGTAACAAGGTATTCATAACACCACTCTTGCATGAACCGTGGTGCTGGTCCTCCTTGGGCAATGCTCACAGCAAATATTTCACCTGCAACTCTAGATATATATACTGTTTGGACAACAGTTCTTGGCACTAATATAGAGTAATATAGAGTGGTATATTTGTATAAATGTCTGTGTGTGTGTGTGTGTGTGTGTGTGTGTGTGTGTGTGTGTGTGTGTGTGTGTGTGTGTGTGTGTGTGTGTGTGTGTGTGTGTGCGTGTGTGTGTGTGTGTGTGTGTGTGTGTGTGTGTGTGTTACTTCAAATAAAGAAAAAAATCTAAATTTTCTTCTACAGAAAAAAAAAATATTCTGAAGAATGTTTCACCTGTTTTTGTGCATATAATAAAAATCAGTGAGGTTTGAATGTAATTCGATGGACAAAAACAACTGAAACATTCTTCAAAATATATTTTGAGATTTACTTCTGCAGAAGAAAGAACAGTTTGGAATACCATGAGAATGACGGTTAGTAAACGAGAATGAATTGAGTGAATATGAAGCAAACCCAAAATCCAAAGGCAAGACACATACTTGAACAGCTCATTATCCAGATCATTGAGGGAGTACTTAGGCATTTTTCCTTTCTTCACATCACCTTCAAAGAGACGCTTTTCAATGCCAGCCACCATAGCTAAATCCAGAAAAAAAGAAAGATGAAATATCATTAGGCTAGAGAGGAGCGCAGAAAAAAGAACAAAAACAACTATGTTTATATAATTTCAGATCCAGACACAGTGTATTTTTAGAATAATGAAATTGTAAAAGCATGATTAAATCAAACTACACACTGGACAGAAATTCTTTCCTCAGTGCTCCAGTGTCAACACCTCGCTCTCCCAGGAAGGTGATTTTTAAAGGATTGACAGGGCTTCCTGCTTTTTGACGTTTCCACAGCCTTAGACCTCTCTCAACCATGTTGTCTCGTGACACACATATTTCAA
Source organism: Gobiocypris rarus (assembly GCA_023029165.1). Lineage (NCBI taxonomy): Eukaryota > Metazoa > Chordata > Actinopteri > Cypriniformes > Gobionidae > Gobiocypris > Gobiocypris rarus. The sequence continues at coordinate 12,317,919 of CM040923.1, forward strand.
ATGTATTTGTGGTGATTATCTGTGCTGCTGCATGACGAATCACATCCTCCTCACTGTAAAAAAAAGAATATATATATTATATATATATATATATATATATATATATATATATATATGTATATATATATATATATATATATATATATATATATATATATATATATATATATATATATATATATATATATATATATATTGCAATGTACTGTTTTGAACCAAAGCAATGAACATAGTAGGTTACCATGAGATATGATCCAAATCAGAGCGGGGTAGTTGTTCTGGCACTCCATCCTGACTAATGTTTAAAAAAAAGTAATTTTTTTTTTTTTAAATAAGCAAATATTATTAATTAATGTATACTAAGGTTATCATCACATTTGTTAACTGGAATACTTTAGCAATAATGTTAAACAAAATAAATATTACACCCAAAAATCTTCTCTCAACCTTATGTAATTCCAGACCCAGAAAAACAGACAAACTTTATTTATTCACTCTCAAATTAAACTTAAATTAATTACATTTTAAACCTTTGCTGGCAAGGCAATGGCTAGGCATTGATTGCCTTTATCCAACGAAAACCATGGGCGCTTTGACTGACAGATCGCGGAGCCTGTAATGCACTAACTCTATATAATGACTCATTAGAAAGCCTGTGATTGAAGCAGAGAGACCTGGGAGGGTTTAACTTGACAGGAAAAGTCCAACGTACAGGGGAGATTGTCAAAAACGGATTAGAATCGATATTTCATTGAAAATGGACATGATTGATTTTTTGTTTTTTTCCTAATTTTTTCGTTGTTTTGGATTAAAAAGTGGGATGCATTTTGAAGAGTGGACTCTTACACGGACATGCTGTTGTTTTTTGGATTCGTCCAATCTGATCTGCAAGATAGGAGATGAAAGATGAGTACTGCGTTTATTATGCTGATGTTTAAATAGCTAGTGCTTCAGCGTTTCATTCAACCCTTTCCTCTCTGGTGTCTTTATTGCAAAAACGAGTTCAGAAAATGAATCTCAAAGTGTTAAAGCATTCAAATGATGCATCGTTTGTGATGGTTGATTGAATAGTTTGTATAAAACAAAAGTGAATAAAAGTAGGGACACACCCACTTTCGTCAACCCCCCCGCCGGCGCACCGTTGCGGGTTATGAAGTTAACATTACCTTTCTCCACACAGGCTGGCATGCAATTCTAATTCTGAAACTGGAAATGTTCCTGTGCATATTGGGCACTGGGCCTCAAGTGCCTAAACATTAAAGACACACACACACACACACACCAAAAAAAAAGTTTTCAGGGACAATTTTGTAAAAGTTATTTTAAAATTAAATGTTAAATTTATCTTTTGCTTGTGTACCTCCTGAGGGTGATGTTTAACACTGAATGATGTTGCAGCTTTAGAAGGTCTAAGGCTTTGCCTTGAAGATGTTGCCTCCTCTGTCAACACCAAATCTTCTGTTTGGGAGTAAAATTAATTAATTTGTAATACATAAATAAAATGTAGTGGACAGCACATTCCATGGCCCAGTTTATGGCCAGGCCCCTCTCTGCCCGTAACAGTGGACAAAGATTTGCTACATTTTGATTGGATCTTGGTGGACCAATACAAACAATGTCCAACTCCATCAGGGTTGCTATGTCAACAGTCACACCTCTTAGAGGGCAAGAAGAAGACCTCTGGTTCCAAGCCCAGGAAGGACAGGACTTCTCATTGGTCCACATGAAGTTTATGCCCTTCATCCATCTAGAGACTAATCCCTAATGTCCTGGTCTGTGACTGCCATAAAAATAACTCAGGACCTCAGCAGTAACAAAGAAAGAACACAATAATCCATCCAAATCCATTCATAACTATGTTTGGAAATCTTAAGACTGATGTAAACTACACACATCCATTTCATACTTATTCAGAGAAATATGTATTCTCAGTGACAGCTATTTGTAATGCAACATCTTAAACAGATTCAGATGCTAATAAAAAAATGAATGAACGCATGACAGTTTCTATTCTATTTGCTTAGAATTTGCCAAGGGTATTCTGGTGGTGGTTTGGAAAGTGAGAAATGCATTTGGTAAACTTTAAAGACACTTAAAAGACTTCTAACTGTGTACAGTATGCAAATGATTTCCACAGGGAAAAATCTCACCTATCTTCCAGATAAATCAGCTGACCAACTCTACCCACTCCTGTGTAGATTGTTCTCATACAGCTAAGGTAAAATACCTTGAATATTGTTCTAAACTAAGAGAGGGGGAAGGTGGTCATCTGAAGTATAACCACACCTTAAGTGACATGTGATCCAAAAATCACAACGTCAGCAGTGACGTGAGTACCAATCACTACCTTGGATGGACGAAAGTAAAATCACTACAGAAACATTGCAAAAAAAGTCTTAAGTCTTAACAAAATTCTTTGAAGTGCATATAAATCTTTCAAAATCTTATCTTTCTTTGTGCGCTTCCAACACTTCATCACAAACCCACAAATTTTGTTCTCTTTTCTGCTGTCTTTTTTTTGTGGGTCTAAATCTTTTGCTCAAGAGTTAAAAAGTTTTGCTTGCAAGTAGAAAGGTTTTGCTTGCGAGTAAAGCTGCATGCCAGTTGGTGGTCTCTACCCACCAGGATGAATGGCCTATATTCTATTGGTCACTCTCGATTGAAGTGACAGATTGACCACGCCCACTACGTTTTCACGCTTCCATTGAACTGGGTAAGATAACTAATTTAATATCATAAATTTAGTGACAAGTGAAGGAGGAGCCAAGACTGAACTCCCGGCCATTTCAGCGGTACAGCGGATGTGGCAGAGGGACGTTACGTTAGAGAACGAGGATTACATATGTCACCGAGACGTTCCCTTTTGTTCAGTCACACCGAGTAACGTCAGTGACTGACGAATGGTGGGTCCTAATATAATCACGTCACTTGGCTGTCTTCCAGTGCCCTGCGTAAGTGCGAGCTCCGGACGAAGGACTCCCACTTATCACAGGAATACCAAGGTACACTGGAAGCATATTCCAGGTGGAGATATGCGAAGACGCCTACCCGTCGGGAGGACTTAGAGAGTACACATATGACCCCACGGGCTGTATATGGAGAACTCTGGGGGACCAGCCGAAGGTGGATTTTTAACCCCAGGAGTGGCAAGGCTTGCCAAGGGAAAGACACCTGCTCAAGGAGGCTTATGGTGGAAATACACATGTGGGGGTCGCCAAAGGGGAATCATGCACATGGGGCACCTGGCCGGACACAAGGGTCTGGTTTCGGCGTCAACAGTGCAAGAGGAGCTCAGGGCTTCCAGGAAGCCCACCTGAGGAGAAATCACATGTATCCAGTCCCTGGAGTGGAATGGCGAGCAAGCGAAGGCACCTGAGCCTAGTCCATAACCGGCCACTAGTAGAGGCGAGTACAAAGTCGGACACAGGCTCCACTCTGAGATTGTAGAATCTGGTGAATGTGTTCCGTGTCGCTGAGCATGCAGCTCTGCAGATGTCTGTCAGTGGAGCGCCATGCGCTAAAGCCCAAGAGGAGGCCACACTCCGGGTGGAGTGTGCCCTGGCCCAAGGGTGCATGGCGGCCCCTGTTGCTGGTAAGCCAAAACAATGGTGTCCACTATCGAGTGAGACAGCCTTTGCTTTGAGAGAGCCTATCCCATCAGCTCCGCACCATAACAGACTAGAGCTGGTCTGAGGTCCTGAACACTGTGTCCTGTAGTACGTAAGCGCAGAGCGTGTACTGGACAGAGCAGTGCCAAGGCTGGGTCTGCCTCCTCCAAGGGCAGCACTTGCAGGTTCACCACCTGGTCCCTAAACGGAGTGGTAGGAAATTTGGGCACATCCAACTCCGAACTCCAGGCACGCTTCATCAACCGAAAATGCCTAAAAAGGTCCCCTACCCTCTTGATGGAGGCCGTTGCATTCAGGAGCACTGTCTTTATAGACAATAACTTAAGATCGACTGACCACAAAGGCTCAAGGGGAGGCCTCTGCAGAGCATCTAAGACTACTGAGAGGTCCCAAGAGGGTACGAGGGGAGAGCGAGGTGGATTTAGTCTCCTCGCTCCCCACATATACTTTAAGGGTGGAAGGAGACAGCCTTCGTTCCAACCCTACTTGGCGAAACGAGAGCACAGACCCAATCAGGCATTTCCAGGGGTCTTCTTGGAGAGGAGAACACCAGGTGACGAAGAGGTCCCACTTCAACGCATAGGCGTGTCGTGTAGACTCTGCCCAAGCGGAAGTGATGGTAGCCGCCACCACCAGAGATGGTAGGGTACTCAAACCAATCAATCAATCAATCAACTTTATTTATATAGCGCTTTTACAATGACGATTGTTTCAAAGCAGCTTCACAGTGTTAAACAGGACAACATTGCAACAAAATTTGATTTGGCTAGTTTAATTTGGATAGTTTATATAATTATATATGACCAAATTAATAAATTCAATTTGTATATTTAGTTGAGTAACTTGGATCATAATTTGAGTGTCCCCAACTGAGCAAGCCAAGCCAAAGGCGACAGTGGCAAGGAACCAAAACTCCATCAGGGCATGATGGAGAAAAATAAACCTTGGGAGAAACCAGACTCAGTCGGGGTGCCAGTTCTCCTCTGGCCTATTATTAACAGTGTATAATTATTACTCTGGCAACCTTGCAGGTCATAAATCATATTAGATAGGAATATTCGAAATTTTGGGTATGACGACGAGACGGCTCATTTAGGATGGCGCTAAGAATATGAATACTTGAAAAGAATATGAATACTTTAAAAGCCGCGCGCGTCCCATCCAGAAGCCACACATGGTGGCTCTAATACCAGGACGCAGGTGCCATAAGGGTGCCCCACCTGTGAGTGCCTCAGACGAATAGGTCAGGGAGGGGTTTTCGCAAGGAGTAAGAGTTCGGGGAACCAGGTCCGGCCGTGCCAATATGGGGCGACCAGAAGGACCTGCTCCTTGTCCTCCCTGCTCCTGCACAATAGCTGTGCGAGAAGGCTCACTGGGGGGGACGCATATTTGCGTAGGCCCCAAGGCCAGCTGTGCGCCAGTGCATCCGTGCCAAGCGTGCCCTCGGTCAGGGAATAAAACAGGCTGCAGTGGGAAGAGTCAAGGGAGGCAATAGATCTCCTGCGCATCGCTGAACTGTTCCCAAATCAGCCGGACCGACTGGGGATGGAGTCTCCATTCTCCAGGAAGTGGCTGAACCATGAGAGCTTGTAGGCTGCGCGGTCCAGTTCTCCCGGGATATGGACAGCACGAAGGACCTCAGATGCTTCCGACTCCATTGAACGAGATGGCGGGCGAGTTGAGACATACAGTGGGAACATAGACCACACAGTCCCGGAAGCTGTAGCCAGACTCCTAGGAACTGACCTGTGGGGTCACTCGAACCACAGACTTACCCCGGGTGGGGCAGCGAGGCAGCAAGGCACGTGACTGGCCCAGATGTGGGAGGCGTAGTGTCCTGGTGTGGGGGCACAGCCAGTAGCTGCATCCTGACAGAGGAGACCAGGGAAGGATACACGTTCCACTGGAGTCTGCTCTGAGAGGAGGCTGGAGAGAGAGAGGGACGAGAGTGGCGTGACCCGGGCACGGTGCACACTGCCATCACCAGTCTCTGTGTCCTCAGAGACGGGGACACGAGTTCTTTCCAAGCGCCTCTAGCCCGGAGACCAGCAGCAGAAGGATTTCCCTCCGGCCCTCCACTGGGTTAAGGAGAGGCTCTGCTACCATCCCCTGGAAAAAACTGGAACCCATCTCTGAGTTATCCACCTCCAGCCCAGCGTTTAGTCAGGCTGTCGGACTGGGCGTTATCCTGCAACGGCACAGCCCAGGTGAAGGCTGCTGCTGGGGCTGGGCGGGAGGGGGGAGGGCGCCCTTGGTGGTGAGCGGACTGAGGTGACTGAGCAGGCGGCCGGGTGCAGCAGCTGGCCGCCAGTACAGTCCGTGTTAAAGCCTCAGTCTGCTCTCGGGCGGCCGAGAACCGTTGGGCGCAGTTCTCAGCCAGGCCACCGAAGAGGCCAGCCTGGGATATGGGCGAGTTGAAGTGCTCTGCAGAGTGCCGAAGCGCCCAGGGAAAACACACAGCTGTTGCAGATCACTGCACAGAGCAGCTGGCAGGCAAAGTGAGATCGCTGGAACGCGCCATCACACCAACACCCTGGAGAACTGCTCTTCTCGAAGACTGAAGGGAGGACATCAGAATTTAGGTTTGCAGGAGTGAAGAGATGCTCTTGGCTCCGAAGCAGAAACATAATGCGATGTTGCCAGCATACTGCCTTTTATACCCACATGGTGGGGCGGAGTTACGCATACAAATTCCGCATGCCCATGGCATTGGTACTGCCATTGGGTGTTTTCTAAGATCTCGAAGATGATTGGCTTCTAAGCGAAACCCCCCATTCGTCAGTCACTGATGTTACTCTGAGTGACTGAACGAAAGGGAACTGAATTATTCTCTCTTTTTATGCTCTCCCATCTAAATACATAACATTGGCTAAACCAGTCTGTAGTAGTGATACTGCCGAATAGATTTGATTAGCAAACATTATAGATAGCTGCCAGAGCATCCAATAGAGCTGCAGATACAGTAGGAGCGCCAGGCCAGTAGTATCAGAGATTATACAAACCCGATTCCAAAAAACTTGGGACACTGTACAAATTGAGATTAAAATCAAAAATCAAATTTCAATATTTTATTCAGAATACATCATAGATAAACTGAGAAAATGTATAATATTAAGGGAAAAATAAGTTGATTTTAAATTTCATGGCATCAACACATCATAAAAAATAGTTGGGACATGGCCATGTTTACCTCTGTGTGGCATACCCTCTTCTTTTTATAACAGTCTGCAAACGTCTGGGGACTGAGGAGAAGAGTTGCTCAAGTTTAGGAATAGGAATGTTGTCCCATTCTTGTCTAATACAGGCTTCTAGTTGCTCAACTGTCTTAGGTCTTCTTTGTCACATCTTCCTTTTTATGATGCGCCAAATGTTTTCTATGGGTGAAAGATCTGGACTGCAGGCTGGCAATTTCAGTACCCGGATCCTTCTTCTACACAGCCATGATGTTGTAATTGATGCAGTATGTTGTCTGGGATTGTCATGTTGGAAAATGCAAGGTCTTCCCTGAAAGAGACGACGTCTGGATGGGAGCATATGTTTTTCTAGAACTTGGATAAACCTTTCAGCATTGATGGTGCCTTTCCAGATGTGTATGCTGCCCATGCCACACGCACTCATGCAACCCCATACCATCAGAGATGCAGGCTTCTTATCTGAGCGCTGATAACAACTTGGGTTGTCCTTGTCCTCTTTAGTCCGGATGACATAGCATCCAAGTTTTCCACTTTGGCACAGTCCATTTTAAATGAGCCTTGGCCCAGAGAAAACACCTGCGCTTCTGGATCATGTTTCTTTTTTGACCTATAGAGTGGATTGTGTTTTCTGGCAGTATTCCTGAGCCCATGTTGTGATTTCCATTACAGTAGCATTGCTGTATGTGTTGCAGTGCCGTCTAAGGGCCTGAAGATCACGGGCATCCAGCATGGTTTTCCGGCCTTGACCCTCACGCACAGAGATTGTTCCAGATTCTCAGAATCTTTGGATGATATTATGCACTATAGATGATAATAACTTCAAACTCTTTGCAATTTTTCTCTGAGAAACTCCTTTCTGATATTGCTCCATTATTTTTCGCCATTGGTGATCCTCTGTCCATTGTGACTTCTGAGAGACACTGCCACTCTGAGAGGCTATTTTTATATCCAATCATGTTGCCAATTGACCTAATAAGTTGCAAATTGGTCCTCCAGCTGTTCCTTATATGTATATTTAACTTTTCCGGCCTCTTATTGCTACCTGTCCCAACTATTTTGGAATCTGCAGCTCTCATGAAGTCCAAAATGAGCCAATTTTTGGCATGACATTTCAAAATGTCTCACTTTCAACATTTGATATATCTTATCTATATTCTATTGTGGATAAAATATAAGTTTATGAGATTTGTAAATTATTGCATTCCTTTTTTATTCACAATTTGTAGTGTCCCAACTTTTTTGGAATTGGGTTTGTAGAACTTAGCTCTAGTGAAGTAAGGCTTAGAAAAATGGTTAGTCGTGGTCTGGTTAGATCTGCCATATAACGTCTGGTCAAAAACTGCATTGTGCCAATATTTTAATAACAAATGAAACATTTAAAGATTAATAAATACAAATTTTTGTATTATTTAATCGATAATATCTAATTAACAATATTTACCAATAATAAAGATCAAACATGCCTATATAGCATGGTAGCATTTTATTTGTATTTAATTGAAAAGTAATTATAATTGTCACAATAATAATGCCACAATACAAAATTGTTATGGCCCTTAAACCAGTAAAAAATGTATTTCAGTAAAATATAATTTCCTCTGACCCGGACATTTCTTTGCACAATTAAATCTGATTAGTCAACATATGTTCATAAACTACTAGCATATCTTCAAAGAATCTGCAGACATAAAAACATTTTAACCGGTAAACTTTGTCAGTCCTGTGTAAAGTTTAATCTAGACAGAATTAAATTAATTAGTAAACGTACTTTTAGGTGGGTCGCGTCTTTTTTCTACAAGACAAAATCAAGATAACAGTTATTACTAAATTTACCACTGCATGATGTAAAATGTGCAGTTTATTAGTTATTGTAATTTGCCCCCAGTCTGAGGACTTAAACAGCTCTGAATATAATGCCACGTGTTGTCATCTCCACTACTGACTCTTTTAAGCAGTAGACTACATGCATAAAAAAAAACAAAATATTGCCCACCCAAACAATGTGTTAAATAAATAACATCTGATATCTTTGTCCAATGACTTGCTAATGCAGATAACCGCTTCTGACTAGATGCACTAGAAGTGTTTTCTAGATACACACACATAATCAGCCAACAGAAGTCTTGTAGTAACAGAAGTTTGAATGCAAGTTTTCTGGTTGAGTCACTGCAAAAACTGGATTTCTTTTTATCACTGCAGACTCAGCAAAAGAGGAAAGTAACCTAACACACCACCCTCAGGGGTCCTGAAGGACAAATTATTTAAATATTACTCTATTACAGTGCAAACATACGATCATTCTTGCTTAGATAAGTTCTAATATCACAAACTGGTAGCTGCACCAAATCTCTTAAACTCACCTTGTTGTCGAAGTTCATTTTTTACAGCCTCTACTCCTCCTTTGTTCTCAATGAAGTCATAGATGACCTTAGATGTCTCTTTGTCTTTGAGCTCGGCCTCAGAAATGCCACACATGTCAAACAGGTTCTTTAGTTCTGGGTCCAGGTTATTCAACTGAGAAAAGACAAGGAGTGAACCGTTAACAAATGAGTGGGAAGAATCTACAAATCAAATCTAATTAAAACTTCATGTGTTGTAGTACTCCTCATTTGTAAAGTTACATTAACTTACATTATCGTTAAAAAGTTAGTCATATTAGAATGTTTTCTGAAGGATCATGTGACACTGAAGACTAAAGTAATGATGCAGCTTTGATCACAGGAATAAATTACAGTCTACAACATATTCACAATTAAAAGCACATTTCAGCTAATTCTTCAACCACAGAAACAGACGGATGTGCTGCGTAATGTTAATAATTATTTCCTCTGGTAATGAAAAACATCCCTGCAGTCAAAAGTCAGCAAAATCACACAATAATCCTGAACCTTTAAGTAATCTCTTATTCAGGGGAGTTGAAATAAAAAAATAGCGCACACAGATCTAATATACACTCCCAGCTTAATGAGTGAAATATGATCCTTGATTTTTGGGAGAATGATTGCTTTGGTTTATGAAGATACACCCCATGCAATCACATTGTGTAAGAGATGACTTGCATTTGTGAATCACATCCCGTCATGACGTGTGATCCAACAAATCACCTTTATTTATATAGCGCATTGAAGTCCAATTGTTTCAAAGCAGCTTCACAGTGTTAACAGGAAAATGCAACAGAATTTGATTCGGCTGTACAGCCGCTCTGGTGAAAACGGTGATGTTATCCAGCTCATTCCCATTATCATATAGTGTCAATGTGGGCAAAACGGTAATATAGATAAAATGTAAGTGTCCCCAACTGAGCAAGCCAAAAGCCAAAGGCAACGGTGGCAAGGAACCAAAACAGGGTCAGAATGGAGGAAAAACCTTGGGAGAAACCAGGCTCAGTCGGGATGCCAGTTCTCCTCTAGCCGACGAACAAACAGTGTATGATTATAATTCTGGCAACATTGCAGGTTTTAAGTCATATTAGGTAAATAGACATTCGTATGATTATTTGAAAGATTGGAGTCATCACGCCGGAGACAGGTCCATGATCAAATTGTGTAAACAACCGCATTTTAAGATGACAAGTATGTTTAAGATGTTCGCAATAAATGCAAACATGCAGTGGAGGAAATACTCACATCAAAGCCTGTGTTGAGATCCCATCCTACATGCCCAATGTGCCTGGAAAAACAACATATTTGACTCTTCTTTAATATGATTCCTAGAATACAGCTGCCAGATTATCGCATCTGGGATATATTATATGGGATTAAAAACAAGTGTCCATCTGATCACACTTTCCATCACAATATAGGCTCTGTTTACCTGGTAGCCTTACGATTTTTTTGGTTAGTTTTTTTGGTCCACAAGTAGACAACGCTAAATAACCATGTTTCGAGGTAGTCAAAAACGCATTTGACCAGATTGCTTTCATAGTGTAGATGCTTATGTGGTCGAATGTGCTCGAAGAGCCAAAAAAGACCACCTACTCTTTGCCTACTGATAGTGCCTAAACATTATGGGAAGCATGCTTTCCAGACAGGATTTAAACTTTGTTGTCTGATTTTAAATTGAGAGTAATGGATGTTGACTGGGAGAGAATTCCAAAGGCGAGGAGAAGCACGGCTAAAAGCCCTATGACCCATGGTGGTTAAATGTGCTGGGGGTGTGTGGAGAAGACCCATTGAAGAGGAGCAGAAAGTTCGAGAAGGGGTGTAGGGTTGTAAGAGAGCTGAAAGGTAAGGTGGAGCAAGTTATGAAGAGATTTGTAAGTGAGGAGGAGAATTTTAAATTCAATCCGGAATTTGATAGCAAGCCAGTGAAGCTGCTGAAGTGATGAAGTAATATGTTGAACGGATGGAGTCTGAGTTATGATATGAGCAGCAGAATAGCAGCAGAATTCTGAATGAATTGGAGTTTATGAAGAGATTTGTGTGGTAAACCAGATAAAAGAGAATTACAGTAGTCAATGTGAGAGGTGACAAGCGAATGAACAAGAATAGCAGAAACTAACCAAGACAAAAAACTAATCAAGCACAAAGTTCTTTCACCATTCCTGATTTCTAACACACAGCATTCAGCGTGGTCTTGTGTCTGTCAGAACAGAAAGCAGATACTCTCTGTGAGTTTTTGTATGTAAAATGGGTGAGCTTATTGTGTCCATGGGATTGAAAAATCAGAAAAACCCATAAATACACTACCGACCAAAAGTTTTTGGACAGTAAGATTTAAGATTTTGATTTAAGATTTTTAATAAGTCACCAAGACTGCATTTATTTGATTAAAAATACCAACAAAAAAAAAAAACAGTAATATTGTGAAATATTATTGAAATATAAAATAACTGTTTTCTATTTGAATATATTTTAAAATGTCATTTTTTCTGTGATGCAAAGCTGAATTTTGAGCATCATTACTCCAGTCTTCAATGTCACATGATCCTTCAGAAATCATTCTAATATGATGATTTGCTGCTCAAGAGACATGTATGATTATTATCAATGTTGAAAGCAGTTGTGTAAAAAAATGTTTTTAGGATTCTTTGATGAATAGAAAGTTCAAAAGAACAGCATTTATCTGAAATAGAAAGCTTTTGTCCTACCATTCAAAAGTTTTGGGTCAGTAAGAATTATTATTTATTTTTGGGGGGAAATTAATACATATACTCAGCAACGATGCATTAAATCGATCATACCAGTACAGTACAGACATTTATAATGTTACAAAAGCTTTATATTTCAGATAAATGCTGTATTTAAGTATCATGTGACTGCTGAAAATGCAGCTTTGCCAACACAGGATATACGTAAATTACATTTTCAAATATATTCAAATAGAAAACAGTTATTTTAAATTAAATTATTTTGAAAACTTTTGACTGGTAGAGTATACATGCTAATGTCCCTCGAAAAAATCAGGACAGAAATAGTTGAAGTGGACACAAGAGACAGATTAAAACACCAGGTGTAAACGGGGATGTTTCTCCCTCGTCCACTTATGACCCGATCAACCAAAACGCATTATAATACCGATTCCAAGTTGGTTTGAACATAAAAGTGAACTCACCGAAAATTCTTTGGGGTGCTGATTTTAGATTTCTTGTTTTTTATCTTTTGGAAAAGTTTTCTGCTGATTGTTGCTGAATGCCTATTGTTGATCTCTGGGTTTTTCATGTCCACCGTTGCCATTGGAAGTGTTGGTCCTGAAAGTCCTGGTGGTACTGAAACAGTAACAATCATTCATTTTTAAATTATTCATTCACTGACGCAATCAACATTTTTTTTTAGTTAATGCTTTTTTTATTGCAAGTTAACTGTCAGCGTCAAGCTAGCACCTACTTTTTATTGCCTATCATGTATTTTATTAGGCATCAATCAAAAGCTTAAGAACTCAAAATTCATCCTGTGAAAAGAGTTTTGAAATTGAATATTACGATAATTTTAATTATTTATTATATATTAATATTTAATTAAAAACAATTTCAATCTCATGTTTAATTCTTGCATCTAAACACAATATAGCTTTAGTGCCAAGATTTTTTAAGTGAATAAATGCATAGATTCACAAACTTTGCTTTGCTCTCGTTGCTAATCTGCCTCGTATTTTTTTCTCATCAAAACCGAATATCATCAGTGGTTGTATATCAAGAACAAGGACAGTTTTTGTGCATTTTGTTTTGTGATTTCACCTGAACAAATAGAAAGTCTCCGCAACCGCGTTAAGCAATAGATTAAAGCGCTCGCCTGTGTGAAGACTGCTCAGTATGCACGAGCCACAAGAGAAATCAGTGCCATGCCTCTTATTTAACAAACGAATTATTAGGTAGGTTCATCCGTGCAGCAAGTTGTCGACCTTGGCAAAAAGTGGTGGGGACATGTCCCATCCGCAAATTATGCCTATGAACATATGGCTTTGATTTTTTAGCAATTTTAGTGTCCAAATGGTTTATTTTGTAAAATATATATTTTGAATAAATATATCTCTTCCAGCATTTGAAGGATGCTGTACACCATAAAGTTCCGCACTCTTTTAATCCCAGCAAATGATACACTACTGCTGGATTTTATATAACCATTAAAGCCAGCAATACAATTTGGCAGAGCTCCTACATAGGTTCTTCCAAGCACAATGAGGATCCATGATGAGAAAACGCTACAACTAAGAAACAAAAAGAAACCATCCATGCAGACAGTTACAAGGTGGTCAATACGATGTGACTGTAAACAAAAAAGAGGCACAAAATATTGAAAAACCCTGTTGTCCCTGAGTCTGTGGGAATCCGCCAGGGAGGGCTGTCATGAGAAGCATCAGTTCTGGAAACCAGGACCAGATGGGCCAGTAAGGCTCAACAATCAACAAGGCTCAATCTAACCCTCTTCCTCCCTGATCTTACACAGTGTCGGTGCAAGCAAGCATACTTCCGGGAGCATGGGCTGTCGTGAGAGCTCGTGGGCTACATGAGTGATCTTACCCAGAATGTGAATTGTACTAAGTGACCTCAGATGCTTCTGACTCTAGGGGAGAAGTTGGCGGGCAAGTTGCGACAGGAGTGTAGACCACCCTGACCTTTGAAGTACGCAACTGTTGGTGTGCTGTTTGTTTGTACATGTTTGCCCGGTAGCAATTGTCAGAACTAGCAGGGCAAGGAATACAGCTAGAAATTCGAGGCAATCTGCAGTCGAGGTCCTGTCCAGGAGCCCAAGGCTGCGTGCACGTAGCACACGGCATGGGGCCAGTGGTGGAGGCATCTGTTGAGACAACAACATGCCTGTACACTTGTTCTAGTGGAACTCCTGCCAATAGAAGGTCTCCTAAGTAAGGTCTGACCACAGGCTGAAAGTTCGGCAACAGGCTGGTGTGATTGAAATCCGGTATGTGCTACAGTGCCATGCCCATCTCGGGACCTGGCCTTGTAACCAGTGTTGTGGAACTCCAGTCCTGCCCTTGCCCTTGAATCAGTCCTTCGGCCTCAACGGGCTTCCTCGTTACGTCTGCTCCACCTGGGTTATGCCTTTGAACATATGGCTTTGATTTTCTAGCAATTTTAGTGCCCATGCATTCACTGCGGACTTTGTGTGCTGTTCTCTGCCCTCCGCCCCTTCACCCCTTTGGCAAGCTCCACCCTCTCCCAGGATCCACCTCTGCCCTTGGTCACACCAGCTTGTCCTCAGCCCTTAGGATCTCCACTTCCATCTCGGGAGATCATCACTGCGGCATTGTTGTAGCCGTCATGGTCAGCAGCGTCCCATCACTTCCTCAGACTTTCACTTCCCAAGGCTCAAGTGCTGTTGTACGTCACCCTGGTGTTATCAGCAGTGATTCCTCCTTGGCTCCTCCAGCCATCCATGTTGGATGTAAATCTGTATTTCTGTCACCCTTAGTGTTTAGTAAAGTACCCTGAATCCTTCATCGTCCCCTACAACCCGTTACAATACAATCATTCTTGCTTAGATAAGTTATAATATCACAACCTGTTAGCTGCACCAAAACTCAAACCTTAAACTCACCTTGTTGTCGAAGTTCATTTTTTACAGCCTCTACTCCTCCTTTGTTCTCAATGAAGTCATAAATGACCTTAGACGTCTCTTTGTCTTTGAGCTCGGCCTCAGAAATGCCACACATGTCAAATAGCTTTTTTAGGTCTGGGTCAAGGTTATTCAACTGAGAAAAGACAAGGAGTGAACCGTTAACAAATGAGTGGAAAGAATCTTAATACAAATCAAAACATATTAAAATTAACTTATGCTTCTTGTGTTGTAGTAGGGGAGAGCAGGGCACAACCTTTTTGACTGTCTCAGTTTGTGTAAATCCACTTGGGGTTCAGAGTATTTATTTTTTCCCACATTAATTGCACACATGTCTAGTACAATGATGTGGTCTTGTTTCGTTAATAGAGTGTATACTTTTTCTTGATTTACCCCGAAAGAATGGAAGTGAAACGCGACAAAATGCCCCAAATAAACACATAAATGTTCCTTGAGCAGCAAATCATCATATTAAAATGATTATGTAACACAGAAGACTGGCGTAACAATGATGAAAATTCAGCTTTGATCACATGAATAAATTACAATTTACAATAAAGACACAAAAAAAGTATTTTAAATTGTAGTAATATTCACTGTATTTTTTATCAAATTATACCAGACCAGACAAGTAATTTAGCAGTCTATTTGTAAAAGAAAACTATGCGCCTGCGCACATTCGCATTCAAACGTGCTTGCCTGTGGACTAAACTATGTAATGCTTAGGTGCATGCAATCATGGATTCACGTTTTTTGAGGCTTGCATGAGGATAATAGTGGTATCATTTCAAAACTATTTCAACACCTGTTTCAAGGTCTGGCTCTCTAGCCGCCGTGGGCTGTTGCCGTGCAGGGGTGCGTTTCCTAAAAGCATTGTTAGCCAACTATGGTCGCAAGTTGCGTCGTTATCAACTTAATTTAACCAGTCGGTGTTTCGCGAAACCATCGTTCCAATGAACATTCGCAAACAGCGTCGCAAACTTGTGTGGTTGCAACGACAGCTCTTGACCTGTGGTTAAAAGCATAGTTTCTTGTTTGCATGATATGTGGACTTAATAAGTCCTTATCTTGAGCAAAATAAGCAAGCTGACATTTAGTACAGTCTATATATTATATATTGAAATTTTATTTATGTCTTTTAAGTTTGTCAAGAGATTTAAAGCACCTTTTTTGAAGAGTGCACATGTGCGAACGTGCTCTAGTGCGTAAGAACGAGCCTATTTTAATCTGGAAGAATTAGTATAAAAATACATATTTGTCCTCAAGTGCCATGTCCATCATTTATAGCAAAAAATCTAGCATGAATTCGATCTCAAACTAATTCATTAAAAGCAGTTGTTACTCCACTACCTGTGTGACATCCTTAACCAACATGGCTGAACGACAGGATCTATTTTCAGAGACCAATCTGCTTCGAGTGTTTCTAAACGAGCCAATCGGCATTGGTATGCGGTATAAATCTGCCTGCAGCGCGGGTATAAATACGGAAGTGGAACACAGCATACTCGCTTTTCTGCTGAGGACTCAAACTAGTGGCCGGTCCTTCAGCGGAAGCACAGCACCTGGCAACGGGACGTGTGTCTCCATTCCATCCTTCAGGGAATGAGGGTTACATACGTAACCGATACGTTCCCTTTCAGTCGGTCACGTTTGACGTACATTGGAACTGACCGACGAATTGGGATCCCTACCAACTAGCCAGGGATGCTGGCCCTTCCAGCGCTCTGCTGAGCTCACTGAGCCACCTCTGTCTTGGGGCGGAAGTTAGGGCTCCAAACAGAGAAGGTCCGTCACTGCTGTTCCTGCAAGACCCACTCAGCGTGACTATTTGATAACGCTGGGAAAGCATGCCATCTCGGGAGATGGAACGCTGCGGAGCCATATCCTTCGGGAGAAGAAGAGGTGGCCAATTACACATAAGGACTAACCTAGCAGGGTAGTGCAACATATGGCAGTCCCTGGGGTGGTTCCAACCTGATCCCAAGGGTGGAAAGAACCTCCAGGAATGACAGAGGGAGCTCTGTCGAGGGAAAGACACGGGGCTAGTCAACTAGGGTAGCTGGTACCGTGGAGAATACACATATGGGGTTGCCTTTAGGGAACCGCTACATATGGATACCCAGCCTACACACACGTTCCACAAGCATACAGGTGCAGGCCTGGCGTCAGACAGTCGCTACATCTGACCCCGAGGGGCAACGGAGGAGCTCACAGGGTTAGCCATTTCTGGGGAACCCAACTGGAGAGTATAGACACATGTATCCGGCCCTTGGCGGGAATGCCGTTGCAAGCCGACACTAGAACGGGCACTTTGCGCTACTGGCCACTGGGGGCGAGTATGCGGGAAGATACCGGCTCCACACGGAGGCTATAGAATCTAGCAAACGTGTTGGGTGTCGCCCAGCCCGTGGCTCTACATATATCTGCTAGCGAGGTGCCTTGCGCCAACGCCCAGGAGGAAGCTACACCCCTGGTGGAGCGTGCTCGCACCCTGAGCGGGCAAGGCACGTCTTGGGACTGATAAGCCAAGACGATAGCATCCACTATCTAGTGGGCTAACCTCTGCTTGGAGACAGCCTTTCCCTTCTGCTGGCCTCCGTAACAGATGAAGAGCTGTTCTGAGGTCCTAAAGCTTTGAGTTCGGTCGATGTAGGCACGAAGGGTGCGGACGGGACATACCAAAGCCAGGGCTGGGTCTGCCTCCTCCGAAGGCAGCACTTGCAGGTTCACCACCTGGTCCCGAAAGGGAGTAGTGGGAACCTTGGGCACATATCCGGGCCGAGGTCTCAGGGTAACGTGAGAGTTACCCGGTCCGAACTCTAGGCACGATTCATTGACCGAAAGTACGTGCAGGTACCCTACCCTCTCGATAGAGGCCAAAGCAAACAGGAGTACTGTCTTTATGGACAGGATCTTTATCTCCAATCACTGCAAAGGCTCAAAGGGAGGACTCTGAAGTTCTCTAAGCACCAGAGCTATGTCCCAAGAGGGTATCAAGTTTGGACGAGGAGGATTGAGCCTCCTTGCACCTCTGAGGAACCTGACGATTAGGTCGTGCTTCCCCAAGGATTTATTATTCACTGCGTCATGATACAACGCTATTGCTGCGACGTACACTTTCAGGTTGGAGAGAGACAGCCTTCGCTCCAACCCATCTTGCAGAAAGGAGAGCACAACACTAACCGAGCACCTTCGGGGGTTTTCGCGGCGAGAAGAGCACCACTCAATGAACAGGTTCCACTTCAACGCATAAAGCCGCCTTGTAGAGAGGGCCCTTGCAGAAGTGATGGTGTCTGCCACTGCTTGTGGAAGCCCACCTAGAACCTCTGCGTGCCATAGAGTGCCCCGTCCCTGAGAAAGGAGAGTTCGTTAAGAGAGCAAGGTCCGGTTGGGCCAGTAGGGCGCAACTAGCAAGACCTGCTCCTCATCCTCCCTGACCTTGCACAGTCTCTGTGCGAGAAGGCTCACTGTGGGAAACGCATATTTGCGTAGGTCCCGCAGGCAGCTGTGTGCTAGCACATCCGTGCCGAGAGTGCCCCCGGTCAGGGAATAGTACAACTGGCAATGGGTCGACTCTGGAGTGGCAAACAGGTCTACCTGCGCGGCTCCGAAGAGGCCCCATATCAGCTGGACCATCTGGGGATGGAGTCGCCACTCTCCCGGAGGTGTCAGCTGTCGAGAGAGCTCGTCGGTTGTCTGGTTCAGCACACCTGGGATATGGATGGCGCGAAGCGACCTCAGATGCTTCTGACTCCAAAGGAGGAGATGGCGGGCGAGTTGGAGCATGCAACAGGACCACCCTGATGGTTGATGTACGCAACGGCTGCAGTGCTGTCCGTGTGGACCAGTACATGCTTGCCCTGGAGCGGCTTTTTGAGGCGGCCCAGAGCGAGACGTACTGCCAGTAACTCCAGGCAGTTGATATGCCAATGCAGTTGGGGCCCCGTCCACAGACCCGAAACTGCGTGCCCGTTGTACGTGGCCCTCTTACCCGTGGATGAGGCATCCGTGAAGACCACAGCATGCCTGGACACCTGTTCTAAGGGTACTCCCGCCCGTAGAAACGAAGGGTCCAACCACGGGTTGAAGGTTTGGCGGCAGTACAGGGTGACTGGAACCCGGTACCTGCCGCTCTGCCACGTCCATCTCGGGACTCGGGCATGAAGCCAGTGCTGAAGCGGTCTCAAATGTAAATATCTGAGCGGCGTTACCGCGGCTGCAGATGCCATATGCCCCAGGAGCCTCTGAAAAGATTTCAGTGGGAGCGCCGTCCTGCCCTTGAACGTATTCAAGCAGTTCAGCACCGACTGGACTCACTCCTCTGTGAGGCACGCAGTCCGGTTGACCGAATCCAGCTCCATACCAAGATAAGAGATCCTCTGTGTGGGACAGAGTTTGCTCTTCTCTCGGTTGACCCGAAGGCCCAACAGGCTGAGGTGACGGAGCACCAGGTCCCTGTGTTCGCACAACTGTTCCCGAGACTGAGCCAGTATGAGCTAGACGTAGAGGTAGTTGAGAATGCGAACGTCACGTTCTCTGAGTGGAACAATGGCTGCCTCCGCAACTTTCATGAAGACGCTCTCTCGGCAGCTCAACCGGCGCAGCGGAGGGGGGAGGATGCCGAGGGGCT
Organism: Gobiocypris rarus; assembly: GCA_023029165.1. NCBI lineage: Eukaryota > Metazoa > Chordata > Actinopteri > Cypriniformes > Gobionidae > Gobiocypris > Gobiocypris rarus. The sequence continues at coordinate 12,337,384 of CM040923.1, forward strand.
TGGGGTCCCGTCGGGGTTGTCCTCAGTGTAACCCTCGGGTCTCAGCCAAAGGCATTAGCCAAAGTAGCAGCCCTCTGCTTTGCAGCGGGAGGACCGCTAGATCGGGGAATGCGCAATGGGGCCGCTCCCCGCTTGAGGAAGTCAAGCCTAGACCGTAAAACTGCAATGGTCATGTTCCCGCAGTGAGAACATGAGTCATTCATGAACGCCGCCTCAGCGTGCTGAACGCCCAAACACGTGAGACAGTGATCGTGCCCGTCAGCTGGGGACAGAAACCGACTGCATCCAGAAACACACGGTTTGAATGACATCTTGATAAAGATGCAGGGTCAAACCGTGTAGCTCTTTTAGAAAAAAAGGAAACGATCTTTTCGTGCCGAGGCACACAGGGAAGATGGCCGCTGCCCACAGTGGTTCAATGGTGCAAGCCCACTGCGAGCACACAGCGCCCAGCGAGCTGTCAGAACAGCTGTCTTGTCTTCTTCTGCAGACTCGCGACCGGTGCCGTAACTCCAGCCGGAAAGAGCTCCTTCAGACTCGTAGTCAAAAACACTCTTCGCAGGAACACTGAACAGTAACTCAATGTTTGGCTCCGAAGTAGAAAAGCGAGTATGCGGTGTTCCACTTCTGTATTTATACCCGCGCTGCGGCCGGAGCGTGGACCGCATGCCAATGCCGATTGGCTCGTTTAGAAACACTCGAAGCAGATTGGTCTCTGAAAATAGATCCCAATTCGTCGGTCAGTTCCGACATATACGTCGAACGTGACCGACTGAAAAGGAACATACTTTAGCTGGTCAATTACTTTTTTCTAGAGCTGATGTATAGCCAAAACAATCTCTCTTCCATTCATTTCCTATTATCACTGTGTAGCTGCTTTGAAAGCATCTATATTGTAAATAAACAAATGTGAGGTGCAAAAGAGGGAAAAACTACAATATCTCACAGCACCTGTGATCCATGATGAAATGTAAACAACTGCATCTTTATATGACACGCATGTAAAACTGAACATCACAGCTTTTTGCGTTTTGCAAAAAATGCAAAGATGCAATGGAGGAAATACTCACATCAAAGCCTGTGTTGGGATCCCATCCTTCATGGCCAATGTGCCTTGAAAAAAAAAAGGCTGTTTAAGACACACAAGCAAAAACATTCACCAAACACAGCTCAGAAACTGAAAAATGCATCATAAGGAGATTAAAGGACATCATCAAACATGGTCTTTAACATGATTCCTGGAATACAGCCATGATATATTACATGGGATTAAAAACAAGTGTCCATCTGATTACACTTCCTATCACAACATAGGCCCTGTTTATACTTGGTATTAAGATGTGTGTTGGTTGATCGAATTACAAGCAGGGTTGTAACGGTATGAGATTTTCACGGTATGATAATCGTCTCAGAAAATATCACGGTTTCACGGTTTACGGTATTAAAAAAGCGCTATTGTTTTGCTCTGTTTATTAATATTATTATAATCATCAGCTACAATGACCCTTCAATAAATGAAAACAGATATGTTTTTTTGATTTAACATATGGTTTATTATATCAAACTTTTTTATGAAAAAAAAAATTATTATTGGAAGTATGGGTCTACCTTTTTTGGGGGAAATAAATTTAAAAAATCCCCCATTTGAACAAAATAAGGAATGCCATTTCTCTTTAGATTAGAAAATAATAAACCAAACTTTAATATTTTTGGAGTTTTTAATATTTTGAGATTGTAATTTCAGTTACTCTCCAAATTAATGTAGAAAAATTTTAAATACAGCATATTTTAAATTTGTGTTGTAATGGCATCTTTTTATGAATGAACGCCAGTATCACTGACACTAATGTTTCTATGAAACATTAATGACATTACATTACAGTATAAATTAAACCTAGCAATTTCAACATTTATTAGGCTTTAAAAACAACTTTTAATTTAAGTGAACTTAAAACAATCTTAAAAATGTTATATTTACCTGTGGCCTTCCCTGTTAGACATATACAGAAATGTAATAGTTATCAAACAACTTTCTTAACTGCATAAATAATAAATTAAATATAGATGAATCGTCTTTTATCTGTTCATCAGTGCTGCTGTCACTTTAAAACCGGCGGCTGCCGAACACGACGCGGATCTGACGCGCTGTCACGAGCATCTCATTTTCTCACGTTTATTTAAGACGTTATTTAAGTATTTTAAGACTCCTACGAGAATACACAACAAAATTGGCATTTTGGCAACATTCTCTGTGTTGTTATTGTTTGTTCAAGAGTGAAAGAGAACTCGATGTCTGCACGAGACTGGCGCAACTAGGATCCGATTGAGACACAGCCAGTGGCAGACAGTAGAGGTGTGCAATACCGCTAGATTTGGTATCGATCCGATACCAAGTAAATACAGGGCCAGTATCGCCGATACCGATACCAATATCGATACTTTTTAATAATTAAGGTGGATGCGTCTTCAACCTAAATCTAAATGAATTTTCATGATTTGCATTTTGGGTTATTAATCAGTACTACAAAAGCTTTTGTTCAGAAACAACTTTTGGTAGGGGGATTTTTCTCCTCCTCTCTCCGTTTCTGCAGCTCTGTATTTTCTGGTCAGTGATTTTTCATATGTTTGTACAAATTAGTTGTATTGCTACTGTATTTTAAAGACTTTCTACAAATGGTACAAGTCGCTGTTGTCTAATTTTCGGCCTGAAAATACAGCCATACAACACTCCTCTTTCTCTCTGCTGCCATTCTCCGCCTCTGACTGACTGCTGTTAGAAATGCGCGGCTGAGCGGCGCGCGCGCCTGACTGCTGGTGGTAGCTCTAGTGGTGAGTCACGTGACGGTACAAAACAGGAGAAGGGGAGGAGAGCAGTGTCAAGCACGAGAAGCACTCTTGAGCTTCCTCTGCTCTGTGACAGCAGCAGCATTTTGACAAACATGGCCAGGTCGCAAAACGAGAGAAACTGATACTTAAGTATCGATATTTTCACGTTGGTATCGATCAATACCGATACCAACGTTGGTATCGATATTATCGATATTAGTATCGATCTGCCCACCTCTAGCAGACAGGACATGGGCATCCAGCGCGTTCTTTTCTGTTTTGTGTGTGTGTGTGTGTGTGTGGATATTGACATACAGCGCGTTCGGGATTTAACCTGCATCTCGGAAATAAAATAGCCTTAAGTTATAAACAGAGCATCTTTACCTACACAGATGGATGGTGTTCACGAATATGGGAGAACATGTACGTATTTCCTACTTTTGCAGCCACTCTTTGTGCAAACTGGATAACTATCTTGAAGGAACTCCGCGTTCGTACCCAAAGCATTCCCATACTGCAGATTGTAACTTTTTTTGGTTGAGGGAGTTGAGTGGAGTCTAAGTGACGTGTAATGAAGTTGCATATGCGCAGTAGTGCAGGTGAGATATGCTTTCATCCCAAAAGACTGCCCTGCAACAAGAGTCTGTTAAGCTGCTATAGCCTCAACATAGACATCAAGAGTAGAGGGAGAACGGCCTCTATCCATTAAGTCTATAAGAAATTACAATATCTGAGATATGTCACATTTCAGAGGGTCGTTGCACTGGGTTTTGCACCAGGAGGCGAAGACGGCCCACTTTGAGGCATAGTGGCATCTTGTAGATGGAGCTCTGGCCTGAGAGATAGTTTAAAATGTTCTCAGGGAGGCTTAGAAACTGTTGAGAAACCACACATGAAGGTCCCACAGTTGTGCCTGGGGTGCCAAATTGTCCCTCTCGCTTGGGAGAGGAGGTCTTGTCTCAGAAGGATCGCCCATGGCCTCAGGGGCGATAACCAAGACAGCTCCGAAAACCATGGTTGGGTCCTCTAAAGAGGAGCCACAAGGAGAACCTGGTGTTTGTCTTCCCTGGTTCGCTTGATCAACTAGGGAATCAAAATTGATCAGGAGGAAAGCATAAAGGAGGAAGCCGGGCCAATCATGGGCCAGTGTATCCCTGGCTTTTGAGAAATATATTGGGCAGTGATGACGCCGTCTGTGATCGGAGCTCGGCACTGGTTTTGTGGCTGGCGACCTATCCCTCACCGTCTGCTGCTGAGCTGGCACTGGTTTATGGCGGCTTGGAGCAGAGGAAGTGGAGTGCTTTGGAAAAAAGTGTTACATTAAAGCATTAAAGCAGTGGTTGGGCGGGCGCGAGCAGCTTGAGAGTGGCGAGCTGGGAGGAGGGCTGATCGACTGCACAAAGGCGTGAAGAATAGTGGCGAGTCCAGCTGCTTGCAGGTGAAGGCGGCTTCAATCCGAGTTCCAACAAAGAGATGTTATCTGCGTCGCTGAAGGAGAATGAATCGATTTGCCATGGTGAAATGGACGTTTTTATAGCCAGAGGCTCCGCCCATTTCAGCGGGCTCAAACGGGCTCGCTCATCATTGGCTTGTGCGTGCCGCGTTATCATTGGTTCAATTTCTTTAACTTTTGAACCAATCGACGTGCAGTATTCACTGCGTGATCGTATAAAGGCTTCAGAATCTGAGAAAAAGGAGTTTTCCCCGTAGTGTCTTGTCTTGTTTATATTAATAAGATGAATGACGCAGTACTCGCGTAGTATCGCAGGGGAACATACTTTTACTCGCCCATAGACTCTCCCTTCAAATAAATCAGGACAGAAGTAGTTGAAAGTGGACAAAAGAGACTGATTAAAACACCAGTTGTCTCCCTCGTCCACTTGTGACCCAATCAACCAAAACGCAACCTAAAACAAATTCCATGTTTGTCTGACTCTGAACATAAAAGCGAACTCACGGAAAATTGCTTGGGTTGCCGATTTCAGGAGATTTCAGCAGATTTCCTGAAAATCCTGGTGGTCCTGAAACAGTCACAATCAAATAAATTTTTAAATTATGCATTCACTTATGCAATCAAACAATTTTTATAGCCTGTTAACTGTCAGTGTCAAGGTAGCACTTATTTTTATTGCCTATCATGTATTTTATTGCGTAAGTATCATTCAAAAGCTTAAGCATTCAAAAGTCATCCTTTGAAATTGAACATAAATCCTATTAGTGAACACAATTTTTTAAAATCAACTTTTAGAACACAATTTTGTTAAACATATGGCTTTGATTTTCTAGCAAATTTATAATTAATTCCACACAATACAGAACTCAACACTTCCAAATTAACAAATTAATCTTTGGCCGTAAAAGAAGTGGCCTCCATTCTGTCTGCGCCAACTGACAAAACCCCCAGCTAAGTACTTTACGGCCTTGCAAACTTTGAGCCACCCCAAGATAACCCTCATCCAAGCAGACTCCGGAGCTGCACAGAAGATGACCTTTAAAGAACTCGACAAGCTGTCTCCGAACATCACCCAGTTCAACCCAAACTTCACTGAACTTGAAGAGGATGTGAACTTCAAAACCCTGCACCCTGGACTGAATCATCTTCTTGGCTTTATGGCCTGCACAGACACAATGACTATGCAACAGCTACGTGACCTGACACACAAGGCCTACATCAACCAAAAGATGGCCTCAAAGAAAGGTTTGAAAACATCCACAGTTTCAAACTCCAGCAGCCAATGACAAACTACCTCCCAACATCTGCTCGAAATAACTTCCTGGCTTACTGGACTGACTCCCATCAGATCACAGACGATGCAACAAACCAATCTTCATCTAAGCCCATCAAAGCTATGCCCAAAAAACATGTGGGCAAGACTTTAAAAAAGGAAGGGGGGGGGGGAGGCTAAACAGATTGAAACAGATCTGGGGGTCTACAAATTTACTGAGCTGGTCATCTACCGCCTTCTCGCACAGAAAATGTAACGCCTTTCGCAGTTCAGAACGTTTACACTAGATTCTAATTCTGAATATGGAATTAGCTGGCGGGAGCTATTTGACTAAGTTATAAATATGGATATTATATACAATCATACACTTTGGGAATAGAGAAAATGTGCGCCTTTAGACCCGTTGTACCGTACTCCCTTAGATCCTTGCCTTTGATCCTCCTATTCATTCTCCAAACTTTACACCCGGACATTTCTTTGCACAATTATTAAATTATTATTTAACATATGTTCATAAACTACTAGCATATCTTCAAAGAATCTGCTGGCAAATCATCAGTCCTATGTAAAGTTTAATCTAGACAGAATTAACATTTATGTAAATAATTAGTAAACAATTTACCTTTAGGTGGGTCACATCTTTTTTCTGCGAGACAAAATTAAGATAACTGTTATTGCTAAACTCACCACTGCATGACTTAAAATGTACAGTTTATTAGTGAAACAACAAGAAGGTAAGATTTATTAGTTTGTCAGAAAAGACTCAAATGCACATTCCTCTCCTTGTCCCAACAGAAGTTAATGAGTCAGTCAACACAGCAAAGGGACACAAGTGAAGTAAAGAAATATTTACCAGTTTTCCATCTACACAAAAGATCATTAGTTGCAGACTTGAAGCGCTTGGCTTCCTCCTCACTGTCAAAATTGAGACTGAACTGAAGCGCCTGAGCACAAACACACATTAAAGATGCTTTATACACTCTGTTTGTTTGTCATGAAACAGCAGACAGACAATATGTCATACATCAAAACACAGATGATTCATAAGAGTTATTCAAACAGGAAAGCTGGTTGCAATTATAAACATCCACACAAAATGTTGTAACAAAAAATAAAAAGCCATTTGCTAATTATTTTACTTTTGTAATAAGCCGCATTATAGAGTAAAACAATATTAAACTAGATTAAAATGTATGTCAAGACAAACTTTGAAGTTGGCTTAAGAAAGCCTGACCCGGGGTGCATTTTCCAAAAGCATTGTTAGCCAGCTATGGTCGCAAGTTCTGCTGTTATCAACGTATTTCAACGAGTCTGTTTCCCAAAACCATAATTCCTACAAACAATCACAAACAGCATTGCAAATTTTGTGGAAAACAATCCAGGATTTTTCTCCACATTATAGACGTTAATGGCAACCAAAATGTTGAAGGTCCAAATCAATGCAGTTTCAAAGGGCTTTGAAAGGCTTCAGAGGCTCTGAGCGATAAGGTCTTTCTATCAAAACCATCTGCCATTTTCAAAAAATTTAATAAAAATGTATATACTTTTTAACCTAAAATGCTCATCTTGCGCTGCTCTACAGCTGGCCACAAATTGCGTAATCACGCAGGCGTTTGTCATGAGAAAACCTGTCCCCCTGTTAAATAGTGTCCGCTTAGGACCCAACATGGTAGCTGTTTTAAATGCCTGATCAAAAGCTGTTACACAGTACAGATAAAATTAACAGAAATCGATTCAGAATACAATACAGTAATTCATATACATGGTTCAAAATCATAATATAGTAATATACCTATAATGTAAATAATAAAGAATAAAAAAATCTAAACATTGAACATGCTATGCTAGAACATACGCTAACAAAAAAAAAACATTAAGAATGAGTTATAGCTTCCGTTATATACTAGTTTATGAAACATATGATTTGCAAGACGTTAAAGACACGTAATTTTTACACAATTTAAATGACAAAAATCAAAACGTGATTTTGTAAGAATTGTAATCAGGCTCTGAACAGATTACCCATTAAAAGTTCTTTCCGCCAATAGAATCGCTCTGGGGTCCTAAGCGGACACTATTTCACAGGGGGACAGGATTTCTCACGACACCGGGAAGGTGTTACGAGATTTTCGGGTTTCAGTGGGCGGAGGTACAGTCGCCCACTGAATATTCATGAGTTTCCTGCACATGCGCGTAAAACTAAGAATTTTAGTTCACGCTCCTCCTTGTATCTCAGCAGATATAATGTATTATTTCCAATTGTTTCAAGAAAAGGTAAATCGTTTCAATGTCGCACAAATTTTTCAATTGTTTGTTGCGTTTACGAAGTATTTAGTTTGCAAGTTTTGTGCAGTTATAGCAGGCCTACCTGACTGAAAGATTGCAGGCATTAAGCAAACTTCAACTAACGTTAGTCACACTGATTTCATTTTGTTGTGATTTTCTTTACTTTTGTGCCATGAGATGCTTTAAAACGGTAATTTACTAATTGTCAAAATTTGTTCATAAACCTGTATAAATGTATTTGTGGACTAAAAACTTAATCTATCCTGGTGCGATTGTTCTTAAATTCTTGTTCATTTTTATTCATCAAATAACTTAACCACACACAAGCATGAATGTGTTGCTTTAAAAGTACAATTTGGATTAAAACTGTCATGAGAAAAGTCTTCATGTTTTGTTATAGGCTTATAATACTGTTCAAATGTCTTTATTTTTATGTTCACCAAGGCTGCATTTATCTGATAAAAAAAATAAATGTTGTGAAATATTTTTTTACCAACTTTTCTCTATATTTAATTTATTTATTAATCCTGTGTGATGGCAGAGCTCCAGTCTAAGTGTCACATGAGTCGTGACCCTTCAGAAATCATTCTAATATACAGATTTTCTGCTTATGTCTTACTATCACAGTTAAAAATGGTTGTGCTGCTTGATGAAGTGTGGAAACCATTATACAGTCGTCTGTTTTCCGGATTCTTTATGAATAGGAAGTTTAGAAGAGAAGCATTTATTTGAAATATAAACAATGTGTAGCATTATGTCTTTACTGTCTTTTTTTTTACCAATATAATGCCTTCTTGCTGAATAAAAGTTAACATTTAAATCATAGTGATTCCAAACTTTTGTCAGGCAAATCTTAAGAGTGATTAAAAAAGTCAAGATGACAGAATGTAGTAAATGTTTTTAAAATAGTTTCAATAGTTTAAATAAGTTTAATTTATCAAGATTTAAAGTCAAAAGTGCTTCTAATGAAGCCCAATTAAGAACCACATGTTTATGAAACACCCCGGTTTCACAGAAAAGGCTTAAGCTGTTTTAACTGAAAGCATATCTTAAAACATGTCATTTCCATTGTTTTGTCTCAAGATGCATGTTTTTGTACATAGTATACTTTATTAGTATTATGTTTCCTGAGTTTGGTCTGTTATTAACACTGTCTTAGTACATTAAGCGTTTTCTTATAATGGTTTTCTATGGGAGGAAAACGCTTAACGTGTAATTAAACGCATTGCTTTCACATTCTGGGCTCATCTGAATGTTTGAACATAGAATACTTTATTAGTATTGTGTGTCCCGAGTTTGGTCGGTTAATAACACTGTCTTAGTACATTAAAGCCACGTTAAGCGTTTTTCACGTTAAGCGTTTTAGAATGTCCCCATAGAGGTCTATAATGTGGAGAAAAATTCTGGAATGTTTTCCTCAAAAAAATGTATTTCTTTTTGACTGAAGAAAAAAAGAACCGGACACCTTGGAAGAGATGGGGGTGAGTAAAATATCTGGAAATTTTCATTTTGAAGTGAAATAATCCTTTAACATGCTACTAATTTAACACATTGCTAGCATGTTGCTAATATGATTTAGTGCATTGCTCGTTATATTTAGCATAGATAGATAGTGTCACATGCCATGCTTAGGTAAGCCAAGTCTTTAAAATATTGTTTTGCCATATAAGTCTTTGTTTATGCTGAGTCTTTGTGTTATGTTTTGGATCTTTTGAAATAAAACTGCCCTTTCTGCACACTTGCCTCCATTGGACCTCATCTGTTACAGATAGATAGATAGATATATAGAAGCTCATGAACAGACACACACAAAAGGACATGCCATGTAGGTACAAGATCTGACCACTTACGTTTCCAGCAAATGTGATAAAGTCAGGCTTAGAGCTGTTTATTGAAAAGTTGCTATTCAAATCTTGATCAAAACAAGATTTTCCCCTCCTATCAAAGCAGAATAAGAAACAATTTACTTACTACTAAGATCAAGATGATATATGAGGAATCATTAAAAACAAATCTGACCCACATGGAGCATCTGCTGACTTACTTTCATATCAAATACCCTGATAAAGTAAGATCTCCGAGGGTTGTCTTTCACCAGACAGGCCACACCACTGCACTTTTTCACCCAAGATGAGTTTCTGTCAGCTCCATAGACCTGAACCACTGCTGAACACAAACTCTGTGGACACAAAAACTAGTTATTTAACTAACTCTGCAATTGTGATTTATTTTAAATAAATACAATTCCTACCTATGTATGTCACATTAGAGTAACATAATTAACTGAGAAAACACACATCCAAGTATGATTTTCAAAACGCTTAAATGCATGTTTTGCCAATCATTACATATTCGAGGCTTTAGTGACACGGATCTATATCTAGCACGGATTTGATCGCTGTTGCGATAATACAAAACACTCCTGAGAGTAACAATTACAGAAGAATAAAATAAAGCCAATAGAATCGCTCTGGGGTCCTAAGCGGACACTATTTCACAGGGGGACAGGATTTCTCATGACACCGGGAAGGTGTTACGAGATTTTCGGGTTTCAGTGGGCAGAGGTACAGTCGCCCACTGAATATTCATGAGTTTCCTGCACATGGGCGTAAAACTAAGAATTTTAGTTCACGCTCCTCCTTGTATCTCAGCAGATATAATGTATTATTTCCAATTGTTTCAAGAAAAGGTAAATCGTTTCAATGTCGCACAAATTTATGCCTAAACTTAAATTGTTTGTTGCGTTTACGAAGTATTTAGTTTGCAAGTTTTGTGCAGTTGTAGCAGGCCTACCTGACTGAAAGATTGCAGGCATTAAGCAAACTTCAACTAACGTTAGTCACACTGATTTCATTTCGTTGTGATTTTCTTTACTTTGTGCCATGAGATGCTTTAAAACGGTAATTTACTAATTGTCAAAATTTGTTCATAAACCTGTATAAATGTATTTGTGGACTAAAAACTTAATCTATCCTGGTGCGATTGTTCTTAAATTCTTGTTCATTTTTATTCATCAAATAACTTAACCACACACAAGCATGAATGTGTTGCTTTAAAAGTACAATTTGGATTAAAACTGTCTTTATTTTTATGTTCACCAAGGCTGCATTTATCTGATAAAAAAATAAATGTTGTGAAATATTTTTTTACCAAATTTTCTCTATATTTAATTTATTTATTAATCCTGTGTGATGGCAGAGCTCCAGTCTAAGTGTCACATGAGTCGTGACCCTTCAGAAATCATTCTAATATACAGATTTTCTGCAATTAAATCATTAGTGATACATTCATTGCGGTTCGGTAGAGAACATTAGACAACATCAGGACTGAACTCTACCTGGCAAAGAAATCAAGAAAATGCATGAGAACTTACGGTGCATTTCCTGCCCAGATAGTTGAAGAGCACTTCATTTTCTTGCGGTGTGAGAAGAATGGAGCCAATATTCCCCACAGCCTTCTTTAGTCTGCCAGTGACATCCATCAAGTTGTGCTTCTTACCTTTAAAAAAAGTATCATGTTGCTCAAGGTGATTTTGACAATAGGAGTTGAGACACACTAAACAGGACTTGATGGCTTTGTATTTTGATCCAGTGCAAATGTCACACGCCACATCTCCAGGTCCAGCGTAGCAGTGAGCAGGAACAACTCCTTGAAGTTTTGACTTCAATTTCTCAACCATGTCAGCAAACACCACATTTTTGCATAAGACAGGTCTTGGAGTGAAGGTCTGTCTGCACTGAGGGCAGCTGTAAACCCCCTTCTGATCCTCCTGATTCCAGCATTCTGTAATGCAGTTCATACAGTAACTGTGTCCACAGGGAATGGTCACTGGATCTATAAGTACATCCAAACAAACTGGACAGCTGAACTGGTCCTGCGCCACAGAAATGCTGGCTTCTGCCATCTTACAGAGACAATTGAATAATCTCTTCAAGTAAATGGAAGAGTTTCCTGGTTCCGTCTTTGAGAAAGTGAAACTGTTCATGCAAATTTGTTTTTATCTCATCTCACCCAGAGGCACTGAAAAACAGAGTTACGACACTCCCATAGACTTCCATTGGAACTGAGTCACGGAGTGACCAATAGTTCCAAACAACCAATAGTTTCAGCATTGAACCCCATTCATTTCAGTGTATCTCAAGCACACTTGCTGGTAAATTGATGAAATTACTACATATTTTGAGATTTTATGCATTACCTCTCAGGAATATTGATAGAAGATGTATTTTATGAAACATTAGAGTTAATGTTTATTGTTACATAATAGATCGTTAGACTCTAACCGGAGTTAGATAACGTGAACAGCACTGCAACAGCTACTATTTCCAGATATTGCCCGTATTTTCTCTTGTAAGTGTTCGAACAGGTCATGAATAGAATTCCATCTAGTTCGGCAGTACTGCACTAATTTGTGCTCAAGCAATTACTGCAGTTCAGCGTTTGTGTTGCAGTTGTGCTGTGATGGAAATGAGAAACAAGACGACTGGCAGATGCAACTACATGTTTGAATGTGTTGAAGCTTGAAACCATCATTTGTAGCGAGTTGGAGTGTGTGTACAAAAAACATGGCTAAGAGTCCCACTCTAACCATTCAGTGTTTGCAAGCACCATGTTACTTGCATCGTCATGCATGCAGAACAGCACTGCGAAATTCCAAATGAATCTGTCCATGAATCTGTTGTCGGTGCCATTTTTTTTTTTTCAACACTCGCTAGTCGCTAACTGACTATGCAGCTCCCTTACATTGTCGTCAAAAAGTTTCTCCAGTCTGACAGTTTTTCTAGATGGGACCGTAAACTCAGGGTCTACGAACTCCATAAGACCTCAAAAGCCCTCTCCTTCTACAAAGCATATTGGAAGAATATCTTTAGTGATGAACAAGCAATTGGTTTAGTGATCTTAGTGATGGGGGCTGCTGTTTGCTCTGCCCGTCTAGCATCCAACTTGGTTGATCTGCTCATGAAACTAGCCACTGATTGCTGCTGACTTGTGGATGGACCCGCTGGGTGCTATGCCCAGATGATTGTGCATTGTAGTGGTTGACCTATGATAAGCAAGCTTCACATGGCAGTTACTTTTTCATTAATTTTATTATAAAGAACTCCACGCAGAACTCTTATTCGACATTTTTACCTTAAGTAGTGCATGTGAGACAATTAGTTCTTCTGTTGTCTGAGAGCTGATTGACAGCTTTTACATGCATTATTGGCAGCACGCACCACCCACTAGTTACATGAACACATCACCACCGCATCAGCACCGAAAATGTGGAATTTGTTTAGAAGACAATCGCACAGCCTGTTCAATATTCTATAATTGGATCAACTAATCGAATATTCGAAAATCGTGACTCATCCCTATATTATACTATCTCTGCTAACCTACTTCCATGTCACTGAATTGCATAATAATGATGTGAGATTTTCATGGGTGTGCTGGCTACCTTCAAGTTGCGTTAGTCAAAATGTAACTCTCTTATTAGGGGCCAAGCACCAAATGGTGCGATCGCACCTATTGTATCGGTCAGTTTTCTTATTCTGCCATGGGAGTCTATGGCAGCCCATATAACCTTATGGTACAAGGTTGTGCTATTTGGCACACAGATAGAGGTCAGTCCCAACATTCCCAACAGCTAATTTGGAGTCTCTAACTCTAGCGCCACCAACTGTCCAAAATGTTACCTATATGTATGCTAATAACTTTTAAGCCATGAGTTAAAAAAAATTCCTTGGCTCAAGACGATTCGATTGAACCCTAAGACGTAATTTTCCGTCATGACAGATTTCCCGCCAAATTTTACCACCCCAAAAAAATCTAATAAGATTATATACAGACAGTGCTGGCAAAAACGCCAGCCATATAAACCTAGCTATTCTCAAATAATGCACAAACAAATTTGACGAAGAGCACAGCAAATTGGACTTGAGGCTATATATCCGCAACAATTTGGTAAATTCACACCAGACTTGGTACGTTATTCCAAGTATGACCTGAGGCTACATGCAGTGTTTTGGCACAGAGCCACCTACTGGTCAAAATAAATGATAATTTATATTTTTTGGTTTGCTCAAAAATCATAAAACTTTTCTTTTCTGATTCAGTGCCAAGTCAAATGATAACTACAATTTCCCAAATTGCCTATTTTGTGTGTCGGCCATTTTTTATTTAGTGTACCATTACGAAACTATGTACCAGTATGTGTCATCGGGACCATGCCTTTAAGGTACTTGAACAGTTATAATGAGATTTCCAAAAAATCCAAATAACTTTTGAATTAATTTAGCCTATTTTAATGAAACTGGTCGTGATAAGACAAACCACACAAAGTGAAAAAAGTTTTAGAAGACTTGAAATTCAGTAGAATTTATTGGACCACTTCTATAATGCTTTTATTATGCATTATCCTATACATATTTTTGTGTGACTAGGATATTCTTCATTATATTTGATAATTGGTTTTACTTTCAATAAAACATTAGCAATGTATTTGTAAAAGGTGTTTTTCTGCATATGCTTTATTTATGTATGTATTTATTTGAAAAGAACAACAAAAATATTAAAATTATTTTTTAATTAAATTTACATCTGAAATATTTTACAAATAAATGAATGCTGTCTATAAAACTAAAATGACCAATGATTACTTACTAATTAACCTCTCATTAAGAGGAGGAATAAAAGTTTAACTCTGCACTGGAGGTAACTATTTGTTAAAAAGTTAAAATCCTTTGAATAGATGAGGAATTCCAACCGTGACGTTCTAAAAGGTGCACTGTGTCAATTTTACGAATTGCAACCACTCCTCCCTTTCGAAGCACAGAGAAGCTAGTGGACAACACAGGGCAAAGATGTTGTCTGAGACAGCAGGAAGTAGCTAGTGCTCTGTAGAGAAGTTTGTCCATTTAGGGCTACCGTAGGAACATGACTGCGCAAAATGGCGACTTCACTGTAAGGGGACCCGCAGTGTATGGATGGAGATAGAAATGGCTCATTCTAAGGTAATAAAAACATAACGTTCATTATGTAAGGTCTTTATTCACCACTGAAAACATAATTATGTATGTTATTTTGCCTTTCTGCCAATAGATCCTCATAAATACTACACACTGCACCTTTAACACACATTTACACTCAATAGGGTGTACTGAACCTCAAAGACATTTCAGGTTCAATCACACATATACAAAAAAAATAGCTCCAAAATAGCTTCTCCTCCAACTCTCCTGTGTTCTTGGACTGTCCATGAAAATCATGATGTTTCATTTTGTTTTGGTGTACTGTATACTGTCTGCTTTCACAACTGGCATATTTTGCATGTCATAAGTATGTATTGCATTGTTGATAATAAAGTAATACCAAAAGACAGTATTCCAGTAGGATTTTTCTGAACAACATGCACAGAGAATGTGATCCAGGAACCTCTGGCTATTTTCATTTGAGATACACAAACACACATTCTTATCTGACTTACTCTACAGTATAGAGGACAACAGATGAATGAGGCCCGTCCTCATATGTGACAGATCTAAGATCATGACATTTTCAATGTGAATCGTACTGTATATGGAAATAAATCGGATTCTTTTTATGTAACTTCGGTGTGATCAGGAAGAATGGAATTTAAGTGATTTAACGTCATCATACTCAACATTCATTAATAAATGCCTGATTTATTTGGGAAGAAACCACCCAGCAGAACAATACTGAGGCATTAATGCTTATTGATATAATATATCACTTAGATTAACATATTTTGGAATTTATTAACATACATTTTAATAATTATAAAATATTTTATGCCAGCAGCCCATTTTAGGATTTTTGCCTGTGTTAATGGGTGTCCAATCTGTGCCACATTTAAAATATAATGTGAATAACTTCACAGAAAGAATTGGAACCTGATTCGGTCTATTCATTTACTAACTGTACACAAAATGTATTAAACATAGCTGAGAGTTTGGTTAGAAGTACATATTAAATCGGATAAAATGTTTATGAATGAAGGGGGTGTGTAGTACTTTTACTCAAAATGTATTAACCTTATTGTGAACGATTCATCCATGCATGTGTCTTTTTTTATTTTATTTTCTGACATTGTAAATATAAATCAAAATGTCAACTTGATGTTCCACGAAATTACACTTTTCTTTGGTGACTTCTTCAATCACTCAATCTTATAATCAGCGGCAAGAGATCTGCCTCCATCCAATCAACAACCGATGGATAGAACCAAGTTCCCACATTAATTTCACATTTCAATCATTTTTTTCACTCGGATAAGGTATATGTCATAATATGAAAGATAAGATCTGTCACTATCTCAGGTTCATTTCGGCTTTAAAGGGGACCTATTGTGCCCCTTTTAACAAAATGTAAAATAAGTCTCTGATGTCCCCAGACTGTGTATGTGAACTTTTAGCTCAAAATACCCAACAGATAATTTTGTATAGCATGTTAAAATTGCCACATTTTGGGGGTGAGCAAAAACACTCTTTAAATGCAAATGAACTCGTGCTCCCGTCCCCCTTTCAAGAAGAGGGCAGAGTTACAAGAGCTCATACCAACAACAAAACAGGACAATCTCACGCACTGAAATGTCTGAAACCGTAGCAGTGCTCAGTTCAAACTAGGATTTTTTTTTAAACGGAGTGGGTGTATTTTTTACTATAGGGCGGTTGTGTACACACACTGCCAACACCATCACCATGCATGTAAAAGTGAATTTTGCATAACAGGTCCCCTTTAAGACATAATCAAATTTCCATTAAATGCATGTATAACAACAGGCCATCAGAGATTTTTGCCTTTGTTTTTTAAAATAAACGACAAGAGGTAGAGTTATTAACAGTGTTGGAGGGAATGCATTACAAGTAACTTGAGTTACGTAATAAGATTACTTTTTCAAGCAACTAGTAAAGTAACGCATTACTTTTCAAATTTACAACAAAAAAAGCTGAGTTACTTTTTCAAAAAAGTAATTAAACACAAATATTTTTATGCATTTAATCTACCTTTATTGACCAATTTGCTGCTGACTTTTAATGATTCAGTTAAACCATAAGCAAAAATTACTAGATTTTTTTATTTTTTTATTGGTAAAACTTTTTTTCTCTCCTGCTTTCTATTATTCCATTATCCAGAATGGCAGCGCAGCACGTATACATTTGTATTTTTACCTCAGCATGAGGCTTATTATTTCAATTTTGGTATGAAGAGGTCTTTACATTTGCACAAAAATATAACCTTTTTGTTATAAAAAAAAACAAAAACAAAAAAACAAGCACAGCCGAGGTGAGAAAAAGTAACGCAAAAGTAACGTAACGCATTACTTTTCTTAAAAAGTAACTCAATAAGTTACTTTTTAAGGGAGTAACGCAATATTGTAATGCATTATTTTTCAAAGTAACTTTCCCCAACACTGGTTATGAAGAGGTAGATTATAAAATAATACTAATAATAATGTTACATGTGCAAATTTGAAAAACATAAATAGAGTACTCAGTTTTTATGGAATCACTTTCTACTGACACATTTTTTTCCACAAGGTGGGATTTCTGGATATCATACAAGTGAATAATACAAGTTATGGCACCTTCCAAGCAATCAAATTTCAAAAGAAAAAAATTAAGAGAACATTTAAATAAATGTTATGAAAAACATCCAGTTGATATAATCCATATAAACTCTAAATATATTACCCATATATATATATATATATATATATTTCTTTTTTTCTTTTTCTCAGCCTCCTAGTCACAGTACATTGTTAAATAGTTCATAGTTTTTCCCCAAAGGCACTTTTGCAGTAACCGGCCTCAGCACTGTTACAGCACTCTGCTCAATAGGTCCCACAACTCCACGGTACGGTAAGTTCCGTTAACACAGTTTACGCTGCTTTTCTTTTGGTCTTTTGACATCAGTAAAATTCAATTAGGTATTCCGGATAGATCTGGTTGCTGTCGAATATAACGAAGATCTTAGGGTTCATCATGTCATCCACACAGCTGTCGAAAAAGTTGGCAATGCTCATGTCTTTAGAAGGAGGTCTGCAATACTGGGGATGACCCAGTGTGAATTCCCCAACTAGAACCCGTGCCAGAAACATGACCTTGTAAGGTGGGTCACTCTGGAAAATCGCAGGCGCTAGACCATGTTTCTGTAGGATAAAGTTATGCTTGCTAGTCGAATGGCAAAACTTGCTGGAATACCTTGCGTCACGTGCAAAATAGCTTCCTGTGAAGACAAAAATTTATGTATACAATGTTAAATGTTTCTATAATGACATTTCAACAGTAGTGAAATGTTTACATTAACCCTACAACAAAAAAAATAGGCAACTAAAAATTTCAATAAAAAGTCACATTTTGCCACATAAGAAAATAAATATGCTTCAGTAGATCATGATAAGGAGACAAAAAGTCTAATTCAATTAAGATTTGCAACTTTTTTATCTCACGCAAATCTAGAATTGTGACAATTATTGATCACAATTATGAGATACTAAGATACAATTATGAGATAAAAAGTCAAAATTGTGATATACCAAGTCAAAATTATGACAAAACATCAAATGATGAAATAAAAAGACAATAATGACATAATTGCATGCTTTTTATCTCATAATTTAGATAATGTGAATAGTGATAGAGTGACTTTTGTCATGACATTTTATGTCAATTTTTAAATGTCAGAATTTCAACTTGTATGTCATAATTACAACTTATCATTATTATGACTTAAAAGCATTTTTTTCCAAGATGTATGTGTGTTTGTTTCTTCAGTAGAACACAAATGAAGATTTTTAACTCCAACCGTTGCTCATATTATGCATGTCAATGGGGTCTATTTCTGTGAGAGCCACATGAAAGTAAAAACACACAGACATATGAATCCATATTAAACCCTGTGGCTCGTGGCGACACACTGATGTCTTAAGACACGAAACGATCGGACATAAAAAAAAATTAAAAAATCAAGTTTTATAAGCACAAATGTTCACCTTGCTCCGTTCTGTGATGTGTGTATGTGACGTCACGTAATACGCAGTTACGTTGGAAAGGTCACGCTTGTCGTAGGCGGAAGTACCGAGTCGATGTTGAACGTGCACCTACTCAGTCAAACGGCGTTTACAAAAAAAAAGGGAGTTAAAAGGTAAAACAACGATGTCGGACGATTTTGAATCCTCTTTCCGCTCATTTGTAAACACTGACTCAGTACTTCTGCCTATGACAAGCGTGACCTTTTCAACGTAACTGCGTATTACGTGACATCACGTACACATATCACAGAATGGAGCAAGGCGAACATTTGTGCTTATAAAACTTAAACTTTTGAATTTTTTTTTTTAAATGATCAATCGTTTGGCTAGATAAGACCCTTATTCATCGTCTGGTATGGTTTAAAGCCCTCTGAAGCTGCACTGAAACTGTCATTTGGACCTTGAACCGTTTGGGGTCCATTGAGTCTATTATAAGGAGAAAAATCCTGGAATGTTTTCATCAAAAACCTTAATTCATTTTCCACTGAAGAAAGAAAGACATGGGCATCTTGGATGACATTGGGGTGAGTAAATTATCTGCAAAAGTTTATTTAAGAGTGAACTAATCTTTTAAGTGCAAATAGCGATAGCTGCTATTTACACACAAAGTGAAAATTACACACACAAAAAAAAATGCAATCGATTATATTTACCCTAAATGCAAATAGCTGTAGATGCTATTAACTAAGTGAAATAGCATAGTAAGTTAAATAAAATAGTGATATATTCTATTTACAGCATTTAAAAGTAGCAGTTCTTTGCAATATATGTATATAGTAGCCTAATTAGAAGCTATTTATACTTTATTTTGACAGATACATACTATTTGCGCCTCAGTATTTTTGTACATTAACAGGATGCAATAATTACACTTACCCCTAACCCTACCCAATAAATACTTTTATTATTATTAAACATTTCGTTTTTACACTTTTAGAACATTTTCTTCATTTTTATTGAAAGTAAATGCCTTTCAGATGTGATATGTAATGGGAAAAGGGAGAAGAGCAAGCTCGGCAAAAGGCGGATTTGAACCCGAGTCGTACTGACTACGGACTACGGACAAAATTCACAAAAATCTAACCTTTTATTGAAGTAAAGGAATTGAAAATGGGGGATAAATCACATTATGTAATAAATGCTTTTCTTTAAAAGACATTGGCCACAATTATTGGCACCCCTAGAATTGTTTTATGAGTAAAATATCTCTGAAGTATATTCCCATTAATAGTTAATTTGTTTAGCACACCAGGGTGACTATGAACATGAAATTGTCCAGCTATGACGTCTTGTTTTACAGAAGTATAAATATAAGGAAGCACAAAGGCCAAATTCCCTTAAATCATTCATAACAATGAGTAAAACCACAGAATATAGTTCTGATGTGCAGCAAAAGATGGTTGAGCTTCACAAAATAGAAAGTGGCTGTAGGAAAATAGCTGAAGCATTGAAAACCCCCATTTCCACCATCAGGGAAATAATTAAGAAGATCCAATCAGCTAAAGATGATATGAATCTGACTGGATGAGGAAGTGTGTCTATATTGTCCTAATGCACGGCGAGGAGGAGAGTTTGAGTGGACAAAGACTCTCCACGGATCACAGATGGAAAATCACAGAGATTAGTTGAGTCTTGGGGTGTGTGTGCACATGTTGAAGCTGTTCTTTTCCACACAATGATAGTGGACAGTGACCATAATTGTCCAGCAAGATTTTCAGTGAAAAAAATAATATTATCATTTAAGAGCTAGCAACATCCACTCTATCACTGTATGTAAAAGAGCAGCGTGAACATTCTTCAAAACGTCACTTTTTGTGTTCAATGAAAGACAGAAGTCATACAGGTTTGGATCAACTTGAGGATCCATTAAAAATGACACTTCTAATTTTTGTGAATTCATCCCTTTAATTGCAGAAAGACTCATGAACTGTACCTTTGCCATAGACGTCGCCATGACTTCCTGTGAGACGCCAATCAAAGTTGTATGTACATATGGCCTGTATGTTACTGTGGCCAGTTCCGTGAAACAGCATCTTTTCTTCAACGTTTACGACATGTTTTATCTTTCTCAGCTGGGCCTTTTTCCTGTAATATATAGATTTTTTTTTTTTTCAGTTAAATTGAAGTTTGATTTTGTCATAAATGACATGTTAAAAATATTTAAAATTAAAAAGAATAATTCTTTATTTGCTAAGAAACCTTGTAATAATAAGTGTGATCATATGCAGACAGAGAATCATTGCAACCTAAACCTCTTCAGGGTTTTTAAATATATGGTAAAAAGAGACAACCTGCAGAAAAACTCCCACAAGTCCAGGTTCTGTATTCTCTGAATGGATCTGATGGGTTGGTTCATGGTTCTCTCATATAACCGGGCCACTTCTTTGTACTCAAACGTATCTCTGCATAGAGCAATGAGCTGTAGGAACACAGTCAAAGAACAACAACAACAAAATGAATTCATAAAGCACATTGAAGCAAATTATGAATTGATCCGAAGTGTTGTACAGTATGCAAAAGCGCATCTACATTGTAAAAGCAACAAATACAAATTTCAAAGAACTAAAAAATAAAAGTATGATATGAGAGTAGATTTAAAAATGTCCAATGAAGGAGCAGAGCTCACATGATATGGGAGACTATACCAAAGCTTGGGCCCTGCCACAGAAAAGGCCTGATGAATTTGCTGTATCACCTTTGATTTATAGTGACACTATGGCAGAGTTAATTCAGAGAAAATGATTAGAAGATCTGAGTGCTCTAGCAGGACGGTATGGCTGAAGAAGGTCACTATTATATATTTTGGGGCATGGCCAGACAACACCTTGTATAAGCCTGTGGAGGGAAGCTAGAATTTCCCCTATTCTAGCATCCCTCCATCCAACTTTTAAAGGGGGGTATAATGCTATTTCATGCATTCTGTGTTTTTTACACTGTTAAAGACTTGGAATCCCATGCTAAACATGGCCAAAGTTTAAAAAACATAAGTTGGACGTTTGAATGAGTATTTCTGTACCAAAAATACTTCCAGTTTCTCACAAGTTTCGGAAAGTTATTTTTGAGTATGGGCGTATGTGACGTCAACAAGGGCGGAATTTCCTTGTACGGGCACTTCTCTCTGAAGGGTGCGCGCGCGCACACGTCGACCAGAGCGAGAGAGCAAACGCCCATCAACGCGCTTTGCGTGGCTTTAGGGAAATCATTGGCTGCGCTGCACAGGTCACAGGACTCCACGAAATCAACAATGTCACCCAAGAAGTGTGTTTTTGGTTGTCAGGGCAAGGCAACCCTGTTCAGCTTCCCAAAAACCCAGCTTTAAGGGGACAGTGGATGTAGTTTGTTTTTCCGGAGCAGCAACG
Organism: Gobiocypris rarus; assembly: GCA_023029165.1. Classification (NCBI taxonomy): domain Eukaryota; kingdom Metazoa; phylum Chordata; class Actinopteri; order Cypriniformes; family Gobionidae; genus Gobiocypris; species Gobiocypris rarus. The sequence continues at coordinate 12,359,619 of CM040923.1, forward strand.
GAGTTGCGCAAGCGTTTTTGATTGTTCCCTGCATTTCGGCGATTATTGTTTTATAAACAAGGCCCAGTTCAACTCCGGATTTGCAGATCGTCTAATGCTAAAAAGATGGAGTGGTCCCAACGATAAAGGTCCACGGTTGTCATCAGTGGAACCGCAGGGAGTGAGTAAAACTGCTTCAAATGTCTGTGTGTTGTTGACTATCAGCGCGTAAGTGCACATCAAGTATGATTTCGCTCCGCCCACACAATACGCCTCCAGCCATTTGGTTTTATTAGGAAAGACTCTGTACAGAGTATCTGTCTTTTATAAATATGATAAAACTAAAGACTTTTCGGAGATATGAAGGACACAATACTATATAGGTACTCAGGATTGACATGAGATTGACAGAAACTGTGTGATACCCTCCCTTTAGGGTGTACTCACACTAGGCACTCTGAACCGTGCCGAGCACGTTTTACCCCCAAAGCCCGGTTCGTTTGACAAGTTTGAGCGCTCCGTTCCGTGTCCTGGCGCGGTTCGTTTGGCCGGCCCTGGCCCGCTTGGAAGAGGTGGGCCAGAGCGCAGTTCGGTTGGGCTCGAGCGTGGTTCGCATGCAGTCGTGCTAGTGTGAGTACACCCTTAATATAATTTAGGCATTTCCATAAAACATCGAATGAAACAGTGGTGTCAAGCCTTACTGGAAGGTAAAACTGAGAATTGACATCATAACAGTGATAAGAAATGCTGTATTTCTGAAAAAAATGTAGGCCGAAGGAAGTGTAATGGATGTAGGCCAGTAAGAGCGGAGCATGTAAACCTCACTCCCCTGGCCTCAAGAGCCGCGCTAGCTACTGACTCTAGAGGCTGTGGTCTTTAGTGTCCTTGTTAGCGTGACCGCCTCCCACGCCGGAAACCCGGTTCGAATCCCGCTTGGAACGGGTCAAGTAGAAACAGTTACAAAAGCATATTAATGGAAAACAATAAAGGTCCCAAAATGGATCACTGGGGCACACCACAAGCACCAGATGATGAGGAAAAAATTCTCAAATTAACAGAAAAAGTAAGTCTCTAGGTAAAACGAGAACCACTGTAATGCAGTCAAAAGTCATTCTGTGTCATTAATTTAACTTTATATTTTTTTACCTGATAGGGTTCCTCTGTATTAACTCTTTCCCAGTGACTGGGTACAGGAAGTGCTGGGTTATCACAGATAAATCTGTAAAAACACAAAATTAAAAACACTAATTTTTTTTCAATTTAAAGTATTAAATAATACAAATGTATAATATAAAACATTACAAAGTAAATTTTATAATAATAAAAGCTGTATAAATGAGCTTACCTAAAGTCAGTAGCTGAATGCAATGCCCTTTTGATTGGCCTTTCTTTTCCAGTAGTCACATTGACTTGTTTCATAGCTAGTGACATGATAGAGTTGAGAAGATGACAAAGAGAAATGACGGTAAAGATGCATATCACAGCCCTCATGGCAATTATTACCACAAATCTAGTTAACATAAACCTATGTTTTGCTAGGTAACTGACCAGAAAAGTCTAATTTATAGGTATATTTAGCAGTATAGAAGTCCATTGAAGCATTCTGATTCTTGCAGTAATTTTGTTCAATTTGCTCATTGGTGACAGAACAGCCTGTGCTCGGAACTTCCTGTAGTGAACAGGAAAACAGCATGATGTGATCAGCAACTAGTGCATCATCATTCATAAGTTTGATAAGTGCAGTACATACTTCAAACATATGCCAGACGCCACATTCTGCAAGGTAAAACCAGTGCCACTTTGTCTCTGATGTGTCCATTTCCTCCTCACATGACTCTTCATCAGGGGCCTTCTGGATGACCCCTGAGCTCTCCAGATGTTTGTCAGTGGCTACACAGTGCATCTTCAGAGCAAATACACAAATATAACCATCTGGCAAGTGCATGTCAACATGCTTCATTAATAAGCAAGCAATTATTCATCGGATTTGTTTTCACAGGACGCGGTATCATTCAAGCAAGCTATTTTGTTTACTAAAAATGCGGGAATGATCGAATATAGTTGACTTGGTGTCAGTTACGTAAAGGTCACACAATTTAGCCTCGGTCCATCCATACAATGTTAACGTTACGTTACCCCTCCATTCATCAATCTGTCGTTTTCAGTTTAAACTATTTTAAACTTTCAGATTAAGCTTTCTCGTGCAGACATCAAGTTTATTTACAAACTTTACGTTCATTCATCTGATTTGATGTCACCGGTCGCGATCACATTAATGAAGGATATTTGTTTATTCAAATATGCTGAAATGATAAAATATAGCAAACGTTATACTTCGTAATTCAGATTATGCTTTTGCATTCAACAGCATTAAAGTATTGCGAATACCTTTCGAAAAAGCTTTGTTCCTCTTGCTGTTAAGAACAATGCTGATTTCATCTAAATTTCTGGAACATCGTTTCTGTCTGATTACTGGTTCTGTTTCGTTTTCCTCAATCTCTTGTTGTTGTTCTCTTCACTTCCGCATTCGCAGCTATGACGTCATGTGTCCTTCAACTACTAACATTTTTAATAATAATAATAATAATAAAAATAGGTTAATAATAAACCGAAGGAGATTCATGTATTAATAAGCAACAAAATACCTAATTCTAGCCTAATGTAACGTTATATATTATATTTATACTTTTTGTTCATTTACATATAATAAACAACCTTTCTAATAAATGTTTATTAATAGTAATTTGTTATTTGTGTGTTTTTAGGTTAATATTACATTTATTCATATTAATATAAATTCATATTAACATATAAATATTTTATAGATATATCTGAAAAACGTCTTCTGGAACTGCATATAGGCCTATGCCTGTCAAATCAGTGCTGTGTTAAAGGACAGTGAATAAGAAATATGAAATAGCTAGACACTATAAACTATTAATTCCTACGTAACAAATCTTTCCAAAATTGCAATTCGTCATCTCGTGGGTCCACTCCATAGTTTCCAAGTCCGCGTTTTTGCGGTTTTTGGGCGTATTTCTTGTTAGGAAAATATGACAAGCAACTTCGATTCTTTACATTTATGGTCGCTGTTGTGTTTTGTCCTATACTGACACTGTCTTTACACAGTAATAGCCAATCTGTGCAATGAGTGCTGTAGTAATTCGTCCTCATACATCCCGCCTCCTTCTCCACCTCATTGAAGAAAAATCGCGTTCAACGTGCACGGCATGTGACGTTAAATGCACGTAATGATAGTTAGTAGACGTAAAAAGACGTGTACATTTGCTCAAACAATGCCACCAATAGTTTTGTACGCTCCCTCAGTGCTTGCCTGCGTCCCAGTGTGAATACTATAGTATGTGACGAGTTATTTTCAATATTTTTGGGCAGATAGTATGCACATTGAGATGCAGGGCTTGTCTTTTTCACGGTTTGCAGACTAGTGTATGTGTTCACTACTCACTGCTCCTAATATGTGTGCACTAACTCCGACAATGGAATTGGCCTTCACGTCACCTTTTCTCCTTTTCCATCTCCAAACCAATTCTGTTCACACACAGCTGATCAGAGGATATTGCGTGCCCTTTATTGCTATTTTTGATGATTTTTGTAAAATCACATCTATTTTTGCTTTTTCAAACTCCGGGAGGCTTCTGTTTAATATGTTACAGGCTCAGTGATACAAAATAATTGATCAAATATAGGGCTTGTTTTTAAAGCTGCTTGCTTATTTGTCTCGCGAGAGTTAGCAACAGGTCAACTCACGGTAATTGTCCACATACACACAGGGTCATTATGTTGTCTTGCGTTCAGCTGCCGCAGGATGGCGACAGAGAAGACCATGTTCAGGATGTAGCGGATGGGATGGTCTTGAAACTTTCATGGAACAATGATGATTTAAATCAATTTATGGAATTATGCTTTTCCATCATGGTTATAGAGTGAACAAGAGC